>OZ026848.1:22761534-23084716 GCA_964023205.1 Lutraria lutraria
GGGCTTGATTCATACATTGTTTTTTTTTATTTCGTTTTGTACAAAACGGTGACCATATATTACGAGATAATGTTTAATCATTTGGGTTTTACGCCGTCTTATTTTTTCAAAAAAAATACAGTAGCCGTTTCATGAAACAATTTTTCCTGGACTGTATTCCAACCAGTACTAACTTATTCTAACTTATCACATAAGGAACATTTTTGTCAATTGTTCATGGAAATCGAACCCGGAACGCCGGGTCACAAATCCAGCGCACTATAACCACTGAGCCATGACCGCGGCCACGTGGTAATGTCGGTACAGAATTCTGCAAACATGTTGCAAAGAAATCAACCTTTTCAGTGGACCATGAGTGAATATCATAATACCTAGTGCAGGTATTAAATGCGATTTCTCTCAACATATTTGAGTTAAATATCATATAAAACAACAACCTGTTTCAATTGAGTGAAGTTTACCATATTACATGTACCAATTTATTAACGTGGCACAGCCACTGTAAAAAATAAAAATAACATCCGCAGTGATTATGTCTTTTTATTGATTATCCATTTTATCCGAATTCGACATGTGTTACAGTCATTTGAGGACTATATAGATAATATGCCAGCTGGACTACATGATATAACAGTCGAATGCTACCAACAAAAATATTGAAATAAGAACACATCATATGATGTCCTGTCTTTATTCTGTGATATCTGAATAATTCAAAATATAATGCAATAAAATCCTTCTATGACCAAATGAAAAACTAGAGTCAGACAAAAAATAGCCGTGTTTCGGTTGCTTGCCCGAAAAAAGTATAAGTAGGTAGCAAAATATTTATTTTTCTATATTTTTTTTAAAACATGTATTTTGTATATTTCAGGCCATTTTCGTCCCCAAATAGTTTTGGACATAGGGATTTTACAGCTAGAAACTTTAGCTCGGAAATTAAAAGATAAGGTAATGTAACCAGACACATGGCTATTTTTTCTGGCCTTATCAAATAAAACACTAATTTAGAAGGTTGCTAAGAAGAAATGGTCTCAATATCGTTATGTCCCATTAAGTGAAAGTTTTACTTAATCAACTAACAAAATCACAGCATACACAACAAAAGGCAAACACATTATACTAATAAAATGCTATTGTTTTTGCAAAATACAAGTAAGCGTAAATATAAATATTAATTCTTATAAATTATGATGATGAACTATTGTAGGAATATGGAATTAATATGAAATTACAATTTTCAAACACAGTGCAACAAACTTAGAATCAATGATAAAACTATACGCCAATGTAATAATATGTTAAACAATATCAAACATAATAGACCTAACCGCATTTGTAACGTCACAAATAGATGCACAAACCAAAATATCTACCATTACTTTCGTAGATACCGTAAGCCTTGAAAACACATTGGAACCTTTATAAATGCTTTTATCTTGCCAGTTGTTTTGCGTAATTCATA
Organism: Lutraria lutraria; assembly: GCA_964023205.1. Lineage (NCBI taxonomy): Eukaryota > Metazoa > Mollusca > Bivalvia > Venerida > Mactridae > Lutraria > Lutraria lutraria. The sequence continues at coordinate 22,763,000 of OZ026848.1, forward strand.
GCCAGGCCAATGTTCATTATGTTTATAAACGTTCTAAAGAAATGAAAAGGTAAGCCAAAAAGTGCGTATTTCGTATGTGTAATTGAACGTGGGTTAATGTAAGTCATGATCGTTAGTTAGTATACTTTTAAGATTTATTATCACTTTCCGTTAGTCATAGATTAATACAAACATACTATAGTAACTGATAATAGTAGTTATTAACAATCCATACATCAAAATCCACATTTCACTCCACGTAACTCGAGTGCCGAAAAATAAAATCAGGTTCTTCTATCTGATTTTAAATTGGCAATAATCGCGACGCTTCTGAGAAACGAACGCAAATAAAGGTCTTGTGTTACGAACAAACACACACACAAATAAACAATTCATAGAAGATATATGACTTCATATTTAATGTCACAACGATGAAATCAGACAACTAAACATGCATCACTTTCCGTTAGTTTTATATCAATATATACAAACATAGTATTACAAATCGTGTAAAATAATCAAAATATGTATACGAAGATTTAAAGTTATTTGTAACTACATAGATACCTAATTAAGAAAGCAGACATGAAAATCAGACTACCTCTCCTCTAAACCCCCCCCCCTCTCTCTCTCTCTCTCTCTCTCTCTCTCTCACACACCCCTTTGCCTCTCTGTGTATATTTCCTCTCACTCAGATCCTCCCTCTGTCTCAGCCGGGATATCTTAAGAAATTAGCACTTTACCACTATTCTCATATACAATTGCAAAGCATCTTCCTTGTTTGTTTGTTTATATCGTGTTTACGCCCCTTTGCAAATTTCTTATTCATATGAGGCGGACAGATCACCTAACCATCGTTCAAGGGAAGAACCAGCACTAGACTCCGGAAGCAACTTCCTGCTTTCTCACATAAAGAGACATGGTCCCTAGCGGGGCTCTAACCCACGACCCTCTATCAGTGAGATACTACAGTGATTTGAAGACAGCGACCTTAACCACTCGACCACGGAGGCGGGCATCTTAATACTTGTATCAATGTGAAAAAATAATGTCCTGAATATATACAGTTTTGTACAATCAATATGATAAGCAATTTGACTCACCAAAATAAACTTTTCAATAGAGAGTAAAAAGAAAGTTCATCTTACTATACACACAATTGCCTGTTCGCAAAAAAATATAACTACAGCTACCAACATACACACAAATACATAAAAAAACACTGAACGAACAATCAGCTTACTTGGTTGGCACTAGTACAAGACTATGTTTACTATAAACAATAACAAGTATGTACCTTATCACATAATGTATCATGCTGAATAGTCTCATAAATGAAAACCAAGTACAAAATCTCACACAAGTACATCGATGTACTTATACAACCCAAATACATTAAAACGCACTATAGTGATACAATAACTGTATACTAGTATAATATTCATTCATTAACAGTGCTAAGTTTGTTCCATGCAAGTAACTTAACTTGAAAAAAAATGTAAAGGCCTTAGTTTTTATAATTTAGTATTACAGATAAAAGGCTTTCTTTAGCCACATCTCGTAAAATGTTTCCAGATGTTTTTTTCTTATTTGTTTGCAATATCATTGACAAAGTATGCTACATTTCTATATGTACTTAGTGTGCACCATTGTTTGTCGTCCAATGAAATCGCAGTTTTCTGCATTTTTGTTGTTGTTGTTTTTCTAAAGGAATTAATCTTTAATATGTTCATAATAACTTCATAGTTTTTTACTATGTCTGTTATAATGTGCGTGATTAATAAATAAGTAGAAATACGACGATTTCATTGGATGACAAATAAAGCTGCAAACTAAGTGTATTAATTAGTGTTTATCTGATTTGTTCTATGGAAAAATAGATAGTCTCCTGTCGCTTCGCTTCCGCCGATCTTTCTATTTTCCATAAAACAAAACGGATTAACATTAACATAATTATACTTTGTGATTAAAAAAGAAAGTTTTTATCGCAGGTTAACGTTAGTTTCACGGATAAGACATCTTTCTATATAAAATAAAACCTACTCTAATTTTAACATAAAAAAAGCCAATGATCATTATTTATATAGCTACATATCGATGCAATAATGAACGATTATGCTTACATTGGTATTATTAAAATTTCAACTGGATTCACTGAAATACAACTAGGAAACTACAAATGCTACCAATATAATTATTAGGCTCGCGATATAAGTTTAATAATACTTGTAAGGTCATCAATTTGGTTGGTATAACAAAATGCTATTATTTGCAACTCTATGAATCAACAGGCAACGAAGCACAAGAAGAAAAATGAGTACATTTACATGTTTCTTAGATAAGTGCTTTACAGAAATAATTATACAAAATACTTAAATCTTCATGCAATATGCACCATGTAGCATGGATATATTATTATCAGAGAGCTGTATTCTGAACGTTTGTAGATAGCATTTATTTATATTCATCAACAACAAATAACCAATATGAGCGATCCGTATAATGGCTAGACTTAAAACAATTTAGTGAAGAATGTTAACTTAGTATGCATTTCCTTCCATAAGTAAATCTTAACAATATACTGTTGATTTAAAACATAATTACGGTTTATTCGTATGATCATTTTTTAATTAATGAAGATGTGTTGTCTTTGTCAGTCGTTATTCTCCCGGCATAAAGTTACATATTGCATTTCATTCGTTATGATGAAATTTCAAATGATTTAACTATAATAATCACCCAAGCTTAATACGGCATCCTGTTGTGATATTTCACTCCATGATTGCGGTATTTCAGTGATTTCGTAACCGTAGTATTCTTTGAGGTCATTTTTGTATTTTCCAACAAACCAAAGCCAAAACTTTGACGAGTCATGCATGTCCGGATGTTTAGGTATACTCCAACTGTTCACATGTGTACGATACATTCCATATCTATGATAACGTTTCTTACAATCGGTAGCACCATCATTACATATGTAATTAAAGGCACGACAGTTATGTTCTAAATTTTTGAACACCGAATAACAACACGTATGTACACATGCTTCATTAGGGTTTTCAGAAACCATACCTAAACAACATACAGGTCGATGTTGCACGCATCGATGTTCTTCAATATGTTGAGCAGAAGAATTTTCACACGGCTCATTACAATACGGACACATTTCAGGACACCCCCAAATGTTTTCAAATAGTTCATATATAGGATTTATACCTTTCCATAAACCTTCCGTGTTCATAGAATCCCCCGTGTAAGAATCTACCATTTTTTTCATTGAATTTTCCAGTTCGGTCTCTATTGTATCGCGCATGACTTTGAAATTAACTTCATCAACTTGGCTGAAGTATTTTACAGATTCAAAGGCTGCCTCTGGAATGATTATTTTGTTTTCATTCAAAGAAAAGCAGATAACTTTTACTAAGTTAGGAGGCGCAATTGAAACATCATTAATTGTTTCTAATTTTTTGAAGCTTTCATGAACTTTCATCAATATCGACCTGGTTATTTCAGTGCATATTGATTCAAATCTGCTTTGATTTCCTTCAAACAAGAACTCACTTGCTTTTCGATCAAACCACCAATAACCAGCTTCAAATGGGTATTTAATGTACTGAATGAACGGCAGAAATCCACCAGTATTTACAAAATCAGTACAAAGAGCATGTATGAGGAGAGTTTTCGTTCTAGGCAAATTTGCACGAAGGTGATCTTTTATTCCTTTCAAAATCAGACGATTCGCATCTTTTTCTAAATATTGGTGAATTACGTTTGCAAGCAATTCAGCCATAGCATTTTCAGTTTTGCGTAACTTCAAACAGTTTTCAAATACAAGCCTTTGCTGCAATTTGTAGCCTTCGAATTCCTTTGCAATGGTTTTTGTGTATTCATAGTTATGCTTTCGGAATCTTCCTTCGGCTATAAGGCTGACTTGTACCAAAATTTTTATATGAAACGTAACTCTGCATTTAATTTCCGAGTTCATTTTCGTGATCCTCTCAAGTACATATCGAAGTAAATCACGAATATTGTATTCAGTAATTTGATCGTTTTTTTCACACAACATTCTTATCTTCACATCTACAGCTTTGGACAAGCTTTTAATGCTCAATCCAACATTTTTCATATCTATCGCTCGATGGAATAATCCATGAAAATGAACGGTCTTATTAAAATCATTCTCATTAATACCAGTTTGGTCCACATCTAAACTCGATTCTGTATCATTATTTGAGGGTTCGTTCCAACTATGCAGCTTTTGAAAAATATTATTAAATTCTGCATAGTTGTGATACTTATCAGAAATAAAGTCTCGAAAGGATTGTTTCAAAATGTCATTGCGTGACTCCTGCTCAGGTTTATAACCACTAAAAGCCTTATCCCAGATCGTTTCAAACAGATTGCGCACTTTGTCAGGAGTCAGGTCTTTCACAGAGTGAGATTTTGCGTATTTTAACGATTCTTTATGAAAATATTCTACATGTTGCTTACGGCAGCGGCGCAAGAATTGCTTTCTTTCGAACTGTCGCCTTTCTGTTTTAATAGTGTTTTTGATAATAAAATGATATTTATCAAATAATCTATGAACGCGTCCCATCTGGCATTCTTTCCATTGGATGGCAATAGTAGCATGTTCACATGTATCAAAATATTTGCGTATGTCATCTTCAGACTGGTTCTTTTTATCGCCAAGAGTTTTATTTAGATGAGCTTGAATACTAAGTTCGCATTTATCAATTTCATTTTCGCTACATTTATAAAATTCATTTCGTGTGAAATTGTGTATGTACTCATTTATACCTGATTCAACATCCCAAAGACGATCTTGCACCCATTCATCCATTGCTAAATGTATTCTCCTTTCGAGACTGTTCTTGAACGAAAATACAAAAGTTTCACTAAGTACCCCGTGCCAAACATCAACTGTTTGCAACATGAAATCTATGATTGTTTTTCCCTGAGGTAGTTGTCTTTTAGAGGCTTCTTCCAGTAAACTTAATTTTATGTCCATCGCCTTTTTACTGTACTCACAATTGACCCTTGCAAATGGTGGATTTCCATTCCAAACATGTGTAAGATAAAAAATATCGGAACGCTCGTTCAACTTAATAACACTGTCAAATGGAGATATATCATTAACTTCTTCGCATCTTAAAGAGTCCATTTTCATGCTGTCTAATTTTTTTACTAAGTGATACATTTCGCTAGTCAACTTGTTTTCGGCGGCTGGTGATGTCATATTCTGCAAAACTAACTTACATTGTTTATTCAAATCTAAGCGAGTATTCACAAGTTTAAGCCGGATGAACGCGTGCGTCACGATTTGCAAAATATCACCCATTTCTTGTACATTTTCAACCATTACATTCGCTAAGGTTATATCACCTAATGCAGCTATCAAAGTAGCCAATTCATTGTCGCCTTTGCGGTGGTCGCTGTTAGCTTTGACTGGGCGTAATCCTTCAGTGTCCAGTATCAATGCAAAATTATATCGAGCATTTGCAGATTTAACTTCCTCGCCAATTGGTATGATCTGAGCATTTATACCACTTGTACATCGACCTGCACTTGTAGCAAATGATGTTCCAAACATCGTATTGAGTAATGTAGATTTACCGGAACTTTGGACCCCCAAAGCGCATATTGTAAGAATTTTACAATGCTTTTCATTATATACGCATTTCATAATAGCAGTAAACCATTTTGCTGCCAAATAAAATACATCTCCGTCAAGTAACTCAAATTGTCTCCCTCTAACTATAAGTTTTCCAAATATTGAAGCAACGTTGTCCATAGCTGGCAATTCTACTTCGTTAGCGTGGATGTCCAGTTCGCATGCAGAATCATATATTAGTCCAATTTCACGGAAAATAGTCGCTAATGAGAATTCACATGAATCCATTGGGGATTCTGTCGATATATCATGTTCATGTCGCTGTTGCAGATTAGGCAGTTGATTTCTACATTTCATACTTATAAAAAAATCCGACCATGCTATGAAATATTCAACTTCTTCAATAGAGCATGAGGTGTCAAGGAAATGCAAAAAATCCTTTATTGACCGAGAAATAGTTTCAGTAATCTTTTGCCTCATTGCACGTATGTCTGTCCTCAATTTGTCCTGCGCAATATAGTCCTTACTCTTCTTTAGTTCTTTTATACGTTTCCCCAGTTGTTTGGCAATGGTGTACTGAACCGGTGTTACTTCCTTCATTACGTTCATTATAGAGCCATCGAAATCTTTTCCTGAACAAAAATCAAAAGCTTTACGTTTACTACATTCACAGGCCGGCTGCAATGTCTCATGTTCATCTGTAATGATTTTATACTTGGAGAAATTTGCTAAACGTTCTTCTAATGATAGTAACGGTTCGTGTGATGTTTGCTTTGTAATAAGTTTAACAATTTGTTTTACTATTCCGTTCTGAGATAATATGCGCTTTGATTTCTTATCATGGGTACTGATAATATCAACACGGTTTACTAGCGCTTTGGGTAATTTAGATTTTAGATACTGTGGTTTTTCTCCAAAAACACCGACTACAACAAAAATTGTCGTTCTAAACAAAGGAATTATACTTTCAAATTCCAACATGGAGTTGACATCATCTTTGTTAGCAAATACCACAAGCGTATCGACAACATTACTCATAAATTCCATTGTGTCCTTACCAAACTCTCTCACACATCCCCTCATGTTGAAGAACATAGTTGTTGTATCAAATTTATCTCTGTCAGTGCCTACCTTTGGCAGCCAAAACGTTTCGATGTATTTCGAGCTGATCAACTTATCGACAGTGACAGCATTATCATGATTATCATGATTATTTAGAAATATCTTTGAATTCGTATCTGATAGTACTTCGTTAAGCATATGAGATTTTGAACACTCAGGGCGTCCGATTCTACAAAATGCCACACACTTTGTTGGTAAGAACATAGCATTATAATCACGCATATGTTTCCCTTCTGGACAAGTTTCAATAGTTAATGACCGTATCGGCCATATTGATACAACAGGTTTATCACCGTTTATTTGAGTAAAGAGGAAAGGAACGGCAAATCTACATAGATACATTTTTTTAACCAAAACCTGCTTCAACATAGGACTACAGCATTGAAATGTCACCAGAAAAACATCTAAGTAGTTTAATTTTGTCGTTCGTTCCGTGTTTTCTTCGGAACCACCCTCTTCATCGGACGAGTCAGTAGAATCATTTTCTTCGTCAACGTTAAATGCGTCTTCATTTACAAAGATCAAACGCCTCAAAAGTATCCATGGTAATTGCTTGTCTGTTCTTTCATAATCAACTGTCTGCTCTTGTTGATTAACCGAAAGAACATCAAATAATTGTATCTTCTCGGGAAAATATTTGTCCAAGCCAAGTCTTTCAAGAATGATATGTGGAGATTTCTTCAATGGTTCAATGTGATCCTGATCTAAATACAAATGCTCTTTCAGATTGCAAAATTATCAACTAGAAATATAAAGGGCAGGACAAAATGACATACGGTAAAATTTATATAAATAATTAAATTGAAATGTAACAACATACATACACAAAGGATTGAACAACATACGTTTCTAACATAATTTATGTATGTCCATGTCTGACAACATTTAAGTTCTAGTTGATTTCATGGCAATAATCGAATAATGTTCAAATTTTGATTTTGAAAGTTATCTCCTCGTCAAAATTAACTTTCAATTCCAGACTTCCCAAAAATTGCATACCTAATAAATACTCTGTATGTCGGACTCCTGGTTACTACAGTTATCATCACCCTTGGATATTTGCATTCTGATTCTGGTAGGCTGTGTTGGTACCTGTGTTTAGCTTTAAAGTTACCAAACAGAGCAACTTACATTCTAATTTTAAGTCTAATAATGTGATAGGATGAGCAAAAACATTATGTACTTGCTTAAGATGTAAGTACAGACAAATATCACTAAGACCAATAATTGAAAGATACATACGTCCACCATTTGGTCCTGGATTAGGTTCCACACCAGCTATTAATAACAACATGCCGATGAAACTTACAGAGCCGATCAAACAAAACGTTAATGTTGTTTTGTACGCCAAAATATCTCTGATAACATTCGTTAAACCCGAAGTAAAAATTTGGTCTTCCTTATCGTCAGAAAAAGTAGTTCCTATAAAATAAATGAACCAGATTATCATTTAAGGCTTATACTTTCCATTGTACAGGCGTAGAACCTTTCTGAATATATACGACCTGCTGATGGAATTACTGCTTAGTGTGACCGCTATATAATTTGTACATTGCATGCGTATACCACATTGTATTTGTATGCGCTCAGATAATTTTTAACCTGACTAATTACTCAATGAGTTATCTTTCTAAGTGATAATTGGGTTGAAAGCAAAGTAATTCATGTGTAGAAAATCAACGGATTACGACGGATTGCGTTTTTGTGCATGCTTATAATGCTACATACCAAATATAAAAGCTGTAGGTTATGCATCATTGAAGAAGAATAGTATATAAAATCAAGTTACCCACGGTCTTAGTCAACTTCAAGATATTTGTTGAGAAGCATAGTCTAGTTGACCTCTACCAAGTTTGTTCAAATTATTGCCCTAGGTTCAAAATAGTATGGGTCACTTAATTTATATGGGCTTATATAAGAAAATTTAAAAAATCTTCTTCTCCTAAACCACAAGGCCTAGAGCTTAGATATTTTGTATGTAGTATTGTCTTGTGCACCTCTAACAAGTGTGTTCAAATTTTGGCCCCGGGGTCAAAATTGGCTCCGCCCCGGGGTTTACTCTATTTTATACTAGAATTTTTTTTAAAATCTTCTTGTCCAAAACCACATTGCCGAGAGCTAAGATAGTTGGTGTGTAGCATTGTCTAGTGGATCTCTGCTGAGTTTGTTTAAATTAGGGCTGCAGGGTCAAAATTGGCCCCGCCCCGGGGGTCACTTGATTTACATAGGCTTATTAAGGGAAATTTTTAAAATCTTCTCCAAAACCACAAGGCCTAGATATTTTGTATGCAGCATTGTCTTGTGGACCTCTACCAAGTTTGTTCAAATTATGGCCCCGAAATTTAAACAATCTTCTTGATCAAAACCACGAGGCCTAGAGCTAAGATATTTTGTATGTAGCATTGTCTAGTGGATCTCTACTGAGTTTATTCAAATTATGGGCCCGGGGTCAAAATTCACCTGATTTATATAGGCCTATAATGGGAAAATTAAAATAAAAATCTTCTTGCCCAAGACCACAAGGCCTAGAGCTTAGATAGTTTGTATGTAGCATTGTCTTGTAGACTTCTACCAAGTTCGTGCAAATCATGGCCCCAGGGTCAATATTGGTCCTGCCCAGGGGATTGATTTCAAGAACTGCTTGACAGTTCGGGTAGATAAGTTTTTACCATGATAAATAACATCCCTTGATTAAATTATCCCTTAGTGTTACGATACTCAGGTGAGCGGTACAGGGCCATCATGGCCCTCTTGTTATATCCTACTAGCTGACGTGAAAACCAGAAGTTTCAATGGATTTTTTTTAAATTGAAAGGGAACCATCCAAAGATCATTCCAGGAAAGTTAAGTTGCAATTGGCCCCGTGATTTAGAGGAGATGTGTTTTAAGAAAACATGTAGGCCACTCCTCGACGCACGACAAACGCAAAGCGAACACAAAAACTCACATTGAGCACATAGTGCTCTTGTGACTGTTGAGCTAAAGAAAAGATATTCTCCGGAAAACTTTAAAATCACCAGAATCTAATCAATTTCACTGTATCATCGAGATTGTTAGCGATGGATGTTTTTCACATTTAAGTGAATGATTCTTGAGGACGAATATCCTAACGTACTGTTGATGACGACATCAAATATTGGGATTTAATGTATCTGACTTGGATGTGAGGTCAAATCAAGTTTCACCAATTCATAGATTTAAAAACTAAACCATCATTAGATATATACTAAAATAAACCCACTGTATAAAGTGCATTGCAAGTTATTTGAAACAAATATTACAGTTGATTGGTCTTCTATAAACCAATATCGCACGTAATTTTCAATTTTTTGAACAACGATAACTACTCTGTATTTAGGAATACATTACAACAAATAGCCTAGTAAGTAAAACGGTACCCTGTTCTTTACAATATACGCATGTACTTGAAGACACATTGTTATTAGGAAAATACAAAACACAGGTTAGACCTGTATATTCAAAATTGTTTGAACCATATTTAGTTTTTTTAGATACAGTTGGCTTTTAAATACCTGATTTATGTTTTTGGCCTATAGACTATATGATTTAAAATAATTTTTAACACAGGGTTTATTTATATACAAAAGTAAATAAATCAGATATAACAACAAACAAACAAAAATAATGTTTCCATACCTTTATCCGTCAGATGAATATCGGGGGAAACTGTAACCAACAGCAGAGTATAACCAATAACTTTCAAAATTAAAACATGCGTCAGTTGCATTATGGTGTTGAGTAGCTGATAGTTCCCAAATGATAAATTATTTTGGAACTCATCTGTGAAGAAAGAAAAGTCGTAACTTACAAACGTATTTCCACCACTGATAAATAAATAAACAGAAAGTTGTCTCCAAATATCGAACTACATGTAAATTCATGCAATTTATCACCAATAAATACGTTATGTACATGTGCATCGGTCAATTTACTTAACCATCGCTCAAGGAATGCTAAAACAGAGATATGTTTTTAAAGCAAATAACTGCATGCGAAGCATTACGTAATTTATGCAAAATCATTAGGTACAATATACAAGACGCATATAAACAAATAATAACGACGGATAGTGCCCCGAAATTTGTCTCGAGTTTGTTTGCATACGAACATTAGTAATGCGCAATTGCTATACTACTCGTATAACATAATTCTTTAACTACACACAACTTTTTAACCGAGTTATAGTTATAAACTTACAGGGGTATTTCCAAACAAAATTGCCTTCCAAAAGTACTACTATTACCATCACTGCAAGCAGCACCACTGACATGATGATTCGTCTGAATAGTGGAAGATCTACAAATATAGTCTGAGTAACAACATCGTATCCAAATGTGTGTTTGAATGAACCAATGCATGCTCTATATGTCATTATATCAACGCCCATATTTGCATCTGTAATTATAAATAGTTTTCAATATTAATTGCAAAATTGCGACATTAATCTTATTATAGTTTCAAAGTTTTCTATCAATATTTGAATAACATAAATTTCTTGAAAGAAATCGATATGTGTAAATTTATACATTAATTTTGTATAATATTATATATAATCTCACGAAAAGGCTAAGTTGGCAAGGAAAATATGCAACTAAATAATAGCAAATAATAATCGAAATGTTTAGGACATATTGTAGAACCTTTCTAAACTGGAAATCACATCCGGACTAAGTAGCCAATACCAACTGTCTTTCATCATAAATCGTATAAAGCATTCGTATAGTACGTTGGTCTAAAAATACAACAAATCCTTCGAATCAGGAGATCAGGAATCATCTTCTGTTTACATAATCAGTTACTGTATGCTTATAAAAACAACAGGAAGTAAGTTATAAACTAATTATATCTATTAATCAATAACATTTATGACTCACTTTTGGACTTGATTTTTATCAAGTCCTTAGTAATCGGTGAGAAAGCTAATGTCGCTGGATTCCATAACAGCTTGGTTAAAAGAATGCCTCTTAAAGGAAATAATACGCAACTAAATGGTGTGATTATATAGATGTATCTGGAATATTTCCTCAATAAAGTGTAATCTATATATCTAAATATATTTCAAATCATTTTATTGTTACTACATTGAAAGAGTCATGTATCTAAATAAGTGCTTATCGGTAAATACACGAGATATTCAAATGCGTAGAATTAAAACCGCGTATCCACTGTCCAATAAAATATCGCGCCTAAGTGGCTGTTTTGCATATCATGTTTCCGTAAAAGTAGTTCTACTTTCGGTTTTCGTTCGGTGGTTCAGAAACATCTCTACGGACGTTTGCATGCATTTGCAACAATCTACCATCGCTGTATGTGTTTTATGTCTTTTTAACATTATCTTAATATTATAGGGCGAATTCTCATCTAATCGTGATAATCACATCAACAAGTGTTATCTCGATGACGCAATCGCTATTTATAGAATGAGTTCATGTCGGGTAAACTGCGGAGGTCGTATGTTTAAACTGCGGCTTACGCATAATAATTCGAGTCGCTTATAAATACGAACGTAAATTAGTGGTTATGCGCTTTTTATGCAAGATTAATTGGTATTACACGATCACGTTTGAATCTCGTGCAAGATCGGGTTAACTATATAGGTCTTACTCTATTGTGTCAGGGCCTTTTTAATTTGAGTGACCCTGGTTGTGTTCAATGCGACGATTAGTCTGGTTCCCGGACGTGCTCTACAATTACGTCAGGCAAAGTTAATAATGGCGGCCTTCAGTGGTAATGCACAGGCAACGGAATATTCTTATTTTGACTGACAATTTGTGATGTTTTGCCTAATTTTAATGTACTAATATTGTAACAGCAGAAGTTGATTTTTATTTTTAGTAACAGCGACCTTGACCTTACTGGCCCTTGATACAATACAAAAGCATGGACTGTATGTAAGCTGCATACACACACAATTTCATCGCAATATCTTAATTCTTAATAAAGTTATTCACCGGAAACAGATTTTCTGTTTTTAGTAACAGTGACCATGACCCAACTGAACCAAAATACAATCACAAGCAAAGCTTTCATGCAAGGATGCTTAATACCCAGTCAAGATAAGCCAATCCAAACTTAAGTTATTGACCGGAAACAGATTTTCTATTATTTAGTAACAGCAACCTTGACCCGACTGACCCCAAGTACTATCCCAAGCTTGGTTTTGATTCTAGGAAGCTAAATACCAAGGGTAGTTAAGATCGGTCAATCCAAACTCAAGTTTTTGACCGGACACTGATTTTCTATTTTTAGTTACAGTGACCTTGACCCTACAGTTCCAAAATATGATCCCTAGCTAGGTTTACATTCAAGGATCCTACATACCATCTTTAGTCAAGATTGGTCAATCCAAACTTATTGACCGGACAACACCTGTTTGACGCCCGCCCGCCATATTCGGCATTTTAATAACCAGGTTTTACTTTGTGAACACCTGATTAAAAATATTTATCAATCAAAACATTGACAACAATGGAATATTTCGAACTGTGATATAACAGTCATTATTCTGCATTAATGTTTTGATAAAGCTTACAAACAAACAATACACCAATTAACATCCATGTAGCTATGAAAATAGTCAGAAAGACAACCTTTGACCTTGACACACGATTTCACCTTTCGTACATTTTTTTGCAGCATTTTAACAATCTTTGTAAACACACATTGTTGTATTATTCAAGGTATAAATTTATGCTATAAAAAAGTTCAATTTTCTTATAGTCAAGGTCGAATATTGGACGATACCATCGTAAAGGTAAACACTGTAAATTAATTGCCCAGATCATTTATATCCGTAGTAAAGTGTCATTCACTTAAACCAGAGTCGTGGTGTATTAGATAAGGTGAGCATGTACATTGTACATACATAAAGGTTTTACAAAATGAAGCAGACGTGAGTGGTTCGAACTCAGTCAATGGCACTTTCTTTTTAAATTATTTTATCCAATTAAAAGTTTATAATTTATTTATTAAACTATGTTTGTTCTTGTTACGTGTATACAAGCTGAATAGCACCTTTTTTATTAATTTTCAAAAAAGAAAAAAGGAAAGAAGAAATGCATTTGTTTTCTGATGTATTCCTCTGTTTTTTTTCTTTTGTACATTTTATTGCACAAAATCGCGAATACAAATGTAATTTCAAATACTGTATAAAAATACTAAACACCTGAACCGGTTTCTACTTATTATATTATTACTCCACAATTGAAATATATAAATCCTAATTACCCATGTGAGGTTATTATATTTTTGTTAATTTGACGGAACAATTTAAATATAAAAACATATGCACATTATTTTGTTATCGATAAACATAAAGTTAACTTTCATTAAAAATGGAAAAAAGTTGAAAATAAAAAAAAGATGTCCAACACCAGACGCAGTCCTCAAGATTCACTAGCTTTGTGCTTTACCAATTGCGCCACAGAGGACAGTGATTATAAAGATTCATAGATTGTTCTACAAATGTATAGCAAATTACAATAGTATTCTTGTTACCTAAACATGTATAAATGGGATTGTCCATGTATACAATAACATTGCTGACCTAAAAATTGAACTATACAGGCTATTGATTTTCTCCATACTTTAAATTATCTTCGTTTATTTGCAATATCCCAACAGAGTTACGAATGCGTGACCAAAAAAAAAAAACATTCAGAACAACTTTAAACTTTTAAAGTTTTCAATATAACGATAATAACATAAGTCGAAACCGAAAGACCATAATTTAGAACGATTAGATATACATTATGCAATACTGTAAATCACTTTATATTCGCGTGATCTTTATTTCGCGTTTTTGCCTACCCTGAATATATTCGCGTATTTATGAATTCGCGTCTGAAGGCTCTTAATTTAAATTCCGCGAAGGCTTTGAATTATGATATAAATAAATAGATAAATAAAACGGTATATCACACATAAACAGCCCACATGAAGCGTGGGATCTATATAATGTTCTATCATTGTATACACAGTTTTTTTTCTCTTTTACCTTGCACGGTATATTTTATACTCAATAACAGTGTAGTGAAAATCAATGGGTAGAAGTATGAAAGAACTACTAGTATATGAAATAACTTATGTTAGAAATAAGAAATATAGCGGGTTTTTTTTCAGCTATGGAAACCGTTTATAGAGTGGTATACGTGGCCTGCTGTTATTGCGCTTTTAAACCACGGTATCGCACCGCTGAGAGATCGAGTGCGGCTTGGATCGGAAAAACTTGCAAGTAAGATAATAGGCAGCTGCTTACGGATGTGTCTAGTGCTGGTCTTAAGGTTCTACAAGTATTACGACTGAAATAGCCGTAGATATAGGCAATACGCCTAATGATTCGGACTGAACGAACAGTTGTATTGTCACAGGAAATTGAAAGCACAATAAATGACTCGGTTTTTTGGAAATTTCCCACTGAGTAAGAGGTACTTTGTGGGCGGTATCAAATATCATCTATAATGACAGCATCCGCTATGATTTTGTTTGACGAAATGTATATTATTACCTGCGGCCCGAGGTATATTAGAATGCGTTTAGTGATTTGCCTATGGTGATTTGTCTGTATTCCGTGTTTAAGCTTTTTGAAAGTAGCATTTTGTAAGAATGTCGAGAACCAGACTAAAAAACTAGCCTGGTTTTCGTGTTAATTAATCTTTAGTACTTTTCTGTAAGAATGAAGAGAACCAGATTAACGTAATATTCCGAAGCAATTGAGAACAGTTTTTTAAGTGTGGATACTATTTGAGATATATTTTTCATGAAAAGCAGTAGCTTGTATATCTTATCTATTTTTTAATTCCTAAACAAAAAAAGATTCACTCCTCGGAGGTCTATTTTCAGACTTTCATCTCGTCTAGTTTTAGACTTCATGTACCCTGCAGGAAGCTCTGCAGGAAGCGATACGCGAGAAAACAATTACACAGTAGAATACCACTGTACACAAACTGTTACATACATGTATCAAGTAGAGTTAACAGGTAGTATACCCGATTTCCGATGATAAAGAAGCAATTTAATGAAATGCAGTTGTGGACATATGCATCGATGGATTTATATGCAACGTACATCAACTGGAGAATAAAATTGATTGTTTCGCACCATATATTTTTTTAGCAAGCACCAGTTTTATTTCGGTGTACGTTAATTTGTTCCCAACATATTTCGACAGGGATTACATAGCCAAAGGGTAAACTTTTCCGACACTATGATTTTGATCCTGTATTTGAACTCGGGAGACAGATATCGTCAAGTCTAAATTGTTTCAATATTCATCTGTAGAGTACAATAATTATTATTTCAAATATAAATATACGCATATTTAACATACGTACCTGAATTATTTGGACTAATAAACATACATCGGAATAAATTCGATCAGCATCTAAACTGCTGAAAGATACATTCTTAACAATACTGGTCTGTAAATTATCTGGCCGCAGAAAACTATTTGACTTGTACAAAGACAGACATACTAATAATGAATGAAAAGCAATCAAGACATATTTTGAAAAGGATTCTTTCGTGTATTAACATATCAGAGGTGACTTCAAAAAAGGAAACTCGGAAAAGGAAAGAAGCATCGAGATGCTACTTGAAACCTAAGGAATGGCTGAACTGCTCTGCCTTCCTGAATACAAAATTTCCACAAACATCAATATTTAATTAATTATTTAAGAAAACAAATTATATAAATACTCGTACAGAAAAATAATAACTTATCATATATTAAGTTGTACACTATCAATTAACATCTTAATTTCTCTAATATTCTAACTGACTACATAACCGTATGGTACGAATCTACCTGAATTTATGTTTCCATATATTTTTTATTATACTTTTCCTTTCATATTTCATTCATCTTATATATATTTGTCATTTTTTTGGTAATAAGTAAATAAACTTGTTAATTTGTTCAAGTGTGTTGTTATTGTTTGAGTTTGACTGTTGTGTCTGCCTTTTGTCCGGCCGTCTTGTTACATATTATCGTGTATAGGGATGAAACAAATACTAGTATATGAAATCATGTGAAGAGTCTTTAAATCTATATTACAGGTTATTACTTAAAATTATCTTTTTATTTGCAATCTCCGAACAGAGTTATGAATGCTTGCAAATAATCATACAGAAAAAGTGAACTTTAAGCTATGAACCAGAAAATATTAATTACTGACTATATAGTTGACATGTGTAATGCATGCAATGACAATCAATGTTAAACAAGCTAATAATTAATATCATTAGTCGAAACTGAAAGATCATAATTTAGAACGATTAGCCTGTATGCCATTCAATATATCACATATACATATAAACAGCCCACATGAAGTATGATATCAAATAACTTTATCAATATAAAAACAATAAATTATGTCTTAAACACTTGATAATCTTTGTCACAGTGTTCTAATTTAAACCACATTTATTTTAAGAATGTATCGCATAAAATGTGACGAGAACCAGGTATGCAGAAAACAAGTCAATTATTGTTCTGTCTTTGCGCTACTCGAATCTGATTATGCCGGTGCAAAATGTATAAATTCTATTACGTCACCCTTAACCGCAATGGCACAGCTCAATAAATAGGCGTGTTTAAACTCATAGTCAATGCGCCATACAAAAGCGCGCATGTTGGTTAAACGCCCGTTTATAACAGTGTTTAAAATACAGACGGGCAGTTCAATTAACCATCGTTCCTGTGAACTAAAACTCCTAGACACAGTCTTCTTTCTCACTGCAAGATTTTCCGATCCCAGTCGAACTGCGGTGAGAGAGCGTGGTTTACACGCACAATACCCACAGGGTACGTATGTCATTCTATAATATTTCATGGTATTACACAAGGTTTTAAGTGCGAATTCAATATCTATTGTCACTGGTAATCTCTAGTTCATATATGAACGTAACTGAAAATACAACGATCTTTTTTGTAGACAATTTCCCTCTGAATGAGGTTATTTTATTTATGGGAGGTATCAAATTACAATTTGCATTGCTAAATAGATTTACATTATTTGGCGATACAAAACATGCATGACGTACGTGAAAGAAATAAGGACAGACTGCAAAATTGATATATTTCGAATTTTATGTTTCATATCACTGCTTCGCATTGCTTGTGATACATTTGACAATTTGTCCTAATTTCTCGTCCTATAAAAGGTCTGCATGTCAATTAGATTTGGAAAAATATAATATCGCATAAAATGTGCCGAGAACGTGGTATAGAGAAAAGAAGTCATTTTTTCTGAATGTACAGAAATAATTGACAAAATGTAAATCAGTTATTGCTCATATTTCGAATTCGAACGATATATCACAAGCGACATGAAGCGGAGCGCAGTGATATTTGAAATATGAACGATAACTAATACATGGAGAAAATAAATTACTTAATATATTTTCTGTACGTGTACTACGTGACCAAACACTGATTAGGGCGGTGCAAAATCAACCAGTTTTATTGAGTCATCAGCAATGGCACAGCAATACTTAGGAGGTATTTAATCTCATCTTTTCAATTTCACCATACAGTTCTAAGCGTTAATAGATTCGTATTTTCTATGTTTTTTGTTCAAGTTAACGCACGTTTACAATTTTAGTTTGAAGTCAAATACAGATGCGCAGTTCACCTTACCATCGTTTACTTCCCTAAGCAACTTCCTACTTTCCCACGGACTAGATGAGCGGTGAGAAAATAAGAAAGTAGAAAGTTTCAAAAGCGCAAGAGCCGTAATTCATTCTAAATTGTTCATAGTGAAGCAAAGAGTTTATGTTATTCTAGATAGCATGATGAAAAACGCAAGAATTTTTGTTGTCAAAAACCTATTGTGGACATGCACAACTTGGCAAACTACTTATCACTTCTAAGAAGTTTCACTGAATTCCTGCATGTAGTTGCTGAGAAATGGTACGGGCAAAATTTACCTAATTGTATAAAACAAAGGGCCATAACTCAGTGAAAATTAATCCAAACAAAACCTGGTTATTGCATGCACAACTTGGCTAACTGTTTATAACTTCTGTGAAGTTTCATTGAATTCCTATGAGTAGTTACTGAGATATTGTATATACACTGTATAAAAAATAAACAAAGGGCCATAACTCAGTGAAAATTTAACCAACCAAGACAAGCTTAATGCATGCACAACTAGGCTAACTACTTATCACTTCTGAGAAGTTTTAAAGAATTCCTGGCAGTAGTCAATGAGAAATAGTCAGGACAAAAATTGCCTATTATATATACTGTAGAAAAAAACAAAGGGCTATAACTCAGTGAAAATCAATCCAAATGAAAAATGCTTTAAGCATGCACAGCTAGGCTTACTACTGATCATTCTGTGAAGTTTCAATGAGACCTGTGAGTAGTTGCTGAGAAATTGTCCGGACAAAATTTGCCTATTGTATATATACTGCATAAAAACAACAAAGGGGTATAACTCAGTGATAATTAATCCGAACTATTATTGCTTTAAGCATGCACAACTAGGCTTACTACTGATCACTTCTGTGAAGTTTCATTGAGATCCTGTGAGTAATTGCTGAGAAATTGTCCGGACAAAATTTGCCTATTGTATATACTGAATAAAAACAACAAAGGGGTATAACTCAGTGAAAAATAATCCGAACGAAAAATGCTTTAAGCTAGCACAACTAGGCTAACTACTGATCACTTTTGTGAAGTTTCACTGAAATCCTGTAAGTAGTTGCTGAGAAATTCTCCGGACAAATTGTGTCTACAGACGCACGGACCGACCGACCGGCCGACCGACCGACCGTCAAGCGTGAATCCAATATAGCCCCCATATATTTCATATCTGGGAGTATAATGAAATAGCGTCCCCCAAAATAGTATGAATTTGATTTTAGGAATTTTCTGGGACCATTGTTATTTGAACTGTGTATTTTAAAATTGTTGTGTGTGTATAGACTAAGACAATTGGAGAATTTTCTTTCGAAAAGACATGGTGGCCCTGAAAAGGGCCGTTGGTGTTTTTTTAACCGTGGTTTTTTAAACCGTGTTTGTCTACGCTGACTGATCTGGTTTGGTGCATAGTTCACATTGACAGTCTGGTGTGGGATAACAGAGCTGGCATGTTTGATCCCCACAGGACCATTCCTGTTCTGGTACTGAGGTTGTTCCGTGTATTCAACATGAGCTGTAGTGATGATACGCCAATGCTCTTCTTCTTGTTGTGTCTGTTCCCGTTGTCTATTCACCGTTCGTTCCCGGGCATCTCGCTGCCTTTCTCTGGCTTGATCTTGAAAATGCTCTCGCATTTTAGATAATTCTTGTCTACGAAGATATCGATTGGTTTCGATACAACTAATAGTCTCACCAATGGTTTGAAGATCACGTTCCCTTTTTCTAACAATGTTAGCAGCTAAGCGACTGATTGAGTGCCATACTCTATTCTGTTACTCTGTAAGTTGTTTTGCTGTTTTGAGTTCATTTAATAAAGCCTCCATCTTGAGCGTTTGAGTTCTCAGAATGAAATGAGGCATTGTGTTGTAAGACGGAGCATTTTTCTGGTGAAGCGCGCCGCCCACTCTCGTGGTTGATGACGTCATATCGCTGGATGACGTCATGCGATGCTGTACCGCGTTGATCGGTAATTTTATGAACTTAAGACATAGATACAACAGACGCATAGTTTCAGTTTTTTAACTTTTATTTTTGTAACATTATTTAACAAGGAACTACACGAAACAGTAACAAAGAACTACATGAAACTACATGAAACATTGTCTACACCATCTAATTATCACCATAAAGAGTTGTGTTTCAATGTATGATACTATGATACAAATGTCTGTGAGCTTCTAGTCTAGAGTTACGTTGAGCAAAACACTTTTGTCCACATTTGTTCACTATTGAGCATGCATGTAATAAGTACCATAATGTTGTTGAAACCAATGCGTCACATAAGTGTCATTTTTTCCATACATGTCCGGTTTGAATCGGGTTAACAGTATCTGGTTCAAGTCACATTCACGTGAGATAAAATCCAAAGCGAATAGACAATACACACCACACACAGGTAACATATCGCCTTGTATTCTCATGGCATTCCACAGATAAGTTTTGCTGGCATGTTTTTTTACAAATGATAGAATCTCTTCGAAAGGAGGTAATCCATAGGAATCAAAGTACACTGCTTTATTGTCTTTTAAATAGAGAGCCACCCAGTGTTCTCCAGGTTGATTCCCGTTATGGGTATTCACAATATATGCTTTCACGTCATGCGGTTTCTCTGAAGGTAGTTGATCTTTGGCACAAACACGTGCACGTAGTGGTTTTAATAACGGTGAATGATCTAATATGTATTGTAGTTCATTCGTCTCCATAATGCCAATTTCTGTTGACACGTTCAGCCCAAACACTGATCCACTGATCTATGAACTGATTCTGAGTGAGTTCTTCTTTAAATTGAATCCATAATCGACATCTGTCTCCTTTTTCACTATCGGTCAAGGTCACTAATTCAGGATACCACTTTTCCATGACCTTGAACACGTCCAAACGTTGAATGGCTTTTTGAACGTTAAGTTCTGTCCACTCTTCCGTATTCGTGTATAAGCAGAGCACATGTTGTACTTGACTAGGATGATTCACTCGACAACCATAACAGTCTTTGTGCACTTTATCATAAATTAAAGTTTGGAGTGCTTCTGTGACGTGATGATTCAGGCACTTTTGTAAGAAGTCCGTCCTTGAACTTGTACAACAAGGATACGCCAATATCTTCATTTCGTAATTTTGTCCTTTTTCCATGTGTTCAATATCCATTTCTTCAATTAATAATCTAGAAGCACTTCTCTGAATTGATTGATTTCAATTTGATTGTCGTATTCTGCAAATACAATTACGTTGATGGCTTGTCTAAATGTTGTCCCAAAATGAAATTCCAATCTCAGATTGCCCGTTTTTATAGGATGGAGTTGACCTTCCTCTCAACCTTGATCTGCTGTCAAGTCCAGCCCCCAGAGTGTGTATCCGTTCTGATAATCATTCATGCTCAATCCAAATGAACAATTGAGACCAAGAGCTCCTGTCGCTTGATAGAGTGACATGTAGGATCTTAGAACTTCTCCCGCTTCAAAATTGGGTTGAAAAGCTTTGTTATGAATACTTTTTCCGTCAATGCTGACTTCCAGATGATTAAGTGTAAAGTGACGGAAATCAAAGGGGTTGGTAGCCATATCTCCATTCATGTCTCCATTTCTTACCAAACCGATGACAAGCCGTTTTGGCAATTGACCTTGAAATAAATGATCTTCAATCTTGGATCGTTGACCGTTAGGAATCGTAAATGTTTTTACTTCAGTTCGTCGGATGGGAATTTTCATGTTATGTTGAGCAATCTGTTGATTGAGTTGATTGGCTACCACTGGCAGTAAATCTACTGTGCTGACATTGAATCCTCTTCTAGAAACTTGATTTTAGCCGGTGCGGCACACATGAGACAGAATTAAGGTGACGCTTTGTTTAGTCTTAAGCGTATTTCCATACCATTGGGTAAATATTTATCTTGCATCATCAGATCCAAATGAAGCCGTCCACATAGTTCCACCACACGACTTTGATGGACACGATCACGCCTCTCAACATAGCCCTTGTTATTCCCGTCATGTACTTGGGTGTTCATATGACCAGCGGTGTCTGCAGCCCATAACTCTAACGCCTGAAGCTGAGTGTCTTTACAGCTTGGGGTGAAGGAGAGTAAATTTTCTATGTAAGCCCGATAGGCATACGTGTCCGCATTGCTGGTGATCAGTTTATTATTCAGGTACACATCAATGCTAGAGAACATGCTGTGAAAGAAACTGTTGGCGGTAGCAATTTTACTGTCGGCTGCTAGGTCTGTACCATCTGCCTGTATAATTTTGAGTTTCATGTACAGGTAAGACTGATTCAGATCAGTCCATTTTTCTGTCTGTGCAGGAATCACGAATTCGATAGGAGCATTATTGTCCATGGCAGAAATGGGATAATGCTCAGTCCATTGACCCTCTTGCATGGCTGTCATGGTAGGTGGCACAACAGACACATCCAACTCTGTCTTACTATATTCGCAGAAACCGTGTTGTATCATGATTAATCGAAAATATCAAGAGGTCTGGCCTGCTTAACTCGGCGACGATGAAGTTTCGAATGAGGTCTTTACTTGACTGGTTTGCTCTTATACGTCTTTTCGGGCTGGCCACAGCACGTAGCAAGGATTCACCCACATCTTTTAACACAGAGGCTCAACGTTTACGTATTACTTTTTTAGCGTTTGATCCTGTCGAGATATCTTTCATAGCGGCTCTTTCTTACTGGAGTCCTTCTTTTTTAAGGGGTGAACTTCAGATTTCACCAATGGATTCAGTAAAGGCATGATTCTTTTCATGGCTTTCTTAAACATGGATCCAAGTCCGTGTCCATATTGTCGAGGTTGACCTTGGTAAGTAGGTATCATTGTCTTTGGCGCAGCTGTAGTTTCACCATAGACTTCTCATGAATAAACTGAATAGACTGGCCAGTGCCACCCCTTATATGGATAGCGATGGTGTCAAAGTCGGCTTTAGCCAGTGGTACATAGTGTAAATTCAAGAACTCGAAATGAATATGGGGGTTAGTTCCTGCTTTTGTTCTCGGATCAAATGGAGCTACACGTAAGATGGGGGCTTCTATGTTTCCCAAATAGGTATAAGCCGCGAGGTCAGAATAAACAAACAAATGTTTATGACCCATGTTAATATCCTCGCCATGAGGAAACGGCTCCGGATTGTCTTTTAAAAAGATGGTAGGAGGGCTATCAGGGACTCCACCCAGTTTAATAAACATGTGAGGATCAAACTGAATGCCTAGATTATCTGAACTGTCCATTTTCACGCGTTTACTTTGTCCCGAGAAACCCAAGGTAAATCGTAGGTTTTTCTGTTTAAACATTTTACCCAGGTTATCTTTAATGTTAAGGTCAATCGTCTCGATCAAATGTTGTGGTGTGACATAAGTTCCTACAGGAATACAAAGTCGTATACCTTTTTCTTCTTTATTGGGGAGACTACAATAGGAAATTAAAGTTTCAAAGGTCTTTGCCATGGCAGGATCGTGCGTAACAATGTAGAAATGTCGCTCTTCTTCAGTGACATTGATGACCTAATTGGAACAATCATTTCCACTAAGGCAATTTCCCAGTCTTGTTTATTGAGATGGATGGATTTGCCAGTTTGGTACGAAAACAACATTTTCGTATTGTCTGGGAATAAATCCATAGAGCTGTCACTCATGAGTGTTATGTAAAACGAACTCATGTTGATTTAGGTTTATTGAATTTCAATGAGGGATTCTATAGAATATAACCTAGAGAACTACTTAAAAGCAGAAGCCACAATTCCCGATCGGGTCGTTGAAAACACAAATTAAATAGCGATACGGTAATAATGATAAAAACCACTACAATTTGTGACAAAAAAGTGACCTTATTTTTAGGTTCACACAATTTGGTTTGCTCTGAGACAGTCACTTCTACACTGGCCGTATCAGCTTGAGACATGATGTATTTATTAGTTGTAAAATAAACCAGTCCAAGTTCAAACTTTAAACGAGATGGGATTCGGGAATCCAACTGTCAAATTTCGAAGGATAGCCTTTCCAATGCACTTTAATTTCTCGTCTTGTTTTTCCGTCTACCTTTCTCTGGCGATGTGCGAGCACTGATTCAATTTCATACATAGCATCATCTTTTATAACCTGTACTTCAGAGAAATAAAACGAACCCAATATGGGTTCTCCTTCTAAATCAGTCAATGTTACAGTAGCAGGAGAGGTCTTTTTGACTTGGATCACTTTAAACAGTTCAGTGGTCCAGTTGGGTAGATAACCTTTATCAAATGTACGTTTTGTTTTATTGATACGAACAATATCTCCCACATGAAGGGTCGTCGACGCTTTCTTTCTTGATTTTCCATACAAGGTCAAGGCCACTTGAGATTCGTTATTCTCATTCACGGATACGGGTGCCATTTGTATACTTCGATGAACACGATGTTTATAGGCATGCACGAGATCAGGTAATACCTGAATATACCTTCGTGTTTTATGATGCGTAAAGTATTTCCACATGCGTGATTTTAATGTCCGTTGAAAACGTTCCACCACACTAGCCTTAGTTTCTGGGTTTTCAGTAGTAAGATAATGAATCCCTACTTTGTCTATAAACTGTTGAAACCTTTGATTCTTGAATTCCGTTCCTTTATCTGTTTGCAACGCTTTAGGTTGTCTCGTTTTAAGAATAGAGCGAAACGCTTTCACCAATGTGAGCCCCGTTTTATCCTTGAGGGGAACTACCCAAGCATATTTTGAAAACACGTCAATGACACACAACAAATATCAATAAGGGGTGTTGTACTGAGCCAGGGATTGCATGTCTGCCAAATCAGCTTGCCATTGATGATCAATACTACCCACTATAGTTTTCCGTCTCGAGAATGCCCTACGGATAGGTTTGTGCAGGGTATAGGTCTTTTGCCCCTTCAACCAGGATCGCACTTGACTTGGTGTAATGGATTTCAGTTGAGTTCGAGCTGTTGTAGTAAGACGTTCCATCCCACCAAAACCAGCCGGATGGTGGGGATCATAATAAATCTGATGTAACAGACTGTCTACCTTTTTGTTCATGTTGTCTAGTAGGCTTCCCACTTAGGTTCTGCTTTGATCCGTTTACAGCAGGTTTACTTATAGGTGAAGGAGGCTCAACAAAACTATCAAAGAATTCATCTTCCTCCGAGTCCACGTCTGCTTTTTGCATCCATGACCATCTCCGTTTATTTCCTATCACTTCTTGTGGTACATTGACATCTCTTAGTCCGCTAGAAAACTGTTCCCATCCTCTAGGGTCCGACCCTTTTCTATGACGTATGACATCATTTACCAAATCAATAATGTTGGATCCTTGTATTGGTTTTCCATGATATTCCAACATCCCTTGATCATTCCATGACATGTGTAGATCATATTGTAGAAAGTGTAATAAAAGTGCTGAGTTTTTCGACGCATGGTAGTAGGAACACTTTCAAGAATCCTATCCGTCAATGTAGCAGGAGCTGGAGCAGCTTGTGTACCTTGAGCAGCTGGAACAACCGGTGCAGCCGGAGCTGGAACAGCCAGAGTAGCCGGTTCACGTGCTTTTGGATTAGACAGTTGAAACTTTTGCAAGACTTGCCCATAATTTTGTGCTTTTTCTGATTCAGACAACGATTCATTTTGTAATACTTCTCCCATTTGTTTCTGATAATCTGATGTTTGACTGACTTGTGGGGAGGAGGTAAACGTGGTCGTTGTTCTGATTTCCATCGTTTCATCTCTTCCAGCATTTTGATAGCCATTTTCTTCATTTTTTTGTCACCAGTGTGGCAACACCTCCACTGAGTGCTCCTGCAGCAACAGCTTTAGCAATGATTGGAGCAAGAGCCAGTAATGGAAATAATCCTCCTTTTTGATTCAACACACGTTTCTTTTTTTTGAACGGATACTCTTTTATCTGCTAAAGTGCGGAGATGTTGACGCTTGGACTTCAACCTTTGCTTTTGAGAGGGTGATAAGGCAACATTGCCTTTTAAAACATTTTGACAGCATTCTGCCACACATTGAATCATTTCTTTAGATGCTCCATGTATCATCTTTCTTCTTAACCCATCTGGGAAGAACTTTTTGAACTTCTAGATGAGCTAAAGCTACTTGGAGAACTTCTTGAAGAACTCAAACTACTCAAAGGACTGATAGGAGACCATTGTAACTTAATGATTGGAGTTATAGCTATAGAGGGTGTTGAAGTGGTTTGCTTTCGACGACGGAGAGTAATAAAACGTTCATTGATCTTGGCAGGAGATTTTCTGACCGGAGATTTTCTAGCTTTTCTGGCTGGTGCTTTTCTAGCTGGTAGTTTTCTGGCAGGCGCTTTCTGGCAGGCGCTTTTCTAGCTGGCGCTTTTTTAGCTGGAGATTTTTTTGCCTTTTTAGCTTGAGATTTTCTTGCTCCAAATTTACGAATAGTCTTTTGGCCATTCCATCGGAGTAAACTTCGTATCATTACTCCACCAAGAAATCCACATCCTCCTGGTTTCAATATGAGTTGACGTTTAGTATCCTTGTCCACTTGATCATCTCCCAGCTGCTCTAATTCATGCTGATGTTTTTGCATAAAGTTTTGTGTTTGTTTAGGTAGCACAATTTTCTTTTTTAAAATCACCTTTGCTGCTAAGGTGAACCACTTGAGCATTTCTTTTAATCCAGACCGTAGCATTTGCTCCCGTACAGAAGGGTCTCGTTCCTGATCCAGATGTTCTAACGATTGAGCTATGGCTGTGGCTGACATGATGACTGAATGATCTAATATGTACGAATAAACGAATACACTCTCGTTTATATATACACGACTGGCCCACTTTGTTCTCCAGTGATCCAGTGAGGAAAAATATAATATCAGTTCTTAACCGATAACTGTCTGGTGTTTGAGGGTGAAAGTCAATCACTAAATACCCATGAGGTGTAGAGATAGCATCTTGATAAGCGGATAACAAGTGTGGCAATTGAATTTGATTCGCCAACACTTTGATTTGTCCTTTATCTCTTGTGTTTTGATATACGATCATGTAATGTGCATTTAAACTCAGGGTACGACTGGCTTTCGATTGTTGAAACATGTTTTGTGTAATGTATATCATACTAGTATTACTATGGTGACCTTTTCGTGTAAACCATAATTTGATTTTCTCTTCATCTTTATCACCAAGCATGTCATCAAATACAACTAAATGAGGAATGGATGTCTCCTCTACCATCTCTTCTTCCACGTCAGGTATCCCCCGTAAGAACCGAATACTAGGTTCTTGTTCTTGTAACTGTGCATAGGCTAATTGCCATTCTTTGTAACACAATACAATACGCTCAGGTACTACTTGAAACAAATCTGATTTGTATTCCAACACCTTTTTTACAAATTGTGTTTTTCCAGAGCCACTAGGACCTCAGAAAAACATATTGCAAGGATGCTTAAAAAGTAAACTGGACTCCATGACGTGAAAATCACAACTAACACTATTGGAAGAAAAACATTTTATTTATTGAACATTTGTGTATGATGACATTAGTATAACAATATAAATCATGTATGACTACAAGAATGATCACAATTTATTTAATATAACAGTTTTTCAAAAAAATCAAACACTCATTCTGAATGTCCAAATTGACTCAGAAATGTTAACACAGAGTCATTGTTCACCACCTGTTTGAACCAATCCGTTTCACTAAAGTCCATGGGTACTGATTGTTTATAAAATGAATTCATCACAAGAAGTCCATGTTTCATTTTTTCAAACATGTCTGGTGTACTCAACTGTTGTCGAATCCATTCCAGAAAATGATGACCTTCAGGTATCTTCATACGATAAGCAAATACCAATGCTTTTCTTAACAGGGTATGGTTCATAATATCAAACTGTTCCATTTTTAAATCGTGTGAATCACTCTATCGTTACATACATAAGTATTCCAATCGTCTCGATGGATAGCTTTCAAGTCTAAGTGTGCACTGATTATAGCATCACGAATCATCTGTCTAAATAGTTCAAACGTGTGAGGGTTCAGAATCCACGCGCGAATGTCCTTGATCTTGACAAGGTCATCTTGTAAAATACTGTATAAGGTATCCGTATACAGGTCAAAATCCAAAATGTAATATAAACTTATATATTGCCTAGATGGTTTGCCCATAATTTAATATTTCCTGAACAAATCACTATATTAGGTCAATCCTCATGAATGGATTCTATCTCGTCTTTAACTTCTCCTAAGCGATGTCTTAATTTATAGAACACTGCAGGATACTCTAAAATATGAATAACATGAGTGAACGGTACCTGTCTCTTAAATACCATGATACCACGTACTTTAAAGGGGCATACCCTATAACTGACTAATATTCTGTGAAAGTGTAAAAATGTGTTAGATGTATATGTAAAACAATATATAATGGATAATTGCAAGAAGAACTTGGGTCATAAAATGACTAGTTTAGGTACTAGCCGCAAAAATCATAGCTATGAATAATAAATCACTTCCACCCAAAAATTGTACAAAGAGTTTCCGATCTTTTATGGAAACTAATATTTTTTGTGATTTTATTTTTAATTGGATGAATTTTTGGCTGACACTTTCTTCGTCGGCTTTTTCCTTTACAAGCTTCTAATTTATCATCATTTTGCCTTGATTCTAGATGCACCAAGTTGTAGGGTATGCCCCTTTAAGTTGTGAATACGGACGCCATCCGGGTTGAGATCTCCCATTGTCCTCTTCAGCCATACTAAACCATATCACATTGGGGGTAGAACTAAACTTGTTAACTAAGGCAGATACGTCGCTCAAATTGGCATCGTGGATTAAAAAATCCCATGTTGTAGATAACATGCGATCTAAGCTTTGTTGTACCACATTCAGTTTTCGTAGAATAGGTATTTTTTGGTTTGATGACAAGTCCTGGCGTTCACCTTCATCCTCCAACAGTCTCTCTATCCGTCGATGATTCGTATATTGTAAACTATGTATAGCATTATGAGTAGCCCATGTGTGCACTAACTCCGTCTTCCATGTTTTAGCGTTAGCCCATATGACATAACGATAAATTTTAAGTCTCAGCTCTATCGGTAGTAAGGGTATCCAATCCATGTCTTTATGAATAATGAACACACTTTTGATTTCACTTAAAGTATCCCAAAATGTCAAGGTCAGTCATGCAGATAACCATAAGGCACAGTCATATGATTCTCTACCACAATACGTTTGGTATACACCGAACGAAATGTTTTGACTTGTTTCTCACTGGTCACGGTTCTGTCCTTATGACGTTTAATCCGAGAAACATATTCAACTACGGTCGAATAATTGTGTCTGTCTTTCACACAATCCACCATCGTATTGAAATTCACTTGTTGAGTGGCATTGTAGTCTAAAGTAATGCCTTTCACTTTGCATTTGTGATGGAGTTCACCGTTTTCAATGTATTCATAGCCATAGTTCTTTGGACCTAAAGCGACATATCTCACAATACGACCCTTTGGTACCTCATCTGTCCATTTTCCCAATCGACTGGAGATAATAGGAACATTATAGCCATCAGGGTCATGAATGTACATACAACTGTCTGTGTCAAAATACAGTACTCTCTTTCCTAGAGGTTCAAGCACTTTGTACAGTTCTAATCGAGCATAAGCCGTCACAAATGAAGCCACCACAGGATTAGATGATGAATGAGGGTCTGCTTTGTCCGATTCATCAGTGTAATTCATTAACATGAATTCATCATGATCAAAACACGCATATTTCACAGACTTTTTAGGATCGTTCAGTATTCCGTAGAACTGGTCCAATCGATGAACATACTCTGTTTTAGGCAAGAGGTTGGTTTGAGCATTTTTACCCCAGAGACAATTCAGCATGGTTTTGGCAAAAGCTGGATTTTTCTCCACCTGTTCCAAACGAATTCCTTCTGCTTCAAAATAATCCTGTTTAAATTTGTCTTGAGCCTCCTCCGTATCCACCCCTGGAGGATATCCACTAGCCTCTTGTTTCAATTTCAAGTATTTGTCAATGTATTGCCGATAGACGTCCGTACTCCATTCATCCCAGTGCCATACATGATACACTTTTGATACTTGATAGCCTAAAGCAATAGCTTTAGCCAATTCAACACGAGTCCATGTTCCATACAAAAATCGTTCATACGGTGAATGTGTACAATAATCCATCTCCTTCTCAGCACAGGTACGGCATAGCGTAAACACCATTTTACTATTACAGTGTATGGGTAAGACATGCATCCATAAATCTTGCGGTGGTAGAACACGGCATTTAATCAGACCTTTGTATTTCTCAATATGCTGTTGATCAATTTGTTCTTGACTCATGATCACTGGATGGCCTATCGGATAAGCCCTGTACTTGTTCATATACGGATAGAGAGAACAAATATCCACATATTTGATTTCTTGGTCGTTGTCTACTTCATGATACAGTCGGACGGCATTCGTACGACCTCCGAACAAAGCTTTCCTGGGTTGAATCGGGTCTTGACCATGATAGAATCGTTCCACTCTGACCATCCTTTTGACAACGCTGATCAAATTCACATTCCCATATGACCACAACAGGATACCCCTGCTCTTTCAAAGTCTCCAGTCGCTTATACGTGTCGTGATAGGCCTGTTGCATGCTTCTCAAAGTATACGGATTGATGGTACTTCGGTTAGAAAAACAGGTGGGGCACCCATGGTACCAACATCCCATGAATTCATACACTGTGTTGGTCTCTTGACAGTAGCCATCCACGTAATAAGGTCCAATTTTGACTTCGCCTTTGTTATTCAAGGCATGCCGAATATGAATCTCTTCGGTGACAGCCATCATTTGTAGCCAACGTATGCCTTTCATGGAATACCGGGTTTTATTGGGATACCCGGCATCAGAAATCACGGCTAAACTATGAGGTGGCATGGAATTTTTGCGCCAGGCTTTGTTACACACTTGGGTTAATGTGGTAACTCCAGTAAATGGATCTATTTGATCACTGTCCAATAATTGTTGACGAAATTCTCCACACCCGCGTCTTAAAATTTCCACATCCGATTGACAGTATTTCTCCATTTCCTTTTGAAAATCAAATACGTCTCCTTTTCTTTCATTGTACCAGGTTAAAAACTCTTCACGTCGCTCTGGTTTCATACTCTCCGGTTGGTAAAAGCGTAGCGGCAAATAATGTCCCACATAATCTTGATACTCCAGGGTGTTTTCATAGAATGGAAACCATCCTTTGGCTAACTCGGTCAGTCCAAATGTATTGGGAAAACCGGAGAGAGGCATACTCAGAGAACTGAGGGAGTCAATCATGCGTATTCCATGCACTCTCAATTGAATGATTTTACTGCCATTCATAATTAACTGGGGCTTCGCCGTCCCTGAGTGACCACATATCTAAGAATAAACTGAGCGTCATAGCCTTGAGCATTGTGGCTATCACTGTCGATCCTCGATGGGTAGGGAGGAATAGCAAAGTACAGAATTGTTGTAACGTATTTTTACCACGGAATGTCATTTTCCTGGCTTCATTCACCTCTTCACAATACTCACATGGAGCTTTCACTGACTTACACATACAGTCACCACAAGCACGTTGAGCCACACAAAAATTAGGTATATATTCTCCAGAATCAAACATTCAAAATCAAAAAAGATAAATGGTACTTCTGGTTGTGTCCCTTTTCTATCGGTTGGTTCATACGTTGGAATGTAACAGTCATGATCTGGTCCCACTATGGCTTTACAACACCTGCATTTCTTTGTCCCTGGGCAAACGTGATTCCGTTTCGTTCCAATCACCTTTTGCCCACATTTCTTACAATTCCATACGGATTCACAAATGATTTTACGTTGTTAGAGATAGTCCTGTAGTTTTTGGTATTCTTCTATACCACACGACTGATCCGATGAAATACCCACTTGCTTTAATAATGCTTCAGCTTCGTATTTTTGAAGATTTTTCTTAGAGTGACGTATAAGACCCATCGTCTTTTCCTTTCCGGGGTTTGATTCTTATGTACTTTACACCTTCCTACCACAATCGATCTAGCTAAACACATAGAGTCCTTACTATTGTCAATACACACAACACTTGTCTTTGACTTCCGCATAGTGAATAAGTTTGATGCCTTGAATGTTTTCTTTCCGGATCCCTGTGGCATAGCAATATGCGTAATTTCCATCTGTGCCGCCCCATAATGAATTTTAAATTGACGGTTACTCTGTGCCACACGTTCAATTTCATCCAACATTGTATCTCCACTAATACGAGATGCTCTATTAAACGGAACATGTATTCCAAAGTCCAAACCAGGATGTAGAATAGATACTCGAACTCGATCATTCGACCTCACTTCACATCTCTTGTAGAGCTGGTCCATCATATTATTAAACAACCGGTTTGTAAATTCAAACGATTGATTATACGGCTGAAATGTCACATCATATACTCGAGATTGAGTCTTGAATTTCCTTGACTTTCTTTCCATGCGTGACTGTATTTCATAATAGTCGCGCACAGGCTCAAACTTGCTTCGTTTAGTTGGAGGTTCACCCTCACTACTATTACTGTCGGTATCTGACATGATTATGATCTTAGCAGTTCTCCGCCGTTTTTATACTTGTATAAAGTTCAAGGTCATAACGTTCCTCAGACACTCTATAAAAGACGTGCACTCCGACAGTGTTTTATCATTTCAACATGACCGATCCTAAAATGAACCAAGCTGAAGAGAACCTAGATAATACTTTGATGTATTCATTAGAGAAAAAAATTAATGAGCTCAACAGCTTAGCGGATCAGCTCTGTGCACAGAAAAATGTAACATGTGATCATATAGAATGTTATCGTTGTGGAAAGAAAGGACATTATTCTACCGCCTGTACGGAACCTTTCAACAATGGATGCTTTTATTGTCATGAACAAGGACATTTCATTGCAAACTGCCCTAAGAAACAAGTGCCAAGTGAACAAGTCGACCTACAGGACGCAGAACAGAGTAAGAAAAAACGTAAATACAAAAAGAAAGAAGAGAACAAAAACTGTGAGTGACTTGTGTAATAGTGTTAAACCGTGTTACGGACAATGTGTATAGGCAATTTGTGTTTCGGGACAAAAACAATTGAGAACAAGTTAGTTGGATTTTGTTGTACTTTGTTACTTTGCACTTGATTGTTTGTACTAAGTTACTTTGTACTTTGTTACTCAGATATAAATGTTTTCAAAATAAATGATATACAATGTAATATGCTTTTGTCTTTGCTTGAGAAACAAAACGAATCTAACACATATGCTGGCACTAATAAGGGCCGTTGAGAATTTTATTGCATTTCTGAAAAAGGTACCGCCAATAATTGGCTCTTAGTTCATCACCATAATAAATGGATAAGTCTGGGTACAAATTACCCATCTTGACAGGTTCTACACAAGCATCTTGAAACTCAGACAAGTCCGGGTATAAATTATCCATCTTGACCACACAAACATCTTGTAACTCAAGACAAGTCCGGGTTACCGATAGGTTCCTCACAAGAATCTTGTTCAGTACTTTTTAAACAGTTGCCCATGTTGAATCATGAAACACAAATGACCTATGGAACATGAAAAAACACTAACTGACCTGGAAAACAACAGACCAATGAAATGCCGTTAAAACGGACCAATGAAATGCGGTTTAAATTGACCAATCAGAGTCCTTGTATCATATGATAGTCAGTGACCTTGCCATGATCTAGTTTCATTCTGTATCGAGATGTCACAGCGTACAGTCAACACCATTAAGAGGAAATATGCTGCCTTAGGGCGGTATATTGAACAATTAGAAATGCAGCTGGAAGAGCTACGCTTGGAGGTGTAGATCCTGAGAGAGGGAAAGGAGTTCGTGGAGGAGTTAGTGGTCAGCTCTGGGGAAGAGGACTGGGGGGATACCCCCAAGAATCAACCCCAGAGAACTGGGAGGATGAGCTGATAGAGCCTCCTTTGGAGCTCTACCAACCCACGCCGGACCCGAAGGAAGTTGTGAAATGGGACAAGTGGTGTCCCGCTTGTATGGGGAGATGTGATCAACGCCATTAATCCCTATACAAGCACCAACGGTCCTTTAAAAGGACCAACAACGGCCCTTTCAGGGCCCCCATACAATTCAGAAAGAATCACTCTCATATTGTCAATATTATGATACTTTACTACTATATTTACATTCCTATCTGATGACGTCAAATCATGACGTCATTTATAAACGTGCGTAGACGGTGTGGGGTAAGTTTTATAGAGTTCTTTTTTTCTATAAACATTTCCTACAAATGCATGCAAATTGCTGTGATTGTATGATGTGTGATGTACAAAGTATAGCATTTCCTACAAATGTATACAGTATACAAAGTGCTGTGATTTTATATATGATGTACAAAGTATAGCATTTCCTACAAATGCATGCAAAGTGCTGTGATTGTATATATGATGTACAAAGCATTTCCTACAAATGTATACAGTCTGCAAAGTGTTGTGATTGTATATATGATGTACAAAGTATTTCCTACAAATGTATACAGTCTACAAAGTGCTGTGATTGTATGTATGATGTACAAAGTATTTCCTACAAATGAATACAGTCTATAAAGTGCTGTGATTGTATGTATGATGTACAAAGTATTTCCTACAAATGTATACAGTCTACAAAGTGCTGCGATTGTATGTATGATGTACAAAGTATAGCATTTCCTACAAATTTATACAGTCTACAAAGTGCTGTGATTGTATATATACACCTGGAAATAAGTTAAGCACAACCCGGAAATTTAAAATTGGTTGTGATTGAAAGCACTGTCATGAGATGACGACTTAATTGAGCTAAGAATAAGTAATTTGATAAGTAACGATAGCAATTTAGTAATCATAAACCAGTAAATTTATGAGTTTAGTTTATTCTTATCCAAATTATTGAAGCATAAGCAAATGTGTTGTTTTTTACCAAAAACGTAGGTGTTTATAAGTATGGTGTTGGAGCGTTTACAAAACATTTACTGGTGGATATTTTTGGTAAATGTTGACGATTACTTAACCTTAAATGACATTATGTAGCCAAATTTTAAATAACGTGTGTAACCGCCACGTGCCCGGATGACAGCCTCAACCCTTCTCCTCATACTACCAGTAAGGCGTCTAATGCGATTTTGAGATAAATTTTGCCATTCTTGGTGCAGAGCTTGTTCCAGCTGTTGCAGGTTGACTATAGGTGGGTCCAAATTCTGTATTTTCCGGCCCAGGATCTCCCACACGTGTTCCAGTGGGTTTAAATCAGGACTCATGGCAAGCCAGGGAATGGTGGTGATGGCATTCCGTTGCAAAAACTGTGTTACAGCATGGGATCGGGAGATCCTGGGCCGGAAAATATAGAATTTGGACCCACCATTAGTCAACCTGCAAAAACTGGAACAAGCTCTGCACCAAGAATGGCAAAATTTATCTCAAAATCGCATTAGACGCCTTACTTGTAGTATGAGGAGAAGGGTTGAGGCTGTCATCAGGGCACGTGGCGGTTACACACATTATTAAAAATTTGGCTACATAATGTCATTTAAGGTTAAGTAATCGTCAACATTTACCAAAAATATCCACCAGTTAATGTTTTGTAAACGCTCCAACACCATACTTATAAACACCTACATTTTTGGTAAAAAACAACACATTTGCTTATGCTTCAATAATTTGGATAAGAATAAACTAAACTCATAAATTTACTGGTTTATGATTACTAAATTGCTATCGCTACTTATCAAATTACTATTTCTTAGCTCAATTAAGTCGTCATCTCATGACAGTGCTTTCAATCACAACCAATTTTAAATTTCCGGGGTGTGCTTAACTTATTTCCAGGTGTATATTAAGTATAGCATTTCCTACAAATTCATGCAAAGTGCTGTGATTGTGTTATGTGTAATGTACAAAGTATAACAGTGATACAATATAACCTTGATTTTAACACAACCTTGAAGTGTTGGAACAAATACAACCTTGAAGTGCCACAATTGGCCTTGAAGTGTCACACTGGTACAAAAAAACCTTGAAGTGTCACACTGGTACAAAGACAAAATCCTTGAAGTGTCAAAAATAACCTTGACGTGTCAAAAATAACCTTGAACGTCGCGCTATACGTGGCCTTGAACATGTAGAACACTGGCGCGTGCAGACGAAAAGTATAAATACCCCCGGCGCAGACACTATTTTTTTATTAGCTAGCATGAAGTACTTCAACATGCCATACGATATATTGAGAGAAGCACTAGAATCGTCTGAGTTGATAGACCAGAATGCGGGTATGCAGTATCAGTACAACCAGCCGAAGTACAACCAGTCAAAGTACAGTCAACCACAGTACAGCCTGTCTAAGTACAGTCAACCACAGTACAGCCTGCCCAAGTACAGTCAACAGTCCATGGTAGATGTACAGCCAATACAGCCCATGGTAGATGTACAGCCACAGTCCATGGTAGATGTACAACCCACTATGACGAATATACAGCCTACGGTAGATGTACAGCCCCCTATGGCGAATACACAGCCTATACAGTCTATGGTGAATAAACAGTCTATGGCGAATACACAGTCCATGGCGAATACAACGGGTGATACAAAGCCTACAACGGGAATGCCTGTTCTACAAGGTATCAGGGAAGAAATGGTACAAATGAATCAAGTGATGCAAGAGATGGTCAGACTCATGAAGAACCAAGAAGTACGGTTTAAGCCACAAGAAATGATTGTACCTGTACAGTATATGGTTGACAGAGATTCAAAGAAACGAAAACATGAGCATGAGAAAAAGAAACTGGAGCATGAGAAAAAGAAACCGGAGATGACAGAAACGAAGAAACAAAAACATGACCTTGAGAAACAACCTCGGGGCAAGTATGGTAAAGAAATAAAGAAATGAAGATCCGAACGAGACCTTGAAAAGCCACATCCTAACAGCTATGGTTAAAAAACCACCAACGGCCCTTTTCAGGGCCACCATGTCTTTTCGAAAGAAAATTCTCCAATTGTCTCAAATGAATATTTAGTCTATATACACACAGAGTTCAAATAATAATGGTCCCAGAAGTTTCCTAAAATCAAATTCATACTATTTTGGGGGGACACTATTTCATTTCCAACTGATTCCAATTTGTCCCAATTTGTCCCAATTTTGTAAACTTTGGGGACCAAAATGGGTGCAAATGGTCCCAGGGTACCTCCCATTACTACTCACGTCAAAGAACTTCAAAAAATGAAAATCGTGAAAAATAGGTCAAAAGTCTAATGGTTCAAATTGAACGAATAGTCACAAAACTGCCCGGTTTTAGAAAATTTCCCTCTGAATGGATACTACGGAACAGCATCCGCTACGATTTTTGTTGTTCGGTACGAACAATAAAGTTATTACCGTATTTCAGAAATCGCTCAGTTTTCATTGAAAACCTGCATACCGAACAGCTTCCATTAATTTAACCTTCCGCCTACGAACATAGTTCCATTTTTTTTTCAGTTCAATGGCATAAATACAAATTCTAATATTACGTGCATATAAGTCAAAATCAGATGGCTATGCAATATTGTAAACGAGCAATACTAGACAGTCGTAAAATATCTAAACAATCCTGTCCCTCGGATTACTACAATATTTACTATCAGTACACACATTTCAAGGAAGGATGACGTCATAATTCTTGTGCTTTATATGCTAATTTGTCTGGTTCCTGGCTTCTATTGTAAACGTATAGAAGTCATCATTGAATTCAAGGACGATGCGATGATAACTGTGTGTCAACCAGATATTTAAATCAAATCTCTGAAGGTACTGCTGTTGTTCGGAACTACAAAGGAGTCAAAATTTGAATTTCTTTGCAGGGTGGGTTTTTGAATCCGAACGATAGTTCAAACATGAATTTGGATTCAGACTTAAGTATTACTTACGCTTTTCTACACCCGCTATGCAGTTGTTAAAGTTGTTCCCGTTCCATGTGCTTTCAGTGCTTTGATTTATGATTCTCATCTGATCACCAAACAAAAGTAGTTCAGCAAATAGCATAATATTATACAGTCTACATTACCTGCCTCTTTGTATACTCAACTTATGCAGAATGTAATATCTCATACATAAAGACACACTCGAAGAAAAAGTTACACGTTATATATAAGTATTAAATCAATCGATTACAAT
Organism: Lutraria lutraria; assembly: GCA_964023205.1. Classification (NCBI taxonomy): domain Eukaryota; kingdom Metazoa; phylum Mollusca; class Bivalvia; order Venerida; family Mactridae; genus Lutraria; species Lutraria lutraria. The sequence goes on from OZ026848.1 coordinate 22,801,553, forward strand.
TTCCCGATGAACCACTTTTTAAATATCTAGTTGACACTCTAGTTATCATCGCATCGTCATTGAATTCAATGAAGACTTCTATACGTTTACAATAGAAGCTAGGAACCAGACTAAATTAGCATATGAAGCACAAGGATTATGACGTCACCCTTCCTTGAAATGTGTGTACTGATAGTAAATACTGTAGTAATCCGAGGGATAGGATTGTTTAGTTTTTTACGACTGTTTGTATTGCTCGTTTACGATATTGCATAGCCATCTGATTTTGACTTATATGCACGTAATATTTGAATTTGTATTTATGCCATTGAACTGAAAAAAATGGAACTATGTTCGTAGGCGGAAGGTTAAATTAATGGAAGCTGTTCGGTATGCAGGTTTTCAATGAAAACTGAGCGATTTCTGAAATACGGTAATAACTTTATTGTTCGTACCGAACAACAAAAAGTGGTTCATCGGGAAATTGTAATTGATTGATTTAATGCTTATAACGTGTAACTTTTTCTTCGAGTGTGTCTTCATGTGTGAGATAAAACATTCTGCAAAAGTTGAGTATATTGCTATATTTGCTTAACTACTTTTTGTGATCAGATGGGAATCATAAATCAAAGTACTAAAAGCACATGGAACGGGAACATCTTTAACAACTGCATAGCGGGTGTAGAAAAGCGTTAGTTGTACTTAAGTCTGCATCGAAATTCATGTGCGAACTATCGTTCGGATTCAAAAACTCACCCTACAAGGAAATTCAACTTTTGACTGTATTGTAGTTCCGAACAACAGCAGTACCTTCAGAGATTTGATTTCAGCAAAAATTCATACACATTTGAACAAATATAAGCCCTTAGCTCGTAGACATGACATTGCGGCACTCGTACATTTGCCGCAATGTTACGCTCGCTGTACAAGCAGTGCCCGTGAAATCGCACGGATATTGAGCAATCATCGTGTGGCCATTAGGGCTGAGTACCGGTTCACATATCGTATCGAATACCGGTATATAGGGTTCGGTTGATATATCGTATCGTACGTTAACGTATCGAACACATATCGAACAAAACATTAAATAATTTTAAAAACATGTTTTGGACAGTGTTTTGTGAATTTTCGTCAAATAAAAAGTTGTGACACATATATAAAAACTACCTGCTGTCAACCACGCGAAGAAAATAGTTTTTATTGTAGTTTAGCATGAGTGTTTGGTATGCCTGCTGAATTATTATTAAGTATATTAGTATCCTATGCAGCCAAAATTTGAGTTTGAGTCAAGTACCTGTGCCAGCACAGTTAATGTTTTTTAGTATTTCTGATTATATTTCAATATATAACATCAAATGAAAAATCGGATATCGATAATTCTGTATCGATACAAATATCGTATCAATATTTTTTATCGATACTCAGCCCTAGTGGCCATCGTACTGCAACCGCGCCATTGCCATGCGGTATCTTGAGATGACCAAATATGTTTCAGATAGTTATACACAAGAAATGGTTGTATTGCTTCATAAAAAACAGACGTTTATCAGAATGAACTTTGGAATTATTAGACATTAATTATCAATGAATCATCGTGTAAGTTAAACAATTCTTGACACTGTCTGATTATTTATTGCTAGTCTGACCATGGTGTATAAACAGAAAAGTAAACTTTAAATGGCACCAAATAAGTGATCGTTAGATAGCGGAAGTAAATATCTCAATTTTATTAACAATAATTAGGTGAAGACATTTTAAGCTTAAAATAAGAAAACTATCAAAGTTATTTACTTAATAATTTAAGACTAAAGCATGGTACGTGTAAGAATTGTGTGAAAAGCCACGGTTTGATTGTTTGATTAAACAGAACGCATTACTTGTCTCGCCCTAAAATACCTCTGACAGTAAAACTTCATGATTAAATATATACATCGATTTGAAGACGTTCTTAATGATAAGTTAAACCACTTTTTCTACCAGCAATAAGTGTCAAAAACAAGACTGAGGATATGGAAAAATATATTATAAGTTGAAGAATGAAGTATTGAGATTAAGCGATCTGGAAGCAGACTGTGTATACTATTGAAATGTTATTATGAAAATTATCAAGACTTGAGTCGCAAGCTGTACACTACAAACATTACGTTTACATAAATATCTAGGTTAATTAAGTTTAAGAATACGCAGATTCCCATGATTAGAAATCGTTCATACGGGAACGAGCACTCTGGAATCGAACATGACGTATTATGATAAATGTTCTCACTTTGATATAAATCACATTCAAAATAAGATATTTCGCTTGATGAAGCATTTCTGTGCATACATTTCCATATTGCATAAAATTAGACATTGAAGCCAAGCAATAAAGAAAAATATTTACATCAATCATCCGTATTATAAGAAACCGCAAATGGAGCTGCTTTGGAATTCTATTTATCTTTCGTTTAAAAATCCACGCAGTAATGGAAACTGTCTCTGCGATTCCTAAATGCACAATTTCTCACAAACTATCAATATAAAACAAATAAATTAATCAAATACTCGTACACAAAATCATAACTTACCATATACGTGGTACACTATCAATTATCAATTTAGCATCTTATCTTCACTAAAACTCTAACTGACTACATGACCGTATAGCAAGAATCCACCTGAATTATGCAGCCTTATACTTAATTAATACCATATAGATATTAACAGCTGAAGATCATTGCCTTGTCGGGATATCAAATACAAATGCAATAAATACCTTGTATGGAATGTAACTACGCAACAATCCGTGCATGATCGTTCAAGGTTAATAAACATAATGCAAGGAACAATGCGCTATTTTAACGCATGTGTATCATCTATCAAAGTGTGTTTACTGCGACCGAGTTGCCGAACATTAAGAAGTTGGTAAATATACTGAATAAAAAACGTCAGCTGAGTTTAAGTGTCGATATTTGTAAAATTGAAAAGAAGCGTTAAAATTTAATAATGATCTTAACGTATTCTACGAGTATTTCAATGTGATATTAAATGTTACGTTTTATTGTTCTGCATTTACTGAATATTGATGTGATTGATTAAATGTTGTAGGATCGTGTTTAGTATCGGGTATGGACTCCTTAAGCAACAAGTACTGTCTGGCATCGTTGGCTTAAAGACTGACAAGTGTGTTGATTTCGGCCTGTGGACCACACAGGCTATAAACACATATATACACGGTATATATTGGTCCGTACATACACGCGGAAATCGCGGTGACATCGTGTCAATTCACATCCAACGTTAGGACGAAGACAAATTGGTTTTACTTTACACGTAATCGTTCGCCGAAACATGTGCTGGACATGTTGATATATCTTTTTTTTATAATATTGAAAACATATGGGAACAAATCAAAAGTTTCTTTTTTGTTCAGTACATGATGAGCTTAGACCAAACACGGCCTATGAAATAAGTGTCTGTCTGGTCAGGCAGTTGCTTTCTGAAAGGGCTATTCCTAGACTTTGAAATTATAATAATAATAAATTATTTAAGATTTTGTACAGTTCGATCGTGTATGTACTAAATTTAAAATAGATTCTATAAAGCTATTCAACGTATTTACAAAATACCAAAATTTAAAGACTACATTCAAAATATTCTTTCGTAATAAACACAGGACGGAATTCGATAATTATTTTTCTCATACCATTACTGTACATGCAGCTACACCTTGTTAGTTTATACAGTAAAAGTACTTTTATTTTGTGGTTTATTTATAAATGAAATTAATCCCACCTTTTGCAGATTATGTAAAGATTCACTGTACTGCCAGAACATTCAAGGTTATCTAAAAAAGTTATAGTTAACGCTTAGCTAAAAATAATGACACGCATCGAAACCGAAACTAAAATGTAAAACACTTTGTGTAAGCATGCAAGCTTATTATCCAACGTCATACAATATATCACGCATAAGCAATGTGATTGAAGCATGATACAAAACAAATCACGTTGGTTGGGTAAAAAAGTCGCCCAATGCCATCGTGCATTGTAAATAATTACGCATTCAGCCGTTGAAATAATATTTAAACTCAATACATTGTCAATAAAATTAATGCCAAATGGTCGATGTAATTAAATAAAACGATACGTATTTGAACTGAAATGTTGAGAGTAAAACATAACTATTAAACAGACATGATAAACTAAACGTGCCATTAGTCTAAGTGTGTCATGGTCGTAGAATATCCGTGCAAAACGTACGTAAATAAAACAGGGTCATATTATATTGCTCGTATATAGGCTCCTGATTTTTGTAACATGTTTACTTATTTTGTTGGAAAAGGCCATGTACACTAGTTCGCTTTATTATGAAATATAGGTCCGTCTATTTGCCTGTCAACCAGTCTTTACATTTTCCTTCATATATTCAAACCTGGTACGAGTTGGGATTTATCGAAAATAAATTCGTTGTTTTATAGCTGGACGAGTATGCTGCAGTTAGACAATTTGATTAATAATATTTAACGTACATTCTAAGAGCAAGTAATCGATTCGGGTAGCTCATTATAAGTTTGACTTGATATATTCAGGAGATACTGTAGAACCACGATAATCTGGAAATCACATGATTCCGGGCAAGACCGTCTATACTAGTTGTTTTTCGGCATGATTTATGTAAAACATAAATTTGCATATTGTGTCTAAAAATAGAACATATTTTTCTAATCAAGAAATCGTCCGGGTTCGGATTGTTCAATTGGTCCTAACATTGTCAAGTCAAATAAGACAATGTTCCAATGTTCCGTAACTTCCGTATATAACGCACAGCTTGGGACACAACTACTTTAGTGTTCCTTATAACCGGAGTACGTTTAAAGTTTATATCAAACTAGTCCCTCATATTAATAAAATAGAATATTCAAAAGGTATAATGAGATAATCCGACTTCTTGAAACACTTGGGAATTATTATTGGGATACTTGTACTAGTAGATGTTTAGAAAACATCATTAATCATTTAGAGCGATAACTGATTTACAGTTTGTCCTAATTGTGTAAATACAGAAAAAGTAAGTGACTTAATATTTTCTTCATATAACCTCCGCCGGTTTGTTTTTGCCGCGCCGGTCTTTGGCAAATACAGCCCCCACTTTTACGCGCTTTTGAAAAAACAAAAACATTATTAAATTGTAGCATTTAGTTACTTATTAAAAAATTGTAAGTCCCAAGTTTCTATCTTTACTAGTTTTCTTGAAAAATGCAAAGAAAAACTGTCTTTGCCATGGCAAACGGCGTTTTGCCATGGCAAATCGGTATTTTGCCATGGCAAAATGCCTTGCCATGGCCGCCATGGCCTTGCCATGGCCGCCATGGCCTTGCCATGGCAAAAAAATCAACACTTGCCATGGCAAATTTTTTTTTAATATCTAAAGAAACACTATGTAAGGGTGTGTAGGTATCACAAATAACACAATTATTATGGTTTTGATCAATAAATATGAAATTTTAATTTTTAATTTTTGCCATGGCAAAAGTTTGCCATGGCAAAATATTGCCATGGCAAAATTTCCATGGCAAAATATTGCCATGGCAAAAGTTTACAAAATTAGTAATTTAGTTAAATTACCATTACAGAAGTAAATTTCTGTAATAGATAAGTTACTTAGGTGCGAATCGGCTTGGACCAGGTCTTGCATTTATGAAGTATCTTAATTATTTGTTTATACTCATTCAAAATTTACTAAGATTGGAAAAAATCTTATCATAAGATGAGTGATATTTAAGAATGTATATGTTAATAAATATTCTAGCAAAGAAAATTCTTAATTTGAAACAAATGTTTTAAGATGTCATTACTATGGAATTCCAGCTAGGGGTTTTATTTCTGTAAAAATAAAACCGAAATGATATCTATCACATGCAAACCCACAATTTAACTTCATACAATTGTTCCTAATTTTGTATTTCTAGACAATGAGTTATTTACTATAGGCACAATTCAGTACTCTCACCACAAATTTAAACAAGAGGGCCATGATGGCCCCTTATCGCTTTCCAGAAAAAAGACCCGAGAGAAAATAATCATGAGCCTATGTAAAAACAAGTCACCTGGGGACGAGGCCAATTTTTACCCCAGGGCCAAAATATCTAAGCTTTGGACCTTTGGGTTTCTGACAAGACGGTTTTTTGTAATTTCTATGTTTAAGCATATATAAGATAGAGTAAACCTGACTGGGGCCAATTTGACCCACGGTCCATAATTTGAACACCCATGGCAGAGGACCACTAGAAAATGCTACTTACAAAATAGCTAAGCTCTATGCCATGTGGTTTTGGACAAAATATTTTTTTTTAATTTTCCTAGTTAAGCCTAGATAAAAAAGGTTAAACCCCGGGTTGAGCTAACTTTGACCCATGGGGTATAATTTGAACAAACTTGGTACAGGACCACTAGACTAGGTCTATATGCCTTGAGGTTTTGGACAAGAAGATTAAACAAATTCACATATATAAGCGGCTTTAGCCTATGTAAATCAAGAGACCCGCGTGGGCAGGGCCAATTTCAACCCCAGGGCCATAATTTGAACAAACATGGTAGAGGTCCACTAGAAAATATTACATCTGAAATATCTAAGCTCCAAGCCCCGAGGTTTCAGAAAGAAGATTTTTTAAATTTTCCTATATAAAATAGAGTAAACCCTGGGGTATTAATTTGAACAAACTTGGTAGAAGTCCACGGGACAATACTACACTCAAAATAACTAAGCTCTAGGCCTTGTGGTTTTGGACATGAAGATTTAAGTCTATATATATTATACATAAGTCTACATAAATCAAGCGAACACGGGGCGGGCCAATTTTTACCATGGGGCGATAATTTTAACAAACTTGGTAGAGGTCCGCTAGACAATGCTTATACACAAAATATCTAAGCTTAGCCTTGGAACTACATGTATGTACCTGGGTCTTGTGCTCTGCATATCACCTCATGGAATTTAACAGTTGACCCTGTTATTTTCAAATATGTCAATGCATAACGGAAATACAGCCTGGACAAGGTCTATGACACTCTTTTTCATGCTTGACCTCCAAGTGTGACCTTGACCTTGGAGCTACAGACCTGGGTCTTGATCACTGCACACTATCTTATGGTATTTATCAATTGTAGTTCTAGTTGGAGTTCTAATGTAAGTGCTTACATATAAAATAGAGAAACACTACATGTACTATCAAAGGAGACCTAAGAAGTGCGTGCCTGATAGAGCAGTATGGGTTGACATTCCATGTACTTCCATAAAAAGAGCATCCTGTCAAAACCATGGCGCCTCGGATTCACACAAATGATTTATTTGGACATGCAAAACTGATTAATGTATTTTAATTCCTATTGATTTGTGTATGATATGTTATATATTTATAACACTTTTTAACAGTTCTGTCTTTTGACTTTAAAATTCACTAAAATATGAACCACTTAAGTTGTTGGACTTACCCCCCCCCCCCACTTGGACACATTCAGTCATTCACCGTACAGCTCACGGGTGACTCAAATTTGTATTTGCAACATGCCTTAAAAAAATCCTGGCTAGAACCTTGTGTACTAAGTTATTTTCACATTATATGTCTAATCATTAGGGACAAGGAAAATGCAGATGGACTAACTAACTGTTTCTTTTTAGCAGCAAAAGCACATTTAGGCATACTAAGAGTTAGAGCTGGGTATCGCACATTAAAAACATATTGTGATATATCACAATAGTGCATGCTGTATCAGGATATGTATCGCAGTAAATATTGCAAGTTGTCATTAAATAAAGAATAATGAATAAGCATTCACATAAAGCCTTGGGTAATAATGCAGTTTATTGGTGATAGTGTAGTCTGGAACCACACTTTGAAAGAATTTGTTCTTATTTAGCAGTGTCTAAACAATTAATACATGTATTATAATGTATATGTGCAAAGTTGATAATACAAGTTTGACCAGTTTTTAGACATGAATTATATTTGGACTTATTTAAAGTCCAGTTATTTAAGCTAAATCCAATATATTGGTACGATGAAAAAATGTTGTGTTATTGATATTGTCTAGCTGATATCGCAATAATGATAAACCGATAAAAGCTACCAACTCTATTCAGCGTTTTGATATTCGCAAATGACCAAAAAAAATTTTAATTATTTATCAATAGTAAATTATCCTATATTTACATAATGATTTTGAGATTTTCCAGACATTCAGCACAAAAACAGTATTCTATTTATATGTATACACATTTAAATAAGACAGCAAAAGGTTTATTGTTTGTAACTTTTTTAGCAACATTCAGGTGCATTTAGACATAGTGGGATTCCCCAGAATATTCATACACATGTACAAATTATCTATGAATACTCACTCAGAATAGAGCATTAACATAATGAAATTTCTCAATATTCAATACAAAATATTCAGCAGTATTCATGCATGTAGATAAACGTTTGAATAGCATAAGTTTATTTGTTGGTTACTTTTTAATAGCAAAACATAATGGTGTACTTAGGCATAGATGAAATATGATAACTTATAGATATACATGTATAATAACTACATCTTCACCTATATTTATACAACAGTTGTAAACTGAAATGCATCTGCTTGCAAGTCGGATGCCCTACCAACTGAGCTCATCGGGCTGGTGAATATCTTTTTATGAATATTATATGAATATATGAATATAATATACGACAAAAAATTGATGCTACAATCCTCCTTCCTTTTTATTCTAAGTAACTCACTGCGACAACAACAGACTCAACTAACCCAGCCTTTACTTCACCCTAGCTCTATGATAAAGTACCTGGTGTGGGGCTCAAAACTGTGACCCCCTGCTTGCAAGTCAGATGCTCTACAGTCTACTGAGCTATTCGGGCTGGTAAATATCCCAGTTGATCGATAATTAATATACCAGACTGCTACAATGTAAAATTAAGTAAGTTATCATGCCCAACAGCTTTTAACTGAGGATTTTGAGTTCACAAAGATACTTTGTTCTTTGTTGTAATGCGGCAGACAGGCCAAATTGAGGAAGTGTCTTATTGCCACAAATAAGTTCAGACCAAATAGTTATCAGATAGGCCCTCCTGGACACATTCAAATAACAAAGCCTATCTAAAAATTATCCAATCAGTTTTAAATTATGCTGAGAGAAGGTGCAAATATAAAATAAATTGTAATCACCTGATAGCAGGGGAGACCCTTGCTTTATTATTCTGCATATGTCTGTAGTAATTAATTCTAATCGTTTGCAGCATTGAGCGAAGCACAAAATCATAAAGCATATGTTGACCGATTAGTATACTGACCAATCATACACGATAAGCTTGTGTGCTCGCCATTCATTAATCCAAGTCTGTAACAGTAAGTGTTTATTCTCTCAAGTTCCTAGCACTTTCACGGCCTAATCCGTTAGCTTTATTAATTATCCTTGCTGTATGAATATTCCTCTATTATTCATTGATCTTTACACGGAAGGTTGCACACTTGATTATGTTTGTTTAGCTTAAAATTACTGTTAATATGTAGACCTCTAAACATTGACAGTTCCAGAAGAAGCCATTTTGGGTATCACGTGCCTTACGTCGCTAGGAAACGAGCGAAGGTTTTGCATCCTAAGTATTTCAATGAACAGAAAGATACGTGTACAAACACCCGACAAGAACTGTCAGGTTTACTTTAATCCTACGTTAACGAATATTTAGATGCATTAATTACCTAGGCCTACTGATTTTTTCAATGTTCCTGGATTTAACCAGTCCAAATGCGAGGTATATGATTTATTGACCAGGCAGTCTGGACAGTGCAGTACTGGGTAATAAAGCAGACCGGGTCGACCGTAGCTTCTGCTTATAAATATTAATATCAGTGGGCATATAAAATCAGCAGGATGTTGTTAATTAGTCATAAAGTTATCATCAGTACCAATCAATGGATTTCTACTGCAACATCTAACATGCACACATGATAAGACAGATAAGGCAAATAAACCATTCAGAGATTCGACCTCCCGTAGCCCTACTACGACCTCCCGCAGCTTTTGGAGTCACTTACATCTAGGAGCTACATATATAGCTACCCAGTACTGCTGTTCATGACTGTCGCAAATTTATAAGCCTTGTGCTGCTATGTTAGGTATATCTAGACGTGTGTTTTACTAAGTGCTACTTTTTACTCAATTATTTAAAGTATTGATACCGTGCATAACGTCAAAAAATCTAGCCAATAATTAAATTAGTTTTTATTACTAAAAATTATGAGAATTTTACCGCAAACTTGTTGTATGATTGTGCATGTATTAACTGTAGAAATCTGTCCCGATTCTGCAGTATAGTTTTATTTTAATTTTCTAATGATATACTTTTTAATATATATATATAGGTGTTAAGTAAGCTATAAACAGTATGTTTGTTTCGCAACGAATACTTATTTATTTATTTGTATGATCATCTGTAATATTAGCTGTGTACAACTTGGTATGTACCAATTTATTATGTATACTACCTACCGCGTGTCCGATTAAACTATATTTGATAACATTTAGCATTAAGATAATTGCGATAATTACAGTTTGCATCCAATATCAAATATATATAGTAGGTATTATTTTTTTGTTGCCAGAAATTACGAAATTGACACTTAGATTAGAATCTACCCCTATATTGTGTTTTTAAACAACGTGCTATAGATGTAATTTTTCATTCTTGGTATAATAGTATTTCGACAAGTATATGATATATATATATAATGAAAAATAACTAACATTCCATAGGTATTATTATAGATTTCAAATGCCGACCGGTTTCGTCACTGACTCAGGGTGTTTAATGCCCTGATGAGTCAGTGACGAAACCGGTCGGCATTTGAAATATATAATAATACCTATGGAATGTTAGTTATTTTTCATTATTAATTTGCTTGACTCGGATATATTTTTTAACATTTTATATATATATCTTTATTTCCTCCAAACACGGGGAGTATATACTATATAATACATTGTACAATGTACATATTACCGTTAATATACAATAATATAATAAATCACAATCAATGAATATTCGCCTTACAACATAAGCAGGATGAATTCACATAATTCAATGCTCTAGCATTTATCATATGTCTGATATGTAGTTCAAATGACATCGAAGATGATCACCACTTTGCTATATATAAATATTCGTAAGCACTTTTTAAAACCATACTATTATGTTTGCCCAAGTGTCTTCAAATTCACTCAACTCTAGCTATCTACTGAAAAATTAGACATAATTAATCTAGCAAAATTCACATATCATGCATTTCTTTACGTAAACAGTCAGTCGTTGTCGATACTTAATATTTCTAGGTGGACATGATGTAACCATTATTTTTGGTAAAATTCTAATCTATATGATGCTTTTTTTTGTTTTTGTTTTTTTGTTTTTGTTTTCATAAGTAACTTGCAGTTAACAAATCTAAACCGTGCTTCTTGATTCATGTTATTTTAAGCACAGCTCAACCTCTTTAATTTTTGAACTATTAGTTTTCATTAATTAGCTGTGTATCTTCTACTCTTTGAATGTTCACGATGTCACATGATCCAAACTTTATTGTATTTATGTTTGTAACGAGATACTATGTTTTGTATAAGTTACTAAACAAAATCATGTTCCTATACGTGTCTTTGAATGTGTAATGTTACGTAATCTCGGTGCTATTTCGAGGAATATTGACGCTCGGCTTTTTGTATATAAAATAGGAAAATTATGTATGGGTCTGACACATTGTATTTGATTGATTGTTGCAGTACCAGAAAATTATAAGTGAGAACTTTTATGTTATTGGTTACGATTAGTTTTTTTTCTTATCTTTTAACAACTGAACGGTTTGATCTCACACATGATGCCGTTATCTGATTGGTCAACTGGCCTGTCAATGAAATATCCAAGGAAGGGCCGCGTCGCTAATATATAGTCGTACATAGATCGATATTCAATAAACACCACGGGTGGTAAATGTATATACTGCAGATTTGCATTTTACTAGTTTGTATATAATATACATATATCTTTATCGATAGTAAAATATAAGTATCAGAGGAATTGCTTGAGTAGCGGGCAAGTAAAAGACTAATGAATTTATGAAACAAATGTTATTTTACTAACTTGTCACATTTTAAAACAAAATAAAACACGATTAAACGAGTATTTTTATCGATTCGGGTGTTTTTAGTGTTTTACAGCACGAATACTCGAAGATAATTTTATGTAAAATCTAATACAAGACCTTCTAAATTCTAATTGAATATTACACCTGTTAATCGACAGATCAATGATACGTAAATTTGTATAAATACATTTTGTATTCAAGACAGAAACAATAATGAATAATGATAATAATTTATATAAAGTTTTTTACATTTTTTACATTTTCAAAGCTTTATGAATACAACAAAAAATAATGTGTCCTACAATATAATCTTTTCCAACTAAATACAAAATACGTGTTCTTTCGTTAAAAAAAACACCTTCGTATTCATTTTAGAAAGGTTCTAATGAGATTATTAATGTATTTACTGACGCAAAAGAAATGGCCAAATCATTAAAGACGTTCCGTCTGCTGGATCTATGGTCTTATCGGGTGTCTGGTCGATTTAACGGTTTACATTAACTGGTTCCCGCTCAATGTTGCAGTGCACCAAAGGAACAAACAAGTCAACGGGAACCAGTTTAAGATTTTCACGCAGTCTATCGATTGTTACCCGGCTTCTTTACCTTATTCATAACACGAAGTCAGCCATGCGTCAGAGACGAGATCTATTATATCTCAACTGAAATCAGTATTAAATTTAACAAGTTATGATTCCTCTTATATATATTCCAGAATGCGTGCGTATATAGTGTGGCATGCACATGCACCGGGTCACAAGTCTTGTATTTCAAATAATTGAATTGATCTAAATATGCACTTCCATATTACGGAATAAAATCCAATAATCACAAATAATATGTGACTATAGAACGGGTGCATAAACTGTACAATTTCTGCAATTATTATGACAACAATGCCGAAGTATAGACTGCTTATATATAGTTTATTGAACTGTTAATATTAATCAAAGTGAGACGTGGGTCAAGAAAAAGGTGAAGTTACAATTAGCGACCGTACAAAATGACACCTAATTTTATAGATGTATCACGGAACAGCTTTTTATGCTCTTTGAATCTTTGCTTATCATCAAAGCATTCAAGTCTGCCTCAGATACATTGAATTAAGTAAAGGTGTTTTCAAGTTGAATCTACAATCTAGAGCAGATTTTATAAGGAAGAACTCGTCAAATAAATGGAAAAAGAAATACTAGTAATAACCGAAAACCTGTTTCAACTGTACACGCATCATTGCGCATGTGTTATCAAAAATTAATACCCGCGACATCATATTTGATATGGGAGTGAGGTATTCATGATAACTTAACTTAATCAAGCACTATGTATTTACATGCACAAAATGTATCAATAAAATGGTACGCGCGACACATAATCAACATAAGGACGTTTGTAAAATGTAGTTTGGAGTACCGTTTACTGACAGGAAGTTCGTAAGCTGAAATTTCTCAATATGAAATGTATACTTCACTAATCATATTGCTCGTGAATCCCGTGCATTCAATGACAACATGACCAGCATATTGTTTAATCGGTACGGTTTTCTGTAAGCAATAATGAAAACATTAAACAGGGCACGCATGTCTTCGGAAGAAATTTAAGAGGCTCATCATACAAATCGAGTTTTACCTTTTCAACAGCTAGAGTCATATGAAGCGGACAGTTCACCTAAGCATCGCTCCTGGGAAGAACCAGTACTAGACTCCCATTCTCCGTAAGCAACTGCCTACTTTCTCACATAAAGAGTCATCGTCGGGAGCGGGACTCGAAACCACGACCCTCTATCAATGAGAAGTTACAGTGATTTGAAGTCAGCTACCACGGAGACGGGTTTCGCCCGATTGTGAATTTCGCTTATCATTTGCTTGAAAAAAGTCTTATTAACAATGATTAATGAAATTAAACATGATGTTTGACAATAATATTGACTAAACTTGTAAGAAATATTTACACCTGGCCTGTAACTCGCGTTTAATTTTCGAACAAAATACTTAATATTAGCAATTATTTCGATTATGATCTAATAAACCTTTTATTGAAACATAAAAAGTAATTAAAGGATTTGTCAAATTTGTTGTATACCGTTTTCTGAAAGTTTTAAACATGAGACATCTGCTAGATATATATTTTCCCAGTTAATCTTTGCTATGCCCACTAGAAAAGTAATCGTCCTGAAAAAATGGTACGAGTAAATAAATATATTATATATATTGAATGGCAGCAGGAGCTAGTGTAATAAAGCTATTAGTCAAAATTAGTGATTGTAAAACTCAGGAGCAAATGTTTACATAATAAGCTTTCAGAAAATAAAAAATTTACGCATGTGAAATCAGCAATTTTGGGAAAAAGTAATAGCCACACACGCATTTATACAGGCGATAGCTGAAACAGCTTATCTCTGTTATCTATGTCTCATCACCATACATCAGTAAAATGTATGACCCTATTCTTCACTAAATTCCAAACTGACCGTGGTCAGACACAGTGGGCGATAAAACGAGAGATAAGACCTCCTGTGGTTTTTAGTAGCTTACACAGGAGCTGTTCAATAAATCCCCATGCTGATGTGAAATACACCGATTTTCGGAATCTGTACAATTTCAGTTGATGACAGATTATATAATCCATACATTTTATAAACATGCGTTTCGTTTATGGATATATATATATATAGAGAGTACGCACTTTTATAGGTACACTTCGGCCTATTTGTACTTACAATAATGACTGAATCATGCTGATTTTTTTTTATTTACTACAAACAATGATCTATCATGTTAAGTAACGTTAGATTTTTTTCTAAATTAAAAACAGTTATCATGTTTTTTTTTCGAGACAACAGAAATAAGAGCGACAGGAATAGCACGATACTAATATTAGGCTATTAATACTTAAATTTGTGCTGTTGTTATCAGAGTTATTAATTTTTATTCCGGAATACAAAATCTGTCATCTATTTTCAAAAGGAAAATGTCAAATATATTATAACCCTTTTTATTGACGCTGCGTCAATGAAATGGAGGTGTGTGGTGTGTGTCCGAAATGTGTGACAATGGTAAAATAATATGAATCACTGACTGATTTAAACTGCAATTTAAAGCAGTGTTTAAATGTACATTAAGGCTCTGTGTCGATCTTATGTATCCTTTAAATAGTGAGGCCGTCTTCGTATAATTTTTTATGACAGCACGTGTTCTTACTGAGAAACTTGAATTGATGTAAGTTTAATGTATTCATTATTTCTAATTAAAACATGAATGGTATCGATAAAATATATAACGATACCCTCATATTGACCTTTTCTTTTTCTAAAAATGTTTGAATTACTCAACAATATTTTTACTTAAAAAAGCGCTGGCCGTGTATTTTAGAATGGCGGCCGCGTAATAACTGTCGCATAGTGCACGCAAGATGGTTGCTGTTTACTAATGTAAATATTAAGTTGAGGAATAATGTGAATTTCTGTTGACAGTGCACACCATTAAAGGGATTACCGGACGAAATCAGTTCTGAAAAATATAGTTTTGACAGGCATAAAAACGACAAACTAGAGATATTGACCACATCAATAATATGCATTGTCGAACAGTATTCAAGTCGCAAACTGAGGACATAAGGATGGGATTTTTAAGAATGAAGTAAAATAATGATAATCTCTGGCGTGACACACGTAGTCATTCCGTTGGGCTGTAAATTTAAAAGGGTTCAACGGTAAGATTCGTGTGGAACTGTCAGAATAATTCTACATAACTTCTAAATACTAAACAGGAGTAGACTTGTAAGTGAATTTTACATTAAAGACATTGAACCAGGAATCTATCTTCTTTAATGTCAAACCCCTCACGGGGACGTAGGCATGTGACTAAGACCCAGCAGTCCTGTATATTCCACAGTAGGGAGTCCAATAAAACTGACAGGGTCATTGATAGACTAGCTTCTAATTACATAATCAGTCATTTAAATTTATGGCTAATAAAAATTATAGCTACTGTATAGATACTTAAATTGATTCAATGTTTAATTGAAAATATAGATATAATTTTTTTTTTTTTAAAGTATATATATGTATATTCTTTATTTAATTATGTTTATATTAAATGCAAAATATTAAGAAATTTAATATATAGATATAAAAACGCTAAGCTATATTGGAAACTTTTAAGGGAGTCATCACTCATCAAAAACCCTGACATACCGCTATCCAGTTTCGAACAGTACTTTAAATCAGTAAATAATCCGAATGATCATTTTTTTAACCCCGATGAGGATGTCATTTATTTCAATGAACGCTTTTTAAATGGTGAATTTCGATGTATGTTCAATGAATTAGACTCCGTTATTACTGAACGCGAAATAACCCGTGCAATAAAAGAACTTAAATCAGGCAAATGTGCTGGACCAGACAATTTTTTAAACGAGTATTTTAAACATGGAACAACACAGTTAATGCCCTATTTATTCAATCTTTTTAATACTGTTTTTACAAGTGGTTATTTTCCTGAGTCATGGTCAGAGGGTTTTATTATACCGTTGCATAAAAAGGGAGCATTGAATGATCCAGAAAATTATAGGGGTATTACTTTATTAAGTGTTTTGGGTAAACTTTTTACACGTATTTTAAACAATAGATTAAATTCCTGGGCTGAAAATTATAATGTGTATGTTGAAGCACAAGCCGGTTTCAGAAGTAATATGGGAACAACGGACAACATTTTTGTATTGCATGGCTTAATATCACACATGATTAACAATGGAAAGAAATTGTTCTGTGGATTTATTGATTTTAGTAAAGCGTTTGACTACGTTGAAAGAAATTCTCTCTGGTATAAGTTAATCAAACTTGGAATACGAGGTAAAATGTTTACGGTCGTTAAAAATATTTATGCTAATATAAAGTCTAGGGTACGTTTTAATAATATGTTAAGTGAAGAATTTTCTTGTATGTTAGGTGTACGCCAAGGTGAAAGTTTATCTCCATTTCTATTTTGCATGTTTTTAAATGATCTAGAAGAGTTCTTGTGTACAAACAAGTTTGAAGGTATAAATGTTTTAATGACAAAATTATTCATACTACTATATGCCGACGACATTGTAATTTTCTCTGAGTCTGCTAGTGGACTACAAAAAGGTTTTGATTTATTATTAGACTATTGTGAGAGATGGAAGCTGAAAATCAATGTTCAAAAAAGTAAAGTAGTTGTTTTTAGAAAGGCTGGACCGCTGCCGCGCAATATTAAATTCTATTTTAACGGGGAGATAATCGAAATTGTTAACTCCTTCACTTACTTGGGCATAGTTTTCACCCAAGGTGGGTCTTTTAATGTAACTCAATCAACACTGGCAGGTAAAGCTATGAAAGCAGTGTTTAAATTGAACAGTTATCTCATTAACTTCCCATATGTTTCTATAAGTCACAGACTAGATCTTTTTGATAAACTGATTTTACCGGTTTTAAACTATTCTTGTGAAGTATGGGGATTTCATAAAGGAAACAATATAGAACGAGTTTATACTCAGTATTGTAAAAATATTCTAGGTGTAAAAAGGTGTACTCAGAATGACTTTGTTCTAGGGATACTGGGTAGACAAAATTTAAATAGTTATAGATACGTAAGGATAATAAAATACTGGATTAAGATAACATCATGTACTGAAAATAAATATTGTAAAATGATATATAATCTTTTATTTGCTGACACTGTTACACTACCCAACAAAGTCTCATGGGCAACATTAGTCAGAAATTTACTTTCTAATTTAGGTTTCTATGACGTCTGGTTATCGCAGACAGTTGGTAATAAAGATTTATTTTTACATATATTTAAACAAAGATTAAATGATACACACATTCAGAACTGGCATGAACGTTTACAAAATTCTAACAGGGCTTTCTTTTTCCGCTCAATCATTAATACCTTTGAATATCAATTTTACCTTAAATGTGTTGATAGTATCAAATTTAGGACGGCCATGACACGACTAATCACTTCATCTCACAAATTAAAAATTGAATCGGGCCGATGAAAAGTTCCATTAGAACATAGAATTTGCGTAAATTGTAATAAGATCGAAGACGAGTATCATTTCATTCTTGAATGCACACACTATGCTGAGATAAGGAACATCTATATAAAAAAGTATTTCTGGTTTAGACCGAGTATGTTTAAGCTTACCCAACTTTTTGAGAGCAAAAATAAAATCATAATACGTAATTTAAGTATTTACATTTTTAAAGCATTTCAAATACACGATTCTTTATTATAACTCTCACCAACAAATTTGTTAAATCGTAGTTTTATCCTTCACATAGATTCATCTATATATATAATTATAAAGTAGAAATGTAAAATTGGTATTTTGTACAGTATTGTCTATTACTGCATGTATTGCTAATTATGCACAAATATCGGTTGTCTACCTCATTGCTTAAATTGCATGTATGTCAAATTCCATGTCAAGGTATGTGCATATATACACTGAGAAACTGGTTATGAATTATCTATGCGTTACAAGTTGTGTATATATAATGTTATTAATAATAATCATTAACCACGGTTCTGCAACATATTCATATGCTACGAAAGTTGTAAATTTATGTAATAGTACGCATTTACGAAATATTTGTACAGTTTTAATCCGTCAAATTATACAATTGTTCACCATTAAGTTTGCCTTGTGTTTCGTTTCGACAAGGTAAACTGTATAATGGAAATATTTTTCTTATGTAAGTAGTTTAAATCTACATTGATGCAAATACTTGTGCATATTTTGTTCGTTTATTGTTTATTTTTTGTATTGATACGAAAATGTTTATGTTTGCTTTTGTGATGTAAATGTATGTTGACACACCAAATGAACTGTATCTCATATTATACACCTTCTCCGCCTGATTCTGTCCTGTCCTCCTTTTCCCTGTTGTCTCTTCTGATTTCTTCTCACATTATTATTATTATTATTGTACTGTTCATACACGAATCATTATCTAAACTGTCTTGCCAATCTACCTTTCTTATAACAATGTAATATTAAAGCCTATTTTGCCACTTGTCACTGTCATATGAAAATTGTATAATTTGTATATATATGTTCACATGGGCCTATGGCTTACTGAATTTTGAAATAAACTATATCTATCTATCTATGATTAAAGACATAAATTACTCAAATAAATGCTCAACGCTTCAAACACATTAGCAAATATACATGTATCTCACACCAATTAGTTAGGTCTGGATGATTTTGATAAATGTCCATTTTGTGAATTTAATACAACCATATCCTAACACCTTTATACCTAACCAATCTAATTTCTCAAGCAATACCTGTATAAACATAGTTTCTTTGCAAGTTATTTGTAAGATTATAATATTTATCTTGTAAAAAACAATTTCATGTGTAAATAGAATGATTTGATTTAGAACTAGAAGAAGCATTCAGTTGCATTTTTCATGCATTAACTATTCTTACATAATCTGCTAATTAAAGGACACCATTAATTAATCACATAAAATGCTTACAAAAACAACAGGAAGTTATCCATAAACTAATTATCCTTAAAAATCAATAAAATTTATGACCCTCTATGACTAGGTGTCAAGTCTACAGACACTTAGCAGACTGTGAAAAGACAGGATTAATCCCATTAGGGGCAATAAAACAATTAAGAGATTAGACCTCATGTGGATTTGGGGGGGGGGGGGGGGCCACTTATATAGTAGCTGTTCAATGTCTTTAATCTGTAATGCACTCAGTGTGTTACAATACTGTAGTGCAGGGCTTTTTTCACAGGTAGGAAAAGTGACATTTTCTTCAAATTTGGGAAAGAATAACTCATATTTTTTTTGCAAAAGGGGAAGAAAAAACTTGGATGTAAACTAAATTTTAGGGGAAAACTGCATGATTTTAAAGGATTATCCTGAGGAGAAGACGCCTGTTATAGAAGGAAAATAGCTCTGTAGAATGTCATTTATCCTTTTAAAAGTCTTGTTATAATTGTGTTATTTGGTCTCAGGTAAGTTAACTTTATTTGTAACTTAAATATTAACTTATTTTAAGTTCATTAAAGAGGGATCTTATATAGTCAGTACCCCATTTACCGATGTTATCCAAATAACGGTGTATCTTAAAATATCCGTTATATACACTCTAAATTCACATTCTAAATTTAGCTTCACCGTTATCTAGTACCACTTATATATGTTTAAAGAGTCTCATATTTACCAAATCACTGGCAACAGCTAGGGCAGAAACAAAATTACTTTCTGCATAAGTTGTAAAAAGTTCAGCTGCAGAGGGAACTAGATTCTATATTGGACTTCATTAGATCCGATAACTGACACCCCCTACAGGGATCCTTTCAAATATAGCTCCCTGGAGAGCTGTATCTGCAAAAAGCTTTTGTATACAGCTCCCTGGGAAACTCTATTCAATTCAAGTGTATCTCCTGTTCTAAAATTAGAAGCTGTATTCTGAGTAGCAGTTGCTTTTCCAGAATAAAAATCCCAAATTGTCTGATGCAGGATAAAGTTAATTAATTTTTTATTCATGATAAATTTTTTTAAATATAAAGACATGACAAGAAAATATGCATGTATGAATTGAAACAATAGGCTATTCGCCAATGCCTGTGGGTTTGTTGGCCTGTCATTCATGTACACAGTGTTTGGACTGATTTCATTAAAGCAGCTGTTAATGGATTATTGAAAATTTACAATAGACAATTTACAATTAGCCGGAATAGACAATTGTGTTAAAGTTTACTAGCTTAAATAGACATTATCTAAGGTTCCGGCTGTAACTGGGTTAGCGAAAAGACTGTGTACATGCCCAGATCATTTGACATTTTGATGTTGTCTCTGTTCATGTGGGGTTAAATGCTGTATTCCGAGGAAATGGAGTATTGTTGGTTAAAATAATGAACAAACAAATCACTTGTGCTGCTCGCTATAGTTCCCTACTGGTTGGATATTTAAAATAACTGGTTGGAGAAATCCTTAAATTTGGAATTGTCCAGGCTATCAGTCAGATAGAACTTCCCTGAAGGATTATATTCACAACATGTGACATAGCTTACAAAACGATAATAAAACACTGTGCACTAGCGGTTCAAGGGACGGGGGAAGATAGCGTGCGCCCCCTCAAAGTTCTCGATCATATATAGACATAAAATACCATTTAAAATTAATTCATTCATTTAATGAAATAGCATTCAGTTATTCAGTTCATAAATATTACGCCCCCTAGTTTGAAAACCCGGATCCGCCCCTTCTGCATATATGATAATTACTAACAGGACTCATTGTTGGTTTTACAATGCTATCATTATCAGTGACATCATGGCAAATTTGCAAATTTTAACACATACATTGCATGGTGAGGGGAATATAAAATGGTATTACACTGAATTATTGATTTATTTCTTAAATTCAAACACATGCATGGGCGCGAATGTCATAGGAAACACTTCCTTTTTATTTTTAAGAATTTAAGAGAAATGAAAAACCGGAAATTCTGTAGCAACAACATATCTTAAAAACATTTTTTTTAAATAAAAATTATTAATTTTCTTTGATAAAATAAGTGCATGCTTAAATATCAATAATCTTATGATAAGATTTTTTTATTGTAAGACGGGGGAAGGTAGCCTGCATGGCGGGCGCCCCCTCAACGTTCTCGATCATATATAGACATAAAATACCATTAATTAATTCATTCATTTAATGAAATAGCATTCAATTATTCAGGTCCCAAATATTACGCCCCCTAGCTTGAAAACCTGGATCCGCCCCTTCTGCATATATGATAATTACTAATAGGACTCATTGTTGGTATTACAATGCTATCATTATCAGTGACATCATGGCAAATTTGCAAATTTTAACACATATATTGCATGGTGAGGGGAATATAAAATGGTATTACGCTGAATTATTGATTTATTTCTTAAATTCAAACACATGCATGGACGCGAACGTCATAGAAAACACTTCCTTTTTATTTTTAAGAATTAAAGAGAAATGAAAAACCGGAAATTCTGTAGCAACAACATATCTTAAAAACATTTTTTTTAAATAAAATTATGAATTTTCTTTGATAAAATAAGTGCATGCTTAAATATCAATAATCTTATGATAAGATTTTTTATTGTAAGAAAAAAATATGATGCCTCATAAATGCGAGCCCTGGTCTAAGCCAAATCACAGCTGACTGTATCTCGTACAGAAATTAATTTTCGCAATGTTAATTTTACTAAATGACTAATTTGCCATGGCAATTTTTTGCCATGGAAATTTTGCCATGGTAATATTTTGCCATGGAAATTTTGCCATGGCAAACTTTTGCCATGGCAAAAATTAAAATTTAAAAATTCATATTTATTGATCAAAACCATAATAATTGTGTTAATTATGATACCTACACACCCTTACATAGTGTTTCTTTAGATATTAAAAAAAAATTTGCCATGGCAATTTTGCCATGGCAAAAGTGTTGACTTTTTTGCCATGGCAAGGCCATGGCGGCCATGGCAAGGCATTTTGCCATGGCAAAATACCGATTTGCCATGGCAAAACGCCTTTTGCCATGGCAAAGACAGTTTTTCTTTGCATTTTTCAAGAAAACTAGTAAAGATAGAAACATGGGACTTACAATTTTTTAATAAGTAACTAAATGCTACAATTTAATAATGTTTTTGTTTCTCAAAAACGCGTAAAAGTGGGGGCTGTATTTGCCAAAGACCGGCGCGGCAAAAACAAACCGGCGGAGGTTTTATCAGGTTTTCGGCTCATTTTATGCGATATATTTTTCAAATTTCTAATGTAATGATTACATTTGTGTTGTGAAATTAATTGGCGTACCTAGAGTAGATATTAAAGATTTAATTATAGTTGGGCTATACTATTTTTGTAATATATTACATTTTTGCATAGCGTTAAGCCGATATGTCCGTATTAGGCATGTAATACCTTAAATATTGCATAGTCTTCGTCGATAGGTTGATAATATTTTATGTGTAACATCCTTGACATCCAGTCTTGTTCCGTTCCGTTCCTGAACTGCATATTAAGGGAAGAAATATATACAGTGTAACCTCCATGAATGGTCACCTCCTAGCAACTGCTACTTCCCTGTTACAGCCAATAAATTAGCGACCCATTGACGTTTTACTCTATTTTCATTCTCTCAATAACAGCCACCTCCTTACAACAGCCATTTTTGTCCTTCCCATTGGTGGCTGTTGTGCAGAGGTTGCTCTGTATATACATATATTTTACCCTGAAACATTTGGTTTCGGATGAGCATGTGTTGTTGTTTTATATATACATCGTATTTTGCTGCAGGCTGTGTTTGCAGGCCTTAGGGTAGTTTATATATTACCAAGACTCAAACTGAATTTTCACAGTAGGTAAAACAGTAATACGTACAATGCTAATGTATGTTTGTGGCTTTTCGTCAGTAGAGTGCACGATCCCGGTTTATTTACTTATATCAAGTAGTGTATTGTGTTTCTATTGTCCTCATCATGCCTATGCATGTATATTATGCAGTATGATTTATTGTTAGGTGTTTGTTTTGTTTTGTTCTTGTTCGTCCTTGTAAGTGATCTCATATGGGCTGAGAAGCTACAAGAGCATCATTCAATAACGTGTAAGAAGGTTAAATTGCTGATTAAATACCACGACTTCAGTTTAGGTAACCTATTAGTACTTACATAATTTTACTATTAATTCAGTAAAGAACTTATAACATATTTGTGAATCATCCATGCAATCTATTTGCGTGTGAAAAGTTGGGCAAAACAGAAATCTGGTGTTCAGTAAGGCGTATTGCTTAGAGAATCAATCATTCTAGTCAAGCTTTATGAAAAAAGGTGAATGTGTGGTGACCTTGGTTCTCAAAATTACGCTTCTTTTATTTGTATATTAATAATTTAATTTCCAGTCCGGACTAAATTGTAAAAATATCAAAACATTTAAGTTAAATATTATAGTTAGGTTATACTTAAAACCTGCTTATATGTATATATTTTTATGTATATAATGTTCAACCGACTTTGCACTTCAACCCTTGCATCA
This sequence comes from Lutraria lutraria, assembly GCA_964023205.1. Classification (NCBI taxonomy): domain Eukaryota; kingdom Metazoa; phylum Mollusca; class Bivalvia; order Venerida; family Mactridae; genus Lutraria; species Lutraria lutraria. The sequence goes on from OZ026848.1 coordinate 22,825,769, forward strand.
GTTCATGCGTTATAACAAATAGCTGCAGTAATTTTGATCAATTCTCTTGCAGGTACCCACTTATACACCTGACCACCTGAAGTACATTTCCTCGCTAATGGACTTAATTAGAGTCCCAGCAGGATGCTAGTTATAGGAACATATTGGTCCCAAATCCTGCGTTCGGCCTCATGATCATTTCTTGGCTATTAATCTAAATAAATTGTTCACTGTTCTAATTGAATATTTTGACATTATCAAGCAGACGGTTTATTCATTATTCCGATTGTATTTCAGTAATGTATATCTTTTGTACAAGATAAATATCTCCTCATATAAGCAAATAATTTCTGAACACGTAAATGAAATACGGTGCAACATTGCAGAAATTAAACGATTTTTGTAATGACGATCCTCGTTTTCATCGTTAAAATGTATAGCTCGACCATATCGTTTGAGCCGTGACGAAATTATTCAGAATAATCCACTATGTCAAATAGGAGATATGGATATTCGGAACAAATCTGACTGAAACATATTGATAAGATAAATGTAACATATAAGTTAATGTCTCTAATGCTGGCAGGATAGGTAGAGCGCATGCAGTGGCTCATGTTGTCGTATTAAAGGTCCGAGTTCAATTCCAGTCACAAGCCACAATATCCACACATCCTAGTTGATTTAGACTATTCTTTCGTCACGGCTCAAAACACATGGTCGAGATATACCAATATATATTTTCCACAAAGTAAATATCTGTTCAAATATTAGCACGTATTTCTGTTAAAAATTCCCAATCTAACCATCAAAACCTAGGTGAAATACGATGCAACATTGTAAGAATTATACGAGAATTTCGTAATAATGATGCTCGTTATCTTCGTTAAAATGTACCAATATATTAAGACCTTCACATATAATATACAAGAAACACAATCATCCGAGTAACTATTTTATTAAAGCTAACACACAATGAATTAACCACAAACCACACATCAAATAATTTTATACTGTAATAATTATATATATATAAATATAGAATCAGGGCTTTTTTCCTTCTATAGCAGGGGCTATTAATAAGCGTCTTCCCCTGCAGAAAATTCTTTAAAATCATGCAGTTTCCCTTAATATTCAATTTACTTCAAGTTTGTTCTTCCCCTTTTGCAAAACTTCTGCGTTATTATAGGCCCTTCCTATACCTGTGAAAAAAAGCCCTGTGAATACGCTTAATTAAAATACACAATGATTGTATATGCTTGATATGAAGTTAGATTTTAAGATAATAGTCTCATTACCATTGTAGTTGATTTCTAACTGCGATATGCGATTTTTCTCAACATATTTGAGTTAAATATAATATAAAACAACAACCTGTTTGAATTGAGTGAAGTTTACCATATTACATGTACCAATTTATTAACGTGGCACAGCCACTGTAAAAAATAAAAATAACATCCGCAGTGATTATGTCTTTTTATTGATTATTCATTTTATCCGAATTCGACATGTGTTACAGTCATTTGAGGACTATATAGATAATATGCCAGTTGGACTACATGATATAACAACCGAATGGTACTAACAAAAATATTGAAATAAGAACACATCATATGATGTCCTGTCTTTATTCTGTGATATCTGAATAATTCAAAATAAAATGCAATAAAATCCTTCTATGACCAAAGAAAAACTAGAGTCAGACAAAAAAATAGCCGTGTTTCGGTTGCTTGCCCGAAAAAAGTATAAGTAGGTCGCAAAATATTTATTTTTCTATATTTTTTTTCTAAACATGTATTTCGTATATTTCAGGCAATTTTCGTCCCCAAAAAGTTTTGGACTTGGGGATTTTACAGCTAGAAACTTTAGCTCGGAACTCAAAGATAAGGTCAATCATGTAACCAGACACATGGCTATTTTTTCTGGCCTTATCAAATTGAAGCACAGATAAAACACTAATTTAGAAGGTTGCTAAGAAGAAATGGTCTCAATATCGTTATGTCCCATTAAGTGAAAGTTTTACTTAATCAACTAACAAAATCACAGCATACACAACAAAAGTCAATTACATGATACTAATAAAATGCTTTTGTTTTTGCAAAATACAAGTAAGCGTAAATATAAATATTAATTCTTATAAATTATGATGATGAACAATTGTAGTATTATGGAATTAATATGAAATTACAATTTTCAAACACAGTGCAACAAATTTAGAATCAATGATAAAACTATATGCCAATGTAATAATATGTTAAACAATATCAAACATATAGACCTAACCGCATTTGTAACGTCACAAATAGATGCACAAACTAAATTGTCTACCATTACATTCGTAGATACAGTACGTAAGCCTTGAAAAACACATTGGAACCTTTATAATTGTTTTCATCTTGCCAGTTGTTTTGGGTAATTCATAGCCAGACCAAAGTTCATTATGTTTATAAACGTTCTAAAGAAATAAAAATGTAAGCCAAAAAGTGCACATTTCGTGTGTGTTATTCAACGCCGGTAGTTAATGTAGGTCATGATCGTTAGTTAGTACTTTAAGATTTATTATCAATTTCCGTTAGTCTTAGATTAATACAAACATAGTATAGTAACTGATAATAGTAGTTATTAACAATCCATACATCAAAATCCACATTTCACTCCACGTAACTCGAGTGCCGAAAAAGATAATCAGGTTCTTCTATCTGATTTTAAATTGGCAATAGTCGCGACGCTTCTGAGAAACGAACGCAAATAAATGTCTTGTGTTACGAACAAACACACACACACAAAAAAACAATTCATAGAAGATATATGACTTCATATTTAATGTCACAACGATGCAATCAGACAACTAATCATGCATCACTTTCCGTTAGTTTTAGATCAATTTATACAAACATAGTATTACAAATCGTTTAAAATAATCAAAATATGTATACGAAGATTTAAAAGTTATTTGTAACTACATAGATACCTAATTAAGAAAGCAGACATGAAAATCAGACTACCTCTCCTCTAAACCCCCCCTCTCTCTCTCTCTCTCTCTCTCTCTCTCTCTCACACACACCCCTTTGCCTCTCTGTGTATATTTCCTCTCACTCAGATCCTCCCTCTGTCTCAGCCTGGATATCTTAAGAAATTAGCACTTTACCACTATTCTCATATACAATTGCAAAGCATCTTCCTTGTTTGTTTGTTTATATCGTGTTTACGCCCCTTTGCAAATTTCTTATTCATATGAGGCGGACAGATCACCTAACCATCGTTCAAGGGAAGAACCAGCACTAGACTCCGTAAGAAACTTTCTACTTTCTCACATAAAGAGACATGGTCCCTTGCGGGTCTCGAACCCGTGACCCTCTATCAGTGAGAGGCTACAGTGATTTGAAGTCAGCGACCTTAACCACTCGACCACGGAGGCGGGCATCTTAATACTTGTATCAATGTGAAAAAATAATGTCCTGAATATATACAGTTTTGTACAATCAATATGATAAGCAAATTGACTCACCAAAATGAACTTTTCAATAGAGAGTAAAAAGAATGTTCATCTTACTATACACACAATTGCCTGTTCGCAAAAGAAATATAACTACAGCTACCAACATACACACAAATACATAAAAAACACTAAACGAACAAAATCAGCTTACGTGGTTTGCACTATATAGTACAAGACTATGTTTACTATAAACAATAACAAGTATGTACCTTATCTCATAATGTATCATGCTGAATAGTCTCATAAATGAAAACCAAGCACAAAATCTCACACAAGTACATCGATAGACAAATACTACCCAAATACTTAAAATATATTAAAACGCACTATAGTGATATAATAACTGTATACTAGGATAATAGCAAATAAAACAAAACAATTCCAACCTTCCAATAAAATCCTGGAATATACCAGAGGGCTGTTAATCTTACCAGTGTTCCTGGATTCATTAACAGTGCTAAGTTTGTTCCATGCAAGTAACTTAACTTGAAAAAAAATGTAAAGGCCTTAGTTTTTATAATTTAGTAATACAGATACAAGGCTTTCTTAAGCCACATCTCGTAAAATGTTTCCAGATGTTTTTCTTATTTGTTTGCAATAGCATTGACAAAGTATGCTACATTTCTATGTGTACTTAGTGTGCACGTCCAATGAAATCGCAGTTTTCTGCATTTTTGTTGTTGTTGTTTTTTCTAAAGGAATTAATCTTTAATATGTTCATAATAACTTCATAGTTTTTTACTATGTCTGTTAAAATGTGCGTGGTTAATAAATAAGTAGAAATACGACGATTTCATTGGATGACAAATAAAGCTGCAAACTAAGTGTATTAATTAGTATTCATCTGATGTGTTCTATGGAAAATAGATAGTCTCCTGTCGCTTCGCTCCCGCCGATCTTTCTATTTTCCATAAAACAAAACGGATTAACATTAACATAATTACACTTTGTGATTAAAAAAAGAAAGTTTTTATCGCAGGTAAACGTCAGTTTTACAGATAAGACATCTTTCTAGATAAAATAAGACCTACTCTAATTTTAACATCCAAAAAAGCTAATGGGGCTTTAACTAGATGATCATTATGTATATAGTTACATATCGATGGGAATAATGAATGATTATGTTTACGTTGGTATTATTAAAATTCCAACAGGATTCACTTAAATACATCTACTAGGAAACTACAAATGCTACCAATAATCCATCATAGGCTCGTGATATAAGGTAAATGATACATGAAATGTCATCAATTTTGTTGTTATAACAAAAATGTTTTAATTGCAACTCTATGAATCAACAGGCAACGAAGCAAAAGAAGAAAAGTGACTACATGTACATGTTTCTTAGATGCGTGGTTTTACAGAAGTAATTATACAAAATACCTATATAAAATGCTTAAATCTCCATGCAACATGCACCATGTAGCATGGATGTATTATTATCAGAGAGCTGTATTCTGAATGTTTGTATATAGCATTTATTTATATTCATCAACAACAAATAACCAATATGAGCGATCCGTATAATGGCTAGACTTAAAACAATTTAGTGAAGAATGTTAACTTAGTATACATTTTCTTCCATAAGTAAATCTTAACAATATACTGTTGATTTAAAACATAATTACGGTTTATTCGTATGATCATTTTTTAATTAATGAAGATGTGTTGTCTTTGTCAGTCGTTATTCTCCCGGCATAAAGTTACATATTGCATTTCATTCGTTATGATGAAATTTCAAATGATCTAACTATAATAATCACCCAAGCTTAATACGGCATCCTGTTGTGATATTTCACTCCATGATTGCGGTATTTCAGTGATTTCGTAACCGTAGTGTTCTTTGAGGTCATTTTTGTATTTTCCAACAAACCAAAGCCAAAACTTTGACGAGTCATGCATGTCCGGATGTTTAGGTATACTCCAATTGTTCACATGTGTACGATACATTCCATATCTATGAGAACGTTTCTTACAATCGGTAGCACCATCATTACATAAATTATGTAGTTAAAGGCACGACAGTTATGTTTTAAATTTTTGAACACCGAATAACAACACGTATGTACACATGCTTCATTAGGGTTTTCGGAAACCATACCTAAACAACATACAGGTCGATGTTGCACGCATCGATGTTCTTCAATATGTTGAGCAGAAGAATTTTCACACGGCTCATTACAATACGGACACTTTTCAGGACACCCCCAAATGTTTTCAAATAATTCATATATAGGATTTATACCTTTCCATAAACCTTCCGTGTTCATAGAATCCCCCGTGTAAGAATCTACCATTTTTTTCATTGAATTTTCCAGTTCGGTCTCTATTGTATCGCGCATGACTTTGAAATTAACTTCATCAACTTGACTGAAGTATTTTACAGACTCAAATGCTGCCTCTGGAATGATTATTTTGTTTTTATTCAAAGAAAAGCAGATAACTTTTACTAAGTTAGGACGCGCAATTGAAACATCATTACTTGTTTCTAATGTTTTGAAGCTTTCATGAACTTTCATCAATAACGACCTGGTTATTTCAGTGCATATTGCTTCAAATCTGCTTTGATTTCCTTCAAACAAGAACTCACTTGCTTTTCGATCAAGCCACCAATAACCAGCTTCAAATGGGTATTCAATGTACTGAATGAACTGCAGAAATCCACCAGTATTTACACAATTAGTACAGAGAGCATGTATGAGAAGAGTTTTCGTTCTAGGCAAGTTTGCACGAAGGAGATCTTTTATTTCTTTCAAAATCAGACGATTCGCATCTTTTTCTAAATATTCATAAATTACGTTTGCAAGTAATTCAGCCATAGCATTTTCAGTTTTGCGTAACTTCAAACAATTTTCAAACACAAGCATTTGCTGCAGTTTGTAGCCTTCGAATTACTTTACAGTGGTTTTTATGTATTCATCGTTATGCTTTCGGAATCTTCCTTCGGCTATAATGCTGACTTGTACCAAAATTTTTATATGAAACGTAACTCTGCATTTAATTTCCGATTCCATTTTAGTGATCCTCTCAAATACATATCGAAGTAAATCACGAATATTGTATTCAGTAATTTGATCGTTTTTTTCACACAATGCTCTTATCTTCACATCTACAGCTTTGGACAATTGTCCAATTTTCAATCCCACAATTTTCATGTCTATCGCTCGATAAGACAATTTACGTACATGAACGGTCTTTTTGAAATCATTCTCATTAATACCAGTTTGGTCCACATCTAAAGTCGATTCTGTACCATTATTTGAGGGTTCGTTCCAAATATGCAGCTTTTGAAAAATATGATTGAATTCTGCATATTTGTGATACTTTTCTGAAATAAAGTCTCGAAAGGATTGTTTCAAAATGTCATTGCGTGACTCCTGCTCAGGTTTATAACCACTAAAAGCCTTATCCCAAGTCCTTTCAAAGAGATTGCGCGCTTTGTCAGGAGTCATCTCTTTCACAGAGTTAGATTTTACGTATTCTAACGATTCTTTGCGAAAATATTCTTCATGTTGCATACGGCTGTGGCGCAAGAATTGCTTTCTTTCGAACTGTCGCCTTTCTGTGTCAATAGTGTTGTTGATAATAAAAGGATAGTTATCAAATAATCTACGAAGGCGTCCCATCTGGCATTCTTTCCATTGGATGGCAATAGTAGCATGTTCACATGTATCAAAATAATTGCGTATATCATCTTCAGCCTTTTTCCTTTTATCGTCAACAGTTTCTCTTAGATGAGTTTTAATACTAAGTTCGCATGCATCAATTTCATTTTCGTTACATTCACAAAATTCATTTTTTGTGACATTGTGTATGTCCTCATTTATATCTGATTCAACATCCCAAAGACGATCTTGCACCCATTCATCCATTGCTAAATATGTTCTCCTTTCGAGACTGTTCTTAAACGAAAACACAAAAGCTTCACCAAGTACCCCGTGCCAAAATTCAACCGTTTGCAACATGAAATCTTCGATTGTTTTTCCCAGAGGTAGTTTCCTTTTAGAGGCTTCTTCCAGTAAACTGAATTTCATGTCCATCGCCATTTTACTGTACTCACGGTTGACCCTTGCAAATGGTGGACTTCCATTCCAAACATTTGTAAGATAACAAACATCGGAACGCTCGTTCAACTTAATAACATTGTCAAACGAAGATATATCATCAACTTCTTCGCATCTTAAAGAGTCCTTTTTCATGCTGTCTAATTTTTGTACTAAGTGATTCATTTCGTCAGACAACTTGTTTTCGGCAGCTGGTGATGTAATATTCTGCAGAACTAACTTACATTGTTTATTCAAATCTAAGCTATGATTCACAAGTTTTAGCCGGATGAACGCGTGCGTCACGATTTGCAAAATATCACTCATTTCTTGTACATTTTCACCCATTATATTCGCTAAGGTTATATCACCTAATGCAGCTATCAAAGTAGCCAATTCATTGTCGCCTTCGCGATGGTCGCTGTTAGCTTTGACTGGGCGTAATCCTTCGGTGTCCAGTATCAATGCAAAATAATATCGACAATGAGCATTTGAAGATTCAATGTCCTCAACAATTGGTATGATCTGAGCAATTATACCACTTGTACATCGACCTGCACTTGTAGAAAATGATGTTCCAAACATCGTATTGAGTAATGTAGATTTACCGGAACTTTGGACCCCCAAAGCGCATATTGTAAGAATTTTACAACACTTTTCATTATATACGCTTTTCATAACTGCAGTTAACCATTTTGCTGGCAAATAAAATACATCTCCATCAAGTAACTCAAATTGTCTCCCTCTAACTATAAGTTTTCCAAATATTGAAGCAACGGTGTCCATAGCTGGCAATTCTAGTACTTCGATTGCGTGGATGTTCAATTCGCATGCAGAATCATATATTAGTCCAATTTCACGGAAAATAGTCTCTAATGAGAATTCACATGAATCCATTGGGGACTCTGTCGATATCCTATCATGTTCACGTCGCTGTTGCAGATTAGACAGTTGATTTCTACATTTTGTACTTATAAAAAAATCCGACCATGCTATGAAGTATTCAATTTCTTCAATAGAGCATGAGGTGTCAAGGAAATGCAAAAATTGCTTTATTGACCGAGAAATATTTTCAGTGATATTTTGCCTCATTGCACGTATGTCTGTCCTCAATGCCTCCTGCGCAATACAGTCCTTACTCTTCTTTAGCTCTTTTATACGTTTCCCCAGTTGTTTGGCAATGGTGTACTGAACCGGTGTTACTTCCTTCATTACGTTCATTATAGAGCCATCGAAATCTATTCCTAAACAAACTTCAACAGCTTTACGTTTACTACTTTCACAGGCCGGCTGCAATGTCTCATGTTCATCTGTAATGATTTTATACTTGGAGAAATTTGCTAAACGTTCTTCTAATGATAGTAACGGTTCATGTGATATTTGCTTTTTAATAAGTTTAACAATTTTTTTTACTATTTCGTTCTGAGGTAATTTGCGCTTTGATCTTTTATCATGGGTACGGATAATATCAACACGGTTTTCTAGCGCTTTGGGTAATTTAGATTTTAGATACTGTGTTTGTTCTCCAAAAACACCGACTACAACAAAAATTGTCGTTCTAAACAAAGGAATTATACTTTCACATTCCAACATGGAGAGGACATCATTTTTGTTAGCAAATACCACAAGCGTATCGACAACATTACTCATAAATTCCATTGTGTCCTTACCAAACTCTCTCACACATCCCCTCATGTTGAAGAACATAGTTGTTGTATCAAATTTATCTCTGTCAGTGCCTACCTTTGGCAGCCAAAACGTTTCAATGTATCTCGAGCTGATCAACTTATCGACAGTGTCAGCATTATCATGATTATTTAGAAATATCTTTGAATATGTATCTGATAATACTTCGTTAAGCATATGAGATTTTGAACACTCAGGGCGTCCGATTCTACAAAATGCCACACACTTTGTTGGTAAGAACATAGCATTATAATCACGCATACGTTTCCCTTCTGGACAAGTTTCAATAGTTAATGACCGTATCGGCCATATTGATACAACAGGTTTATCACTGTTTATTTGAGTAAAGAGGAAAGGAACGGCAAATCTACATAGATACATTTTTTTAACCAAAGCCTGCTTCAACATAGGACTACAGCATTGAAATGTCCCCAGAAAAACATCTAAGTAGTTTAATTTTGTCGTTCGTTCCGTGTTTTCTTCGGAACCACCCTCTTCATCGGACGAGTCAGTAGAATCATTTTCTTCGTCAATGTTAAATGCGTCTTCATTTACAAAGATCAAACGCCTCAAAAGTATCCATGGTAATTGCTTTTCTGTTCTTTCATAATCAACTGTCTGCTCTTGTTGATTAACGGAAAGAACATCAAATAATTCTATCTTCTCGGGAAAATATTCGCACAATCCAAGTCTTTCAAGAATGATATGTGGAGATTTCTTCAATGGTCCAATGTGATCCTGATCTAAATACAAATGCTCTTTCAGATTGCAAAATTATCAACTTGAAATATAAAGGGCAGCACAAAATGACATACGGTAAAATCTATATAAATAATAAAATTGAAATGTAACAACATACATACACAAAGGATTGAACAACATACATTCTAACATAATTTATGTATGTCCATGTCTGACAACATTTAAGTTCTAGTTACCTGTGTTTAGCTTTAAAGTTACCAAACAGAGCAACTTACATTCTAATTTTAAGTCTAATAATGTGATAAGATTAGCAAAAACAGTATGTACTTGCTTAAGATGTGAGTACAGACAAATATCACTAAGACCAATAATTGAAAGATACATACGTCCACCATTTGGTCCTGGATTAGGTTCCACACCAGCTATTAATAACAACATGCCGATGAAACTTACAGAGCCGATCAAACAAAACGTAAAATTTGTTTTGTATGCCAAAATATCTCTGTTAACATTCGTTAAATCCGAAGTAACAATTTGGTCTACTTTATCGTCAGAAAAAGTTGTTCCTATAAAATAAATGAACCAGATTATCATTTAAGGCTTATAATTTCCATTGTACAAGCGTAAAACATTTCTGAATATATACGGGCTGCAATAGTGTGGCCGCTATATAATTTGTACATTGCATGCGCAAACCACTTTGTATTTGTATGCGCTCAGATAATTATTAACCTGACAAATTACTCAATAAGTTATCTTTCTCAGTGATAATTTGGTTGAAACCAAAGTAATTCATGTATAGAAATGAATGTTTTGCGGAAACCATGGATTTTACAGGTGCTTGAACTGCCCATCGGCAATTACATTCGAGCGTTTTTGGGTCGCACCTTAGTACGTGGCATGTCGGAATAACTTGAAGCAACGGATTACGACGGATTGGGTTTTTGTGCATTCTTATAATGCTACATACCAAATATAAAAGCTGTAGGCTATGCATCCTTGAAGAAGATGTTTTCAGTATTTTCCTGTAGGAGCCTCGATATGTAAAATCAAGTTACCCACGGGCGGAGTCAATTTTGACCCAGGGCTAAAATTTGACGAATTTGGTATAGGTCAACTAGACAATGCTTTGCACCAAATATTTCAAGTAGCTGGACTTGTAATTTCTGACAAGAGGATTTTTTAAGTTTCCTATATTAGTCTATATGTAAGATGAAGTACCCACACCCGGGGCGGACCCAATTTTGACGGAGGGCCATAATTTGAACACACTTGATAGAGGGTTACTAAACAATGCTTCACATCAAATAGCTTAGCTCCAGGAGTTGTGGTTTCGGACAAGAATATTAAAAAAATTCCTACATATGCATATATGTAAGATAAGTAACCTTCGGGGTGAGCCAATGTTGACACAAGGGCGAAAATTTTATAGAATTTCGTAGAGGTGTACTTGACAATGCTACGCTACAAATATCTAGGCTCTAGGGATTATAGAATCAGACAAGTAGATTATTTTTTAAACCCTTCTAGTTGTCATAACAACCAGAAGTTTAAATGGAATTAATTTGTTTAAAACAATTGAAAGGGAACCGTCCAAGGATCACTTCTGCAACTGGCCCCGTGATTTAGAGGCGATGTTGTTTTAAGAAAATATGTACGCCACTCCTCGACGCACGACGATCGTAAGGCGATCACAAAGCTCATATTGAGCACATTGTGCTCTTGTGACTGTTGAGCTGAAGAAATATATCAATGATCCAAGTTTGATAACATAGATATTCTCCGGTAAACTTTAAAATCACCAGTATCTAATCAAATTCACTGTAACATCGAGATTGTTATTGATGGATGGTTTTCATAAAAGTGAATGATTCTTGAGGACGAATGTCCTAACGTACTGTTGATGACGACATCAAATATGGGGATTTAAGTACTTCGCTGAGATTGAAAATGTACAATTGTTTGTAGAAAACACTCGGGTGTTAAAAGATCGACAAATTATATTGTGTGAATGCAGTAAGCCCCCACTATATATTTAAAATTTCTCTAATTTTCGTGAATACTGGTGTACGATATTGAAGAAACACGAAACCGGCAGAACAACTTAAGGAACGAACTTGTTATACTTATGACTAGATTTATATTGCTTTGATATCTTGAATGTTAGTGTTATTGAATGTGAATTTCAGAAATTTTCGAATGTAAAATGTAAAATATACGAAAATTTATCTAAAATTTTAACTGGTTACTCGTCAGATATTCCATAACAAGGCTTTTTCAATTCTTTAATTTCAACAAAAAACTGTTCGCAGATGAAGTAGAAGTTATTATTAAATTATGACATTTGTTGACTGCTTCCTGGTATACTGATCTGTTCCTTACAATATACGCATGTACTTGAAGACACATTGTTATTAGGAAAATACAAAACACAGGTTAGACCTGTATATTCAAAATTGTTTGAACCATGTTTAGTTTTTTTAGATACAATTGGCTTTTTAAATACTTGATTTATGTTTTTGGCCTATAGACTATATGATTTAAAATAATTTTTAACACAGGGTTTATTTATATACAAAAGTAAATAAATCAGATATAACAACAAACAAACAAAAATAATGTTTCCATACTTGTATCCGTCAGATGAATGTCGGGGATAACTGTAACCAACAGCAGAGTATAACCAATAACTTTCAAAATTAAGACATGCGTCAGTTGCATCATGGTGTTGAGTAGCTGATGGTGGCCAAATGATAAATTGTTTTGGAACTCATCTGTGAAGAAAGATCGGAGGAAAATACAAGAAGGAAACCAATGAGTCATAACTTACAAACGTAGTTCCACTTCCGATGAATAAGTAAACAGAAAGTTGTCTCCAAAATATCGAACTACATGTACATTAAGAATTTGAATTTATGTAATTTGTCACCAATGAATACGTTATGTACAAGTGCATTGGTCAATTTACCTAACCATCGCTCAAGGAATGCTAAAACAGAGGTATGCAAAATCATTAGGTACAATATACAAGACCCATATAAACAAATAATAACGATGGATAGTGCCCCGAAATGTGTCACGAGTTTGTTTGCACACGAGCATTAGTACTGCGCAATTGCATTTTATAACATATTTCTTAAACCACGCACAACTTTTAAATCGAGTTATAGTTATAAACTTACAGGGGTATTTCCAAACAAAATTGCCTTCCAAAAGTACTACTATTACCATCACTGCAAGCAGCATCACTGATATGATGATTCGTCTGAATAGTGGAAGATCTACAAGTATAGTCTGAGTAACAACATCGTGTCCAAAGATGTGTTTGAATGAGCCAATGCATGCTCTATATGTCATTACATCAACGCCCATATTTGCATCTGTAACTATAAATAGTTTTCAATATTAATTGCAAAATTGCGACATTGAAAGAAAGGCATGCTAATTCTGAACAGACAAGACAATCAGAATAGTAAATACATACAATATTGTTTCAAGTATAAATAAAGATACGCAAATCGAAAACAGATATTCCATCAATGCTTGAATAATATAAAATCCTTGAAAGAAATCGATATGCGTTAATATATTCGAATAATATATCATAATCTCACGAAAAGGCTAAGTTGGCAAGAAATATATGCACTTATATGAGATAATAGCAAATATTAATCGAAATGTTTAGGACATATTGTAGAACCGCTCTAATCTGGAAATCACATCCGTACTAAGTAGCCAATACCAATTGTCTTACATCATAAATCGTATAAAACGTTTGTATAGTTAGTCAAAAAGTAGAACAAATCCTTCGAATCAAGAAATCCTTCGTATCTATGTCTTTCCTCGGTCCTGACAAGCCAATTAAGAGTCATTATACCTATTATCAGTAAACTCGGTGGATAACGACAGGTCGAGACACAGATAAAGTACTCCTTATAACTGGAGTACGTTTTAAGTTTACGGTGAATTTGTTTCTTATATTGGGATTACATATATATATAATTATTTATATATTATATCTTACATGTATATCTATAAGTCAATGACATTTATGACTAGTGTTGTTGCTAGATTATAAGTCTGCAGACACTCAGATGGCAGTGCCCAGACAGGATTAGACTGATATAACAATTGAAGATTAGACTTCTTGTGGGCTTTTTTTTGGGGGGGGGTCACGTATATAGGAAATGTTCAATATGACTTTTAGAAGTTACAAGTCGTGGGAATACCTGTTACATTATGTTGTGGATATAATTTAAACATATACTAGCCCTTATAGCTTTAATGTTATATTAACAATTACCAATTTTCAGCATTCTTAAAATTCTCACTTTTTTGCATTATCCCAAAGGAGTTGCAAATGCGTGATTATACAAATAATCATACAGAAAAAGTCGACTTTAAAACAGCGCAAAACACAAAATATGAACAATTTCTGCTAAATACTTGTATCACTAGCTTGTCTGATTCAACCAACTATGAATATAAGTATGATACCTGTAAAACTATCTGATATAGTGTAGTCCACGGCAATCAAGGTTGAACAAGTTGATATTATCACATAAGTCGAAACCGAAATACCATAATTTAGAACGTCTAGCCTGTTTGCATGTCATGCAACGTATGATACATAAACAGCCTACTTGCAGCATGAGTACAAACAATTTTGCACACAATCTAATCGTGAAATGTGCACGGTCAAGGCCAAAACAATAAATTCTGTCTCAAGGACTAAATAATATATCTGATCACCCTTTTGATGATAGTGGCAGGGCAATTTTAGAAACTCAGTTTTTACTTATTGCGTATTGAATATTGAAACAATGATAATGAGACTTAAAAAGTTAAATGTATTTTTTATATGTCTTGAAACATCTGCCGAATACACCAACTATTATGAAAAAGTAAACATTACACTGGACGTAAAGATTTAGTCAGCCTGGTAAAACGATAAAACAAACGTATGAAGAAAAATCTTGGCTTCTCGGAATAGTCCACATTTAGCGATTTTATACTTCAAGTATCTGATATCATTGGTTCAGATATATTGTATATCAGAGAGATGCCCCATACTGTTAATAACGAAGGAACACTTTAAATATTAATACATGTATTTCTAATCTAATTTCAGGGGATTGTTTTAATTGCATGATAGGTAATTGAAACAATTGTTTTATTAGTGCTACAGCATATCACACCGGTACGATTGTCAGTTTAGAAAGACAGTTAAAGCCCCATTAGTTCATTGCTGTAGAAAAATACATGCAAAAACATTTAATTGCTGATATTATCCCAAGAGAATTATTACCGACGAAACAAGTCCTTTTCGTCTGAAAACTCTCATGTCACTTTGTAAACTTGAAATATGTAGAGCGCGTGACGTCACTTAATGCCGTGTGCATAATATGACTGCTGTTCTATAAATAGTATTTATTTCAATGATATTGAAAAAATACGATAGTGGTTTCGGAAACATTTTTTCTTGCTGTAAAGTATGCCCGGGAGGAAAACACACCGGTTTCTCTGTTATAGAACAAACAGAAACTGTTAGGACCTATTCATTTATAAGCTTATGGGGCTTATAGGAGACACCATGCAGTTCTAATTGAAGGGTAGAAAGAATGGAAAATTAATTAGGTCGAGATTACACTGAGATACAAGTTTAGAAAAATATATTAATTTTATTATACTATAATGGCGAATCAGCGGGTATGGGCTACTGCAATTGCATCAATGTGCAATTTCTGTTAACTGGTTTTAATAATGTGTTCCATTTTGCTCGTGCTTTAAAACAAATAAAATATACATGCAAAAAGAGTTTTCTAACATTGCAATCTTGTTATGTGATACGTGTATAATTAATGATAGGTAGACTGTAGTCGTTAGTAATTGACAACACATTTAGACTTAGAACTGTGGATCTCTGTATATCGGTTGTTGTTTGAACAGCAATGACAAAATGAGACTTTTTAGCATAACAAAAGACGATAATTGGTCGTTGATTAAATTGCGCTGTTGATAAGGTAGTCATATCTTTTAGTCTTTCTTATAAGCATAGACTGTTTGTGTTTCAGTTTTAAGCAAACATTAGCCTTGCCAATATAATGTTTAAGTCAATTCTCGGTCAGTATCAAGTACTCGAGAGATAACCGAGTTTCAAACACAAAATAATCCACCTTGACTGACAAAGTCAAATATAAACTTTATCTAATCAATGTTCCGATTTCGCCCATGTAATACATGCATGCAACACACGTTCCCATCATAGATTGACATACCGAGTATACACAAGTGATAAAGTGTACCAATATTGCAAGTCATTCTATCACTTAATATGGAAAGTAAATACAAATTAGTTTTAAAAATCTTAAAGAAAACATCAAAATTAAGCAAAATGCGACTTTTACAAACGAAAATGCCCATTAGCTCGTCTTGCATCACTGTGACAATAGATCATAAAATGTTAATATAACTAAACTAAAACTCGTATCGAAAAATAATTAACACTAAAAAGTACGTCATCTAACACAGCCTCCTTTTGTAAGAACTCAAAGCATCGTCACCATCGGGTAATAATAAGATACAAAGATACGTTATACCATATATAACATTTTATAAATGCAGTTTTGAAATAAATATTAGTACAACCGTTTCGCTTAATTATAATTATACTGTGCAGCTTATTGATTATAAATATTATAAGCGACAATTGTGAAAGCTTTTACCTTGACTTATCAAGCAAGCAAGTTTTCATCCGTCCAAAATCATGGTGATTTCGCCTATGCAATGCATGCATTGGATTACACGTAGGTGTAACATCGCGCTTTGTATGCTGGGAAATGAACCACATGTACTTTAAACTCTGAACTGCGACGAAAACAAGGCGTGACATTTTGTACTTCAATTTCCTAATAATCTTTGAAGTAGATAAATAATGTAATGAACATTTACAAAAAAAGAAATCACATATGGTGTTAAATACAAACTTTGACGTAATTTTTAATTTAATTTATGTTATCTTTGTAAGGTCTCCCAATATATAAAATCAAGCGGCACTGGCTGGTTCCGCGACTGTTCAACGCCGCATTACGTCGGTAGATGACACGTCTTAGGATAGACATGATTGTGTTCATTATAAATCCCACTGTTACATACTCAATGTCAGGAGACAATAATTACAGAAATGAACAAAACATAAATGAATTGCCAAGAATATGTCTTTGATATATATGGCATGCAAATGTACAATAGATAAACAATATCAAAGGAAATAAAATATATTAGATGATCTATGTGTGGAAGCCATCCAGCTTTATACTAAGTAATGGATTTTTGGTGGTTTACCCAGGTGTACATCTGGTATCATTCTCCATCGTTAGTCCTTATCCTATGAACTTGCCTAAAAGATAATTGCAATGTTCAATTAAATCAAAGGCCTGAAGGCCTGAAATGAGATGAATTTTGTGATGCAGGGATATCATTGAGTCGATACAAAGTTTAAAACTGTATCAATAATTCTGAACGAAACAAGGACCTAGTACTGTTTATTTTATCAAATATTTAAGTTCAAGGATCATATTGCCAGTTTAATCCTTTACTTCATAGCGCCCTAGTCAATTACATACTGTAACTTGGTACACTGTCTTCATACAGGTTGTTGGGAAATGGTGCTGTTTTGACACATGTCTACTTCATCACTGGTTTATTAATACTAAATATTAATCCCATCAAATTATAGTAAATATAAAAGTTGTTCATACTTCAGTAACCTTTTTTATGGTGTAATTTTTGTAAATGTTCTATTTCACTTAGTGGACTATTCTGAATATATTTCGTCACGGCGCAAAACTCATGGTCGAGCTAGCTCGACCATGTTGTTTGAGCCGTGAAGAAATTATTCAGACTAATCCACTAAGTCAAACAGGGGATATGGATATTCGGAACAAATATGACTGAAACATATTGATAAGACAAATTTAACATAAGTAAATGTCTCTAATGCTGGCAGGATAGGTAAAGCGCAGTGGCTCATGTTGTATTAAAGGTCCGAGTTCAATTCCAGTCACAAGCCAAAATATCCACATATCCTAGTTGATTTAGTCTATTCTTCCGCCACGGCTCAATATATTAAATGTTTCAGTAATGTATATCTTTCCCACAAAGTAAATATCTGTTCAAATATTAGCACTTAGAATATCGTAATTATGATTCTCGTCATCTTCGTTAAGATGTACCAATATAAGACCAACACATAGAATATACAAGAAACACGATCATCCGAGTAACTATTTTATTAAAGCTAACACACAATGAATTAACCACAAACCACACATCAAATGATTTTATACTGTAATAATAATATAGAGTCAGGGCTTTTTCCTTCTATAGTAGGGGCTATTAATAAGCGTCTTCTCCTGCAGACAATTCTTTAAATTCATGCAGTTTTCCCCTAAAATGCAATTTATTTCAAGTTTTTCCTTCCCCTTTTGCAAAACTTCTGCGTTATTTTTATGCGAAAAGGCCCCTTCCTATACTTGTGAAAAAAGCCCTGAGAATACACTTAATTAAAATGTACAATGATCGTATATGTTTGATATAAAGTTAGATTTTAAGATAATAGTCTCATTACCATTGTAGTTGATTTCTAACTTGAAACCTATATAAATGCATGTGTTTGTATTTGAGGCATGACTTAGAAACAATCGATTTAGTAGTTTCATTCATTGTATCCAAATATGGTATATCTTACATATAATAATGATCCAAATATTAAAGATGTAAAATGAATGTCAATTAGCGTCAATTTATATTAGCTATATTGTCAAATTTAAAATAATATTTTAGTTACAAATAAGCGGCAATACAAACACACGCAGTAGACATTGATATATAATCATATAAGTTTTACGGTAGAATCAAGAAAGTTTCATTTCAAAATATGCTAAATACTCAAAATATTAAATCTTCTACAAAATATACAATTAGTTGATCCTTATAAGCTCTACCTTACACATGTTAATAGTAATCACTTAAAGCAAAATAAAAAAAACATATACAATGTGTATATTATGATAGATAAGACAATATATAAATATCAAACATATATTAAGAAATATGTGTGCCGAATAAGATATTCCACTATGTCATTGATTTTTTTAATATGATGAATACAACAATCATTGTCATTCGGTTTAGATTGAATTGGTTTGCATTGATTGATTATCTTCCACATATGGGTCATCTTTAAATATGAGTATCATAAATTGGTAAGATTTAGATAACAATGTTAATACTTAGCAGGCAAAAAACAATCACACAGCGTGATGAAATTAAGACATATTTATAAAATGATATTCAACAATTACAATAAATTCTGATTAAATAATATCTATCAATCAGAACATAACTGACAATCAGAATGTTTGAAACATCTTGAACTGGAATAATTTCATGACATTTATTATTTTGAATAGACATTTTGTTAAAGCTTACACACAAACAATGACTTATTATAGACTTCTAACTAAAAACACGTAAAATGATATCATGTTTTTATATATGGGATATATCACAAACTTATGCATACATCAATCGTACAATTATGAAATGGATAAACTAAATGTTAAGGATGTTTTCTCAACTAACAGTTCTCTACAATTCACACAGTAAAATTATATTTGTTCAGATGGTTTATTTCGCGTATTTATACGCATCAGTATGTTCTAATAGAATTTAAAATATGCGTCAACATGATAACAGAGTCGGAGAGAATCGAAATAAACCTCCATTAACGAAAACTTAACATGAATTATTAATTGGTAATTAGTGAATGATAATTTCACTATTAGTGCAGTACCACTTGCAAAAAAAATGTAGATTAAATATTAAAGAAATTTCAGTGTTGAGTCTTATTATCATCATCAGTTTTACATCCTTTAACAAGACCATCCATATATTATTTGGTCCCCATTACGCAATGAGTATACATGTAGATATAACATGAATGTAACAATAAGGAAATTGACGATAACGACAGAAAGCAAATATTACAAAATGCAATTTACTGCATGAAGCGAGTACAATATTTCAATAAATAACAGTTAATTTGATTCATTTATAATTTTTCTTTTTTTAGACAATTAGAGGCAAACATCAAGAATACAATAAAACTTCACATAGAGACCACCTCAGTATAGAGACTATTCATTTGGTTCTATGAGTCAAATTGTCTTCATAGTGAGGCTTTACTTTACAATAATCATTTAAATTGAAATTACATGTTTCTGACATGTTGGGTCATATTACAAAAAGTGTTTCTTAATAATTATATGCAATACATACAGAATAAAATACGAAAAATCATAGACATTGAGCTAGTTTCAAACATAACATTACAACACAATAAGAATATGTTTTAATTCATACTCATGCAGCTACATACAAGGGTACACTATTTAACCACACGCTTCATGTAAGTATGAATATAACTACAATACAGTCAAACTTGTGTTAGCGGTCACCTCCGAATAAAGGCCACCCCACGAATAAATGTCATTCTTTACAAAACTGTGATTATTTAAGAAGAACATTCCAAAAAGCATTTAATGGCGACATGGAATACACCGATGGTGCTTGTGTATTTTACTAAATGTTAGCGGATAGCTAAACCAAATAGTGAGTTATTCGCGAAACAGAACTAAAACCAGTTAACAGTTAAACTCTTCAAAATTATGTGCTATGTCATTCTGAAATATGTATAAGTGAACGAAAACAAATGGACATGCTTAAGTAACATACAAATAACGATTCAAAGTAAAGCAATAATCAAACAGAATGACATCAATTGACAAAATCATTTTAATAGGTTCTCGTCCGTTTTCACAGCCTTTCTGTCGTAAACAAACGCACAGAAAACCTAACCATTGTTCCTGGATTCCATACCAGTACTCATCGTGTACCGAGTTATTGACAACTGCTCAACAAATGCCACTTGGATCAGATAACGAAATACCCTTTTCGTCGCACTGGATATTAAATAATGATGCGCAGTGGATTAATAGCTTGTCGATGTTTATACAATACGAGTACAACATAGTATAGAATATAAACGATAGTTTATACGCACAATAATTTTTTTTGTCAGTTGAATCCCAGATATATATCCGTTAAGAAGACCGTGTCATATATCACAAAGTCGTTTGACACATATTCAACATATGTTACACGATTGTCATGAAGCAGCATAATTATAATGTTTCATACATATGTAATAACATGATTCAAACAACAATTAAATTACAAATGCATTTACATAATGCGACGAATCATCGAGTAAACAATCAATTACAAGTATACTTATACAACACCCGCACATTCTTTTGCGTTTCTGTTTTTGTCTAAATGTAAAGACGTTTGTGTGATTATATCATTGAAGTTCACATGAATTCAATTTAGACTGCATGATTATATACGTAATTTAAAATAATATTCACTAGTGAAGAAGGTATAGCTCAAACTATCTTAAAATGTGTAAATATTTCTACTTAACATCTAAATGCACAACACTACTAGTATATCCAGTTGCTCTTTAAACATATCACATACATTAAAAAGGTGACGGGATTGTCAAGAGGAAGAAAAATGATTGCCATATTATGGGAAATTAGTGAAGGGGAAAATAAATGTATGAAAGCAGAATAATATAATGATACTTATCACCAAATACAATTATTGTTTAAATATGATTATTATATGTGCATGTATTTACACAAGTCATGTTCCAATACACGGTTTCATTGTCATCTTTGTGGACACATGTAATTGTGCAAAAATAATTCCAATGTCTGTTCAAACTATTTAAACATAAAAACATTCATCAAAAAGGAGGATATATTGAAACATAATAGACGAAGTAGTAATTCATTTTATTTAGTATATTTTATCACAAGCCAAATGAACGAACGCATATGTAGCAATCAAAAACACTTATGGATTATTTGTTACTGTTATCAATACAATTGATATTCCATGAATATCAGTAAGACGTCATGTAGAGCGCACTACATGTGAGGTAATGCAAGGATTAACCAAATTGTCAGTAGATTAAACCATTTGTCTTGGTGACACATGCGTATGAAATATGTATAAAAAATGATTCGTTGTATCCATTCATACACAGTCTGTTGTATGAGCATAATATAATATGTTTAATACAAGGGACACACACACATATATATATATATAACATTTGACCTACGTTGAAATAATGTATGTTGTTGCAATTGGGCACAAGTCAATTATTTGGGTTAACATATAACTTGTCAAATACATTATTTTCAGATAACAGACAAGATAATTCTTTTAATGTGTTCAGCAGAAAATTGAAGAATTTTTCCAAACTATATGTTTTCAAATCAGAATTTTAATTCATGAAGCAAGTTATCAAATATCGCTCTTGCCAGTGTATGCAACTATTCATCCGTAAACCGACCGCAGGCTTTCTTTAGCATCTTTAGAACTGATTGTACTCCACGATGTAGGTATATCATCAAGCTTGTAGTTAAATGTTTTTCCAAGGTCATATTTAAATTTTCCGACGAACCAAAGCCAGAACTTTGACGAATCATACATGTCTGAACTAGGACTTATATACCAATCTTTCAAGAATGTTCTATACTCCCTGTATCTATGCCACTGTTCAGAACATTCAGATTGTCCATCTTTACATTTGCAAGCAAACGCATGACAATTATGTAGGAGGTCTGTTTGAACAAGATAGTTGCAGGTTGTAGGGACAGCCTGTGTAGTGTTTTTTTCTCTAACACCGCGACAGCATTCCGGTCTATGTTGCACACATATGTGGTCTTCAGGATGTGAATCGTTTGATCTTTGGCATGGTTCTCGACAGTATGGACAATATTTTGTACATCCCCAAACACGCTCAAATATATCTTGATAAGGCGACTTTCCTTTCCACCAAACAGAATCTTTTGTATACGAAGAAAAAGATAGTTTGGATTTTAACTGTTTAGATTTGTTAGCTATTGCAGTCCCAACAGCTTTTAAATTAATTTTCGCTTCCTGGTTGAATCTCCGTATCGCTAAAAGGTCTGACTCTGATATAAATATTGTGTTTTCTTCTAATTTCGAAAGTAGAATATCTATCATCCTATTCGTTGACGCCATTTCATCGTCAGATGTTTGTAGACACTCTAAGCTTTTAAATATATTTGAATACATATTCTCGATGATCTGCACACTACATTCAGAAAATTTAGTTGGAGTTCCACTAAACATATACGACTTCGCTTTGCTTACGAACCACAACTGAGCAGAATTCATAGGATCAAAGATGTACTTAACTATGTCTGAAAAATTGCAAGAGTCTACAAAATCATTGCAGATTTCAATTATCAGAAGATTTTTAGTCGTCGGCAAATAACCACGAAGTGTCTGCTTTAATTTATTCGTCAACTGAACAACGGCTTCGGTTTCAATATATTTATAAATAACCCTGGCGATTATCTCTGCAACAGCATCTTCAGTTTGGCGATATTCAAGAAGTTGCTCAAATAAAATCTTTTGTTGTTGCCTATAAGTTTTCAACTTCTCAGATAACGTTTGCCGGTATATTCTATTGTGTTCTTTAAATGAATGTCTTGCAACTAGGCTTACATGAACATCTATCTTGATGTAGACACTCTCTTTCACTTTAACCTTTCCTGACATTTTCTCAAAAGCGGTTTTATGCACTTCATGAAGAAATTCACGAACTTGAAATCCTTCTATTTCCTTGTTTTTTTACACATCCTATCAATAGTTTTACCGATATCGTGAAGTAATGATGTTATCACATTTTCGACTGCATCACGGTCAGCTGTTGAAACGTGTCTATAAATCATTGGTATGTTAAACAATGCATAAATGTCATCATCTTCAATACCAGTTTGTTTAAAATCTAATGATACCGACGGGTTTTCATGCCACTTCATCTGTGTTAAAATGGCGTCTAATATGGGTTTCTGTTTTTTATGAATGTTGCAAAGACTATTAAAAAGTATATCTCTGAAATTACATTGTTCTATTGAATTAGCAGGTTCGACATATTTGAAATTTTTGTTCCAAAACTCCTCAAATAACTTCTCTATTTCTTTTTCTCCAATATCTTTTACTGAATGTTTTTTAGCATATTCTAATGTTTGTGTCTGTAAAGATTTTTCACTTTTCATTTGACTATTGTGGAACTGGATACTTGTTTGCGTTTTCTTCCTTTCGTTTCGGACCGTTCGTTCAACTGTATCATAAATCCTTTTAAAGAATGTTTCCACACCATAACATTGACTTTCTTTCCATTGCATGACTATATTACGGTGTTCACATGTATCAAAATACAATTTCAAATGATTCTCCATTTCATTTTGTTGGTCGCAAATAATTTTATTCAATTGGGATTCAATTTTGCTTTGATATACTTCAATACTATCTATATTTTTACATCTGGAAAACATTTCCTGAGTAATAGAGTGTATCTGCTTGGTTGAACTAAGTTCGATTTCCCAAAGTTTACCCTGTATGAATTCATCCATTTGTAAATATACCCTTCTTTCTAAACTATTTTTGAATGAAAACACAAAATTTTCTTTCAGAATACCCTGGTACAAATCGTTTGTTTGCAGAATAAAATCATCAAGGGTTTTGAACGGCGAATTGTTTAACTGTAGGTCATGTTTGAATAAATGCATTTTAATACTTCTTGCCTTTTCACAGTAATTGCGACTAACTCGGGCAAAAGGCGGATCCCCTTGCCAAACGTTCTTTAGATACCAGACGTCCAAAGATACGTCGAATTGAATCACTTGATTGAAAGTAAGGATGTCGTCAAGCCCTTCACACCGGGCAGAGTCTTGAGTCATTTCATCTAGACTTTCCATTAATTTATTTAACCCTTCATTCATTTGATCACCGGCCGAAATTGAGGTGATATTCTGTTGAACTAAAATACAACGGTTATGCAAATTCACTTTTTTATTTGCGAGTTTGATTCGGAGGAATGCGTGAGCAACTATTTGTAAAATGTCTCGTATTTCTTGTGTATTCTCCCCCATTACATTAACAATCGTAATATTTCCCAAACCAGTAATCAACGTAGCTAACTCATTATCATGCTCATGATAATTGTTAACTACCTCTGTAGCGCGCAATCCTTCTGTGTCAAGTATCAAAATATAACGGAATGCATCATTTACTTCAGAAATAAAGTCTTTATGGAGTGGTATCAACTGAGCATTAATGCCCCTTGTGCAGCGACCAGCACTTGTAGAAAACAACGCACCAAACATTATATTTAGCAAAGTAGACTTTCCAGAACTTTGTACACCTAGAACACTTACTGTCTTCACTTTTTTGTGACCTATTTCTTTATCTAGTGCTGAGAACAACGAAGACAACCATTTGTATGGAAAATAAAAGCTATTACCATCTATAAGCTCATACTGACGTCCATTCGCAATTAATTTCCCAATAACCGCGGCGATTTTGTTTGCCGGTGGTAGTGCTAAGGTGATTGGCTGAATTTCAAGTTCAAGAATACTGTCATATATTAACACAATTTCACGAAATAAATGACCAACTGAAAATGACGCATCTTCTATTTGAGATTCGATTGCCATAAGTTTATCTTTCGCATGGTCACGATTCGACTGCTCTCTTTTTTGTGTTTGGTAAATACTCCATTCTTTTTTATATTCTAATTTTAATTCCGATAGAACTTCTCTGCCTTTTCTACTGATATAAAATCCCAACCATCCTAAGAAATAGTCTATCTCATCTAAAGAGCTAGACTTTTCAAGAACTTGAACAAAATGGCGAATTGGTACAGTTATATTTTGTGTTATTGCTTTTCTGTGTTCGTTTATTTCTTTCCTTTTCTCGTCTTGCACACTTATATTATTTTCCCTCTTCAACTCCTTTGAAAGATTTCCTATTTTTCGTGAAATCTTTGACTGATTTGGTGCTACATCTTTCTGTAATGAAAAGAACTTTTCATCCAGACTTATTGTCCTACAAAATTCAATTGCATTCTCTTTACCAAATTCACATGCTTCAGTTTGCTCATCCGTACCTATTTCTGTGGTTTTACATTGATCAAATCGCTTTCCATCAACTTCTTCACGAATTGCATGAGTATTTTTATAAGTGGTAGTGAACTGATTTGGTTGTTCTTCACAAGCTTTTTCAAATTGTTTAATAAGATCCTTAATTGTTTGGCATTGTTCAAATTTGCTTTCACTTGCTTCTGTCAGTTGCTCATAATTATGTTTATCAGTGGTAGGGTATTGATGAATTCGACTGTCACTATCTTCAATCTGTTCTTCGTTAGTATCTTTATCAGCTGTGAGGCATTGCCAACTGTTAATGTCACCTGATTCTTTCAGTTGTTCATGAGTATCTTGACCAAATCGGGTTTCATCTGCTTCTTTAAGTTTCTCATTAGTATCGTTAACAGAGTTTGTGCTTTGGTTTAATCTACTATCATTTGCACAAGTATCTTTATCAGTGGAACTGCAGTGATTCAATGTGCTTTCATCTGCCTCCATCCGTAGTACATTAGTATCTTTATCCGTTGATGTTTGGGCAAATCGGGTTTCATCTGCTTCTTTTACTTTCTCATTTGTATCGTTAACAGAGTTTGTGCTTTGGTTTAATCTACTTTCACTTGCTTCAAACGGTTCACACGTATCTTTATCAGTGAAACTGCGTTGATTCAATGTGTTTTCGTCTGCCTCCATCCGTAGTTCATTAGTATCTTTATCTGTTGATGTTTGGGCAAATCGGGTTTCTTCTGCTTCTTTTACTTTCTCATTTGTATCGTTAACAGAGTTTGTGCTTTGGTTTAATCTACTTTCACTTGCTTCAAACGGTTCACACGTATCTTTATCAGTGAAACTGCGTTGATTCAATGTGTTTTCATCTGCCTCCATCCGTACTTCATTAGTATCTTTATATGTTGATGTTTGGGCAAATCGGGTTTCTTCTGCTTCTTTTACTTTCTCATTTGTATCGTTAACAGAGTTTGTGCTTTGGTTTAATCTACTTTCACTTGCTTCAAACGGTTCACACGTATCTTTATCAGTGAAACTGCGTTGATTCAATGTGTTTTCATCTGCCTCCATCCGTACTTCATTAGTATCTTTATCTGTTGATGTTTGGGCAAATCGGGTTTCATCTGCTTCTTTTACTTTCTCATTTGTATCGTTAACAGAGTTTGTGCTTTGGTTTAATCTACTTTCACTTGCTTCAAACGGTTCACACGTATCTTTATCAGTGAAACTGCGTTGATTCAATGTGTTTTCGTCTGCCTCCATCCGTAGTTCATTAGTATCTTTATCTGTTGATGTTTGGGCAAATCGGGTTTCTTCTGCTTCTTTTACTTTCTCATTTGTATCGTTAACAGAGTTTGTGCTTTGGTTTAATCTACTTTCACTTGCTTCAAACGGTTCACACGTATCGTTATCAGTGAAACTGCGTTGATTCAATGTGTTTTCATCTGCCTCCATCCGTACTTCATTAGTATCTTTATCTGTTGATGTTTGGGCAAATCGGGTTTCTTCTGCTTCTTTTACTTTCTCATTTGTATCGTTAACAGAGTTTGTGCTTTGGTTTAATCTACTTTCACTTGCTTCAAACGGTTCACACGTATCTTTATCAGTGAAACTGCGTTGATTCAATGTGTTTTCATCTGCCTCCATCCGTACTTCATTAGTATCTTTATCTGTTGAGGATTGGTCATATCGGGTTTCATCTGCTTCTTTTACTTTCTCATTTGTATCGTTAACAGAGTTTGTGCTTTGGTTTAATCTACTTTCACTTGCTTCAAACGGTTCACACGTATCTTTATCAGTGAAACTGCGTTGATTCAATGTGTTTTCATCTGCCTCCATCCGTAGTTCATTAGTATCTTTATCTGTTGAGGATTGGTCATATCGGGTTTCGACTTTTTCTTTTAGATCCTCATTAACACTTTCCACAATAATAGAGCATTGGTACTTTTTGACGGCATTTGCTTCTTTCAGCTGTTTATTAGTACCTTTCTTATTGGTCGATTGTTCAAACCTGTTTCCATCTGTTTTTTGCTGTTTTTTATTAGTATCTTTAGTAGCAATCGCACATTGATCAAATTGGTTACCACCTACCTCTTTCTGTTGTTCATTCATATTTATATAAGTGGTTGTGCATTTATCAAGTCTCTTTTCTAATGTTAATGCATTTACTTTCTCCGTTTTTGTGTTCAATTGTCGAAGAATTTCGGTCGGTATTCTATCTTCACTTTTCAACTTTCTCTGTTTTGCGTCATATGTTGTAACGTATGATAGCGAACAACCATTATTTTTAGCATTTGAGAGTATCTTCTTACAAGAATCAGCTATTTTATTTTCGGATGACCCTGTGATGACAATGATAACTGATCTGGTTGATGAAACAATTCTTTGTAGATCATTTTCACTGTTGACAAACTCTTCTTTCTGTATAATAAATACTAAAGTATCAACCATTCTACTCACTAAATTCATAGTTTGAGTTTCAACGTCGCGCACGGAACCCCGCAGATTTAAAAACAGCATTGGTTCATCAAATTTGTCTTGGTCAGTACCCGATTTCAGCAACCAAAATGATTCAATATACCCTACGCAAACTACATTTGAGACGTTATTAGACTCGGGATTTTTATTATAAAATGTCATTGAACTTTCATCGGACAATAATCTATTTAGCAGCTGAGATTTTGAGAAGTGTGGACTACCAAGTCGACAAAATGCGGCACACTTTGTTGGTAGATCTAAGATATTGTACCCATGTATACGGTTATTTTTACCACTGGTTTCAACAACCAGGCCCCGCAGTGGCCACAATGATAACATCGGTTTATCACTGTTTATTGGGATATACAGGAAAGGTACGGCAAATTTACAAAGAAACATTTTCTGAATCAAAAGCTGCTTCAACATAGGATCACAACACTGAAAAGTTAACAAGAAGACATCTAAATAGTTCAACTCTGCCTCCGATTCAATGGACTCATTTAATCCACCAATTTCGTCCAATTCATCTAAATCCGGTTCGCATTCGGTATTCTCTGTCTTTCCTTCGGGCTTGTCAAGGCAAAATGCATTCGAATTTGCGGAAACCAACCTCCTTAAAATGATCCATGGTAAATCGTCTTCTTTTCGATTTTCAATGGACACACTCTCTTGTTGGGATATGGATATTACGTGCAACAATGTTATCTTGTTTGGGAAAAAGTTCATCAAACCGAGTCGTGTGAGAAGGGTGTGTGCTGCCGTTTCACCTGTTTCGCTTTGGTGATTACCTGATTTACACAATATGTGTATAATAGTTAAATGTTTCAAATTCAATTCCTTAATACATGTTGCAATTTACAGTTAGTGATAAAGTCAAATCGAATGCTTACGACCATTAGACACATTCGGTTAAGTTGATTTTGTATCTACTTAATTTTGATAATCACTGTCTTTTTTGTAGACCAAATAGCTATACGCACCAAAATCTCTTATACGATGAATAATCAAATATTTCTATTTACTTGATTTTCCAATAATATACCAACATCGTCGATATGCATAATACCGTCATTGACAGTTCATTTAATGCATAGTCTTCCCGAGGGATACCATCTACAAATGGTCTGTAATTACATTGTGTTTAAGAAACGATGCGGGCCTAACCTTTCTCAAATTCACAGGAGAGAAATATATTAATAAAATTACATGGAAGACAGCACACTGTGTATTAGACATATACAACAAGTCGATTGCTTTAGTCCTTTAACTTATACCAAAACCATTGAATTTGAAATGTGTAAGGTATAATAAATGCCGTCATGTACAAGTTATGACGTCAAATCGGATATCTTATGAATATAAACATGAAGGCGAAAAACATTACAGAAGCCGGAACAAAAGACAGAACATGTCAGTAATAATCACAACCAAGGGTAAAATACATATGTAATTCCACGACCCCCGACCAAACATAGGTTTACGAAGAAATAACCATAACCCTTCCAATGTCTTTGGCCGTCGTGTAACAGGTTGTTACGAAAATTAACCAAATCCTAGTTAAACACAAGACACATAGTACTATTTATATCGCATAATCTAATAAAGTTTAATAAATTTTGCAATTAGTTTTGTTAATGCACAAGTTAACAGTTTGTGATTAATGTTTCCATAGAATTCAGTTTGATAAATTCAAAGATAACAAATAGTCTGCAAAAGCTTTTCAAAAAGTTTTGTTTTGCTGTAAATGGCATTTGCGTAAAGATTAATGTAATCGAAATTCCACACGTCCATCTTATAAAACTTGATTCTTGGGAGAACCCACATAACTGATTTAATTCTAAAGTATAAAATACTTACACCCGAGCTACATGTATAAAGAAATCGAGTATTCAAAGTAAATGCTGGATTGAATACAAGTATATCAAAAAACTAACTTTGATTTTAAAACACACACACTGCTATTACGCTGTTATTACAGTTGTGTACATGAAAGTATAGAAGAAAACAAGTTATTAACAATAACAATAAATATATTTACCTTTATCATTTGGTCCTGGGTTTGGTTCAACACCTGCCATTAGTAACAACATGCCAATGAAACTAAGGGAGCCTATCAAACAAATGGTACATGCTGCTGTATATGTAACACTATTTCTGATGGCATTCATTCTTGTGTTCGAGGTTTTATTCCATTTACACTGACCACCAGCTGAAACAGAATTATCTGATGGAATAAGTGCTATGTAAAATAAAATTGATATTTTAATAATTATTCTGTACATATGTAACATTGATTCTTGCAATGTGTATGTACAATGCACCGCTGACAATAGCGCTCACAGATTAACAATTAACCAAATATTCATTCTTTGATTCTGTTAGTGTATACGTTCGAGTGAGTAATTGTATGTCTAATTGTTTTTTTTTCTCAAACGTTTTGAACACGGATAGTCCACATTGGATAATCCATAATCTGTAATCAGCATTCAATTTGGTAGAACACCAGAAGATCAAATGACGTATGATATCGGCAGGACAAGTAATGTATAGTTGTTTTAGTACGTTAAAAACGCTCATGAATACGGTTAAGAGACACAATCGCCAACGTATTGCAGATAATGTAATAGTAAATTATATCATAGACAAAATGCAAAAAAAAAATTAAAAATATCATACCGGTACCTGTAAAGTGAATGTTAGGCACCACAAGAGCAAGCAGGAGAGTGTATCCAATAACTTTCAGGATAAAGATTAATGTCAGTGGCATCAAAGAGTGAAATAGATTCTCAAATTCAGTGTCATAGTTCCTCAGTGATAATCCGGGGTTATTACCTTTAGTTCCATCTGAATTGAAAGGATATCAAAAGTGGTAATAAAAAGAGCATGGAAATAATATACAGTTGAATCTCGTTATCTCAAATTTCTAGGGACCGTGGAAATTAGTTTGAGATAACCGAAATTTGAGATAAACAAATACTGTATAATTATATATGATTTAAAGTATTTGTGTACACGCACGTACAGTAGCCTTTACTTAAGATTACAATACATGTATGATTACATTTTGCTTGAATAAAATATGTGCATACGTAGAGAAGAAACAAAATAATTATGTATCTATTCATGATAATTAATATCAACAATCAATGTCCCAACATAAAATACTTATTTACGAAATTTGTTGTAAGAATTCGAAAAAACGGAGCGTCTAGCTTTACATATTTTCGGATGTATATGAATTCCGTACATAATGTAAGACGTTAGTTGCCGCAACGTATTTAATGATATATCTTTCAGATCTAAGCCAATAAAATAAATTTAATTTCCAGGACAGACAATAATTCCATGTGAAAGTAATTGAAATAAATAATGAAACCAGTGAGTATAAAGTCTTTATTTAGAGTGTTAACGGATGACCTATTACCCAGTTGATTATGTATGTACATTTTAGACTAGAAACCTATGCTTTACCTTTTTACCTAAATTATATTTATAATCAAAGGTTTGCACATCGAGTTCAGTTCCAAAACATTCAATTATGTATTCACAGCATTTTGTGTCTTCATGTAAATAATAATTCTAGAACACCATTAAGAGAATCACGTAGAAAACATAAAAATGGAAGTAGCATATTTCGCTTAATTGACCCGCTGAAAATGCGCCACATCGTAGGCTTGAGTTTGCAAACAAACACCTCGTAGCTAATTACCAGGTTGCGTGTTTGAAGTATTACAGTTATACAAAACATTTCTATAAACATACAATTTGGCATTTATTTCTATTTCATATTTATGCAACATTTTTCACATTCAAGATTCAAGAAGATTTCTGAGAAACAATGATACACTTACTAGGGGATTTCATTACAACATTGCTTTTCAGAAGAAACACTACCAACACCGATGTACACAGCATCACCGTCGTGATGATCCGTCTGAATATTGACAGGTCTACATATACAGTCTGGGTCACAACATCATGTCCCATGGAATGTTTGAATGAACCGATACAGGCTCTGTATGTCTGTATATCAACACCCATGTTGACACCTAAAAATTCACAAAATTGAAATAAAATTAGCTACATGTATATAAACGATTACACAAACTCAAAGTATGTGAACCAATTATCTTGTAATTATATTTGAAATTTGAGGAAAACATTAAGCAACTTCATAACAGAACACAGAATTAGGACAAATGTTCCACGCTAAATACGATCTAAAACATCTATTAGTAAACAAAACAAGTTCATGTAATACAGTAAGGAGAATCACAGAAAGTCTTATCGAGTTGAAACTAAATAAAATACCAAGACGTACATTTCGCAGAGAACTGAAATTAAACAACAAACTAACAATTAATTTCTGAATCTACACAAATCGTCCATAAATGAAAATCAAAGTACACAAAATATTGTCATCACAGGAAGACGGAAAATTACAAATAGTTAGATATATGAAAGAGTAACATCATTGTGATAAGAATATTTTCAAATTATTCATCTAGACCTTAAAATAATTGCTGACAAGTCATACCACATGCATGGATTCACCAATGCATGTCAGAAAGGATACAATGCGGTTAGAATATTAGTTAAGTATGTGGAAATTATTGTCAGTTGCAGAATCACTTTTAAGAATTAATTTATTTAATTATGTCGTGATGCATTTAATGTCCAAACAGTTGCAGATTACTTACATGGAGACATAGCAATATTTGAGCAAATATAGACTCTGTCATATTATACCCGGCAACATTCCATAATCAGTAACGTTATCCTTACTCCAGACAATCTGTCCTAATATTTATCATAAATGATTTGACGTGACTGGACGTAGAGCTGGCATTTTGCATCTTTTAGCATTATGCATAAATTAAATATTCGTCTACAGATGAAAGATGCCAACTACATATATTCAAGATATAAAAAAACGATTAATAAAAGGCGACAGTTTGGTAATATAGATAGGAAAATGACTCCTAGAAAAAAGCACACACCAAAAATGCAGCCTTCCCTAAAAGTAAACTTGCCCCGAAACATGCCAACACGAAACCCAGCAAACACATATGAACACGATCTTATAATCTTAAATGCTTAATAAAAATAGATTCAATGCATTCATATTGTAATTAGGAAACACCGTTTATTCTAACACTTGAGAGAACATTTGAAACTTTTTTATCATTTATTATTTTCTTCAATGTACAAGCATTCACATAATGCCGCGTAATATAAACAAGTAATATAATCATAGTCAATTTTGCACAAAACAAGTACATGATGAGATTTAAACACTAGTTAGCACAAGGAAGAAGTTAAATGAACATAATATATTAAAACAACACTTCTTTGTGATTCTGTTTATAAAAGAAGAATGTAAAATGATTTTAGCACCCGGAATAATAGATACAGGATATTAAATAAATGTGGATGCCGTATTGAATTTATTGAACAAGTTGAATAGAACAGTATGAAGTGAGCCTCTGGCGAGCTTCATACGGTTTTATTCAACGAGTTCAATAAATTCAAAACGGAATCTACAAAATTAAATATTCTTTTTATTACATACCCTGAAAATACGGCGAAAACCAACATACCTGTTTGACATTGCTACTAATAACAAAAGAGTGACACGTCTGTAATAAGGCACAAAACAGGGCTGTTTAATCAGGTGCACAAAAAAATAATTCCATTATGAAACATCATAAATAATAAATATGTGAACATATCTAACGATATAAACAGTGTCTTTGCTTACTCAAATTGTTAAAAATCAATTCAACATTACTCATTTGAAATTTTGTTGATAAACAGCGTAGGAATAAATTAATGTGAATCGGCTCATTTGCATATTATATGCACGACCGTGCCATATCGTTTATACGACACGGTCAAAACGGCACCAGTATGTGATAAATAATGTTTTATCATGATCATTTACGTATTAAATGATTTTTAAAAAAATTTAATTCCTAAAAATCTTGTTTTCGTTTATTATTGAGGCTATTTGCTTTTAGGTATTCCGTTTCAATAATATTTAAATATGTTATATTGTGGTAACATGGTCGTACACCGCATTAGAGTATATTGCTACTATTAGTATGAAGTTCATATGTTTTTGTTTATTTTTTATGTTTACATCTCCAATTAGAGCATTTTGCTCTTTAATTTTGAAACGTATGATTTTACTTATTTGGTTCCAGAATATTTGTTCATGACGACAGGACATAAATGTTCTATTGTTTCAACGTAGCTGTACCAATAATCTTTAATTAGCTAATTTACATTCAAGACGTAATGAAATTTTGTTAAATGTTCAACCTAACTAACTGTATGAATATGATTTTGTAATTTTCATGCTGATTATCAGTATGTTCATTCTCCATATTACTCATTTATACATTTTGTAGAACATCATAGTTTTGTTAACATGCCGATAATTCACGGCAAACATTCATTTCTTCCATTCCTGAACTTATTATGCATTGTATATCGAAATATAACGTTTAAGCTGTTTTGTATAACGACACGTGATGCATATATTGTAATATAGAGTTGTGTATGTAATGAAATACTGTATGTTTAAGTTACAAATGCTAATACAATATCTATCTATTTACCTTTAATAATATCATCATGGATTATCTCTGACTGACTTAATTATACATGATCACAGTGTTACCATAAATACTACTACCGTGATCACTTATCAAATAAACATTTACAAAAAGTATATACATAAGTTGCTTTCGAGGAAAACTTCTATATGCCTATCCGTTTAATATGAATTAAATACGCGTGTACTGGCCGCTGGTTCAACCCTGAATGATTTCCAAATTTACGATCGATTTTCCCGCCTTAATAATACCATATAGGAATCTACGTCATTTTGAATAAATTAAACATTCATTTTCCTACAATGAACTGATCTTTAATTAGTTTTTAAAGATATATATTTTTACATCTTTATACGCTTCAGGTACCACAGCGTAAACCTTGTGCCGTTTTAAACTACATTAACGTATTGAAATTTATTTGGTTCTCGTTTTACGCCAAAACTAGTTCAAGGTTTAAGACATGCAAAATGGCATCCGTTTCATAACGTTGCAGACATTTCCTGTAAAGATTGGCCAGGTTTCGATGAAACAAAATTTATACCCGTTCAAAGCCGCTGCAGGCAATCACTGTAAAGACTGGTCAGGGACCGAAAAGTTATGTACAAACTGTACACTACAAAACATTACGTGAAGTTTCTGAAATTCATTTGATTGATACAACAAAAATATTTAGGTTAATGATATTTAAGAACACATGGATTCACATGATTTAAAATGGTTTACACGGGAACAGGTACTCAGGAATCCAACATGACGTATTATGATAAATGCTCTCATTTCGACATTAATCACTTTCAAAATGAGAGAACTCACTTGATAAAAATAATTTAATTTTATGTTAATTATTATGCATTCAACCTGTGATATACAACTTAAACGCAATGTTATTATCCCACGTCATACAATATATCACTCATAAGCAATGTGATTGAAACATGATACAGAACAATTCATGTTAATTTGGTAAGAAGTCGGCCAATGCCATTGCATATAACTACGCATTCAGCCTTTGAAATACTATTGAAACTTGATACATTGTTAATGCGTGTTTGTATAGATAAAATTAAAGCCAAATAATCGATTTATCAAATAAATAGTGTGTGTACCATAGGCAAGTATTTGCCGATCTGTAAATAAAGTATATATATATAATAATGCGATAATTATTTGAACTGAGAGGATGAAAATGAATTAAAAAAAACTATTAGACTAAGGGCGCCTTTAGTTACAGTGTGTTACGGTCGCAGAATATCCATGCAAAACATACTTAAAATATTGTATATTGTTCGTATATAGGCCCCTGAATTTTGTACCGTGTTTTTTTTTTTCGTTTTTTTTTTGAAGGCCAAGTGAACTAGTTTGTATTATTCTAAAATACGGGTCCGTCCATCTTTAGTATATAAAATAACTTCTTTCTCCGGACGTAAAGTTGTCAGTATTGACCCTAGGCACATTATCTAACCAAATGTGTCATACATTTCATTAGGACAAGATTTCAAACCAAACATGATCATGCGAAATTATTTGACATTATACTAGACCCCTCAAGGTATAAATTATGTAATAGATCATTAATGTTCTCCATATTTAAATTCTCACTTTTTATCTACAATCTCCAAACAGACTTAATAATGCGCGACCGTATAAATAATCATACAGAACAAGTGAATTTTAAACTGTAAACCAGAAAATATGAACTACCGACTATAAATTTGACATGTTAAACAATAATATCATTAGTCGAAACTGAAAGACCATATTTTAGAACGATTAGACTATATGTCGTGCAATTGATCACCCATAAATAGCCCACATGAATAGGGCTGTGGGTCGTTGGGTAAGTGGCGATCCGATCCAAGCTTACGATCAACAAATCGAATCATGATTCTTTTGCTATCAAGTAACCCATCTAAAACAGCTAGATTTAATTTTCCAATAGGATAATTAAGTAAATCACTATAAATTGTTATATGACTTAGATTTATACATACTCCCTTCCAATTAATTGATTTACCAGCATCATTATTTAAAGAACCGATTGGACATCTTGGCAAACAAAGTAGTCCATGATGAGACACTATTTATTCAGAGAAAAGCGATTTTTAAGAACAAAGAATACACTTTTAATTTGTTAAAAAACAAGAGCGAACCACGAATCTTAGTAATGACGATTATTCATACTCGATTTTTCAATCGGACTCGTGATTACCCGAGAACTCGGACACTCGCCACGGTCCTGCACATGAAGCATATTATCAAATAACTTTGCACAATTTGAAAGGTGTAAGGTCAATGCCAAACGCTTAATTCCGTCTAAATATAGTTTGCGTGGGTCCCGGCTTTCCTTCTAATCTGCACGTGCTTTCCGGGAACCTTGCTTCCGTTGTAGTGTTCCCCAACTTTAAACGCTTTGACAGCTTTTACAAGGAAAGTCGGGACCCACGCTTATTTTCGTCACTACCGTCAATCGAAAAGATGGCGAGTTCACTACCTTGGAGTATCTTATACACTCAATAACGGAAAAAATGAAGATTTTTCTTTCGACAGATTTGCGTTGTTTGATGTGTGAAATTGAAAAATAACGTCTGTAAACGTATAAAAATCACGGAATCGAGTGCCTATGGTCTTAGTGTGTATGTATATGTGCGTTGTATACTAAATAAAACGAAAGGTAGTCTGCCATAGCCACACCTACATTGTGTTTGTTGTTTATATAGATGCAATTATTATAGATGATAAATAATTTATGGTTGACGAACATGTTGAGCATAAAACATAAATGGCTAAATAGATTAATATTATTTGGCGATACAAAACATGCATGACGTACGTGAAAGAAATTAGGACAGACTGCAAAATTAATATAATATCTAATTTTATGTATCATATCACTGCTTCGCGTTGCTAGTGATTTATGTTACAATTTGTCCTAATTTCTCGTCCAATAAAATGTCTGCATTTTAATTAAATTTGGAAAAATACATCGCATAACATTTGCCGAGAACTTGGTATAGAGAAAATTAGTCACTTATTTTTTTCTGAATGTACAGAAATTATTGACAAAATGTAAATCAGTTATCGTTCATATTTTGAATTCGAACGATAAATCACAAGCGACACGAAGCGGAGAGCAGTGATATCCGAAATTTATGAACGATAGAAAATAAATTACTTATGTTTTCTGTACGTGTACTACGTGACCAAATACTGATTAGGGTGGTGCAAAATGAACCAGTTTTGAAGTCAAATACAGACGCGCAGTTCAAATTACCGTCGTTTACCCTAAACAACTGCCTTCTTTCCCAAGGACTAGTGAGCGGTGAGAAAATAAGAAAGTAGATAGTTTGATATATAATGTACGCCGCAGACCGCATTCACCTACAATGTCTAAAAAAATCGTAGACTAAAAATTGTCTATAGCTAATCATTATATACGGAGAATTTAAGTTCGTACTGGTGTAGAATTCTGAATCACTCATTTGATATTATTAACTGTGCTAGTATATTAGATACTATTTGAAAATGGAATGAGGTGACATATAAATGACAGAATATAACATTTCCAACTCTTTATTAATAAAAGAACTTGAGATTATCAATCATGTGCTGTAGGGATTTATTACTTCTTTTTCAGACAGTCATACTAAATATGAACGGAATATACAGTCAATACATATTTTGAACAGCTTTTTTCGTGCAAAAATGTATCAGAGGTGACTACAAAAAAGTAAACCGGAAATATGGAGAGAAGCAAAAGGATATTTGAAACATAAGAAATGGTTGTACTGCTGACGTTTATCTAAATGAACTTTGTTATTATTAGTCACATTAATTATCAATGAATCATCATGTAAGTTAAAACAATCTTGATACTGTCTGGTTATTTATTGCTAGTCTGGACATAGTGTATAAACAGAAAAGTACAATTTAAAATGACACCAAGTAAGTGATCGTTAACGTTAGATAGCGGAAGTAAATATCTCAATTTTATCAACAATAACCAGATGAAGATATTTTAAGCTTAAAATGAGAAAACTGTCAAAGTTATTTACTTAATATTTTAAAAACTAAAGCATGGTACGTGGTAGTATTGTGTGAAAAGCCACGGTTTGATTGTTTGATTAAACATAACGCATTACTTATCTTACCTCTAAAATACCTCTGACAGTAAAACTTCATGATTAAATATACATCGATTTGAAGACGTTCTTAATGATAAGTTAAACCACTTTTTTCTACCAGCAATAAGTGTCAAAAACAAGACTGATGATATGGAAACACAAAGTATAAGTTGAAGAATGAAGTATTGAGATTAAGCGATCTGGAAGCAGACTGTATATTGAAATGTTATTATGAAGATTATCAAGATTTGAGTCGCAAGCTGTACACTACAAATATTACGTTTACATAAATATTTAGCTTAATTACGAGAACACACTGATTCCCATTATTTGAAATGGTTTACACGGGAACAGGAACATGACGTTTTATGATAAATGTTCTGTCTTCGACATAAATCTCATTCAAAATAAGATAATTGGCTTGATAAACTATTTCTGTGCATACATTTCCATATTGTATAATATTAGACATTGAAGCCAAGCAATAAAAAAATATTTACATTTACACCAATCATCCGTTTTACAAGAAACCGCAGGTGGAGATTTTTTGCCGGAATTCTATTTTACTTTCATTTTGAAATCCACGGTAATGGAAACTATTCCTGCGATTCCTAAATACACAGTTTCTCACAATATATCAATATTTAATTAATAAATTAAACAAATAAATTATACAAATACTCGAACAGAAAAAAATAGTAACTTACCATATAAGTTGCACACTATCAATTATCGATATAACATCTTATCTTCTCTAAAACTCTAACTGACTGCATGACCGTATAGCAAGAATTATCTACCTAAATTATGCTGCCTTATACTTAATTAATGCCATATAAATATTAACAGCTGAAGATCATTGCCTTGTCGGGGTATCAAATACAAATGCAATCAATACCTTGTATGGAATGTAACTACGCAACAATCCGTACATGATCGTTCAAGGTTAATGAACATAATGAAAGGAACAATGCGCCATATTAATGTCTGTTTATTACCTACCAAAGCATACTAGTATTTACTGCGACCGAATTGCCGAACAGAAAGAAATTGGTAAATATACTGAGCAAAAAACGTCCGCTGTGTTTAAGTGTCGATATTTTTATAATTGAAAAGAAGCGTTAAAATTTAATAATGATCGTAACGTGTTTTACGAGTATTTCAATGTGATATTAAATGTTACGTTTATTGCTCTGCATTTACCGAACAACGCTGATATTATTAATTAAATGTTGTAGGGTCGTTGACCAAAATCACACGTGATTAGTGTTGAGTATGGTCACCTTTAGCACCAAGTACTGCCTGGCATCGTTGGCTTAATGACAAATAACGTGATTCTGGCATTATTCTAAGACAATGGTACGACGTGCCTCACAAGAATCTCATCTCGGTAACACTGGGCATTCAAATATCACGACGTGGTGTGCGATGACAAATGACCAAGACGGAATCTCCACCTCACAAACGAGCTTGTTCAAATACATAGCAATCGGCATAACATTCATTACTTCTACGGTATACTCGATCTCTGTCGTCACTTAGATGAATGGAAAATATTGTCATATCGGAGAAAAGAACGCTGTTCCATTGTTGTCTTAGCCACCGATGATGTGTATGTGCCCAATTAGCACGATTTACGCGGTGACGTCGAGTCAATACGCATTAAACGTTAGGACGGCGACAACGTAGACCACTCTCGCGCAGGCATTTGCGTGCAGTTTTGTCAGATATTCGGTTATTGTATGTATCAGGAGCGTTAGCAACAGAGTCATTGAAAGTTTGAAAATAATTGTGTAGGTGTGTGTTTACAATATAGCCGTCTTGCCTAGGTGTTGTTACGCTTGGACGTCCACACGTGGTAAAATCTTCTATATGCATCGTTGCTTAAAACGTTGCCTAAGACTTTTAATGACATGACTAGAACAGCCGTGTTGACGTAAATTTAGTAGAATTCTAGACGTACGAAAAATAAAAGAATACGTTATAAAATTCAAATTTCCAACGGCTTTTTCGTGTTGACTACACAGTCTATAAATTTGGTATATACTGGTCTGTGCGTGCACGAGAAAGTCGCGGAGACGTCGTGTCAATACACATCCAACGTAAGGACGAAGACAAATTGGCTCCACTTTACACATAATCGTTCGCCGAAACATGTGTTGGACATATTTATGTCTTTTTTATATTATTTAAGACATATGGGACAAAACAGAAGTTTCTTTTTTGTTCAGTACATACTAAACTAAGACCAAACGCAGCCTATGAAACAAGTGTCTGTCTGATCAGGCAACTGCTTCCTGGAGGGGCCATTTCGAGCCTTTGTAATTATCATCATATTGAATATTTTGTACAGTCCGATCATGTACCTACTGAATTTAAAATCGATTCTATAAACCTATGCAACGTATTTACAAAATACCAGAACTACTCGATAATGAGTTTTCTCACGCCATTATTGTACATACAGCTACACTTTGTTAGTTTATACAGTAAAAAGTACTTTTATTTTGTCTTTTATTTATAAATAAAATTTTCCCCGCATTTTGCAGATTATGTAAAGATTCACTGTACTGCCAGAACATTCAAGGTTATCTAAATAAGTTATAGTTAACGCTTAGCTAAAAATAATGACACGCATCGAAACCGAAACTAAAATGTAGAACACTTTGTGTAAGCAAACAAGGTTATTATCACACGTTATACAGTATATCATTCATAAACAAAGTGTTTGAAGCATGATATCAAACAATATTGTCCAGACGTTTTTGGGGTAAAAAAGTCGGCCAATGCCATTGTATGTAATTGCGCATTCAGCCTTTTAAATAATATTTACCTGAAATGTTGACAGAAAAAACTGTCATAATAAATTAAGTGTCTCACGGCCGTGGAATATCCGTGCAAAACTTACGT
The DNA here is from genome assembly GCA_964023205.1 of Lutraria lutraria. NCBI lineage: Eukaryota > Metazoa > Mollusca > Bivalvia > Venerida > Mactridae > Lutraria > Lutraria lutraria. The sequence continues at coordinate 22,867,904 of OZ026848.1, forward strand.
AAATAAAACGGGGTCTTATTATTTTGCTCGTATATAGGCCCCTGATTTTTGTAACATGTTTTCTTATTTTGTTTGAAAAGGGCACGTGCACTAGTTCGCTTTATTCTAAAATATAGGTCCGTCTATTTGTCTGTCTACCTGTCTTTATGTACAGTCTTCTCATATTCTTCAAACCTGGTACGAGGTGGGATTTCGTTCTTTTAAGGTTGGGCGAGTATATATACTTCGGGTAGACAATTTGATTAACAATATTTCATGTACATTCCAAGAGCAAGTAATCGATCCGGGTAGCTCATAAGCTTGAAATATTCAGGAGATACTGTAGAACCACGATAATCTTGAAATCACATGATTCTGGGCAAGACCGTCTATACTAGTTGTTTTTCGGCATGATTTATGTAAAACATAAATTTGCATATTGTGTCTAAAAATAGAACATATTTTTCTAATCAAGAAATCGTCCGGGTTCGGATTGTTCAATTGGTCCTAACATTGTCAAGTCAAATAAGACAGTGTTCCAATGTTCCGTAACGCACAGCTCGGGACACAACTACTTTAGTGTTCCTTATAACCGGAGTACGTTTAAAGTTTATATCAAACTAGTCCCTCATATTAATAAAATAGAATATTCAAAAGGTATAATGAGATAATCCGACTTCTTGAAACACTTGGGAATTATTATTGGGATACTTGTACTAGTAGTTGTTTAGAAAACATCATTAATCATTTAGAGCGATAACTGATTTACAGTTTGTCCTAATTGTGTAAATACAGAAAAAGTAAGTGACTTAATATTTTCTTCATATCAGGTTTTCGGCTCATTTTATGCGATATCTTTTTCAAATTTCTAATGTAATGATTACATTTGTGTTGTGAAATTAATTGGCGTACCTAGAGTAGATATTAAAGATTTAATTATAGTTGGGCTATACTATTTTTGTAATATATTACATTTTTGCATAGCGTTAAGCCGATATGTCCGTATTAGGCATGTAATACCTTAAATATTACATAGTCTTCGTCGATAGGTTGATAATATTTTATGTGTAACATCCTTGACATCCAGTCTTGTTCCGTTCCGTTCCTGAACTGCATATTAAGGGAAGAAATATATACAGTGTAACCTCCATGAATGGTCACCTCTTAGCAACTGCTACTTCCCTGTTACAGCCAATAAATTAGCGACCCATTGACGTTTTACTCTATTTTCATTCTCTCAATAACAGCCACCTCCTTACAACCATTTTTGTCCTTCCCATTGGTGGCTGTTGTGCAGAGGTTGCTCTGTATATACATATATTTTACCCTGAAACATTTGGTTTCGGATGAGCATGTGTTGTTGTTTTATATATACATCGTATTTTGCTGCAGGCTGTGTTTGCAGGCCTTAGGGTAGTTTATATATTACCAAGACTCAAACTGAATTTTCACAGTAGGTAAAACAGTAATACGTACAATGCTAATGTATGTTTGTGGCTTTTCGTCAGTATAGTGCACGATCCTGGTTTATTTACTTATATCAAGTAGTGTATTGTGTTTCTATTGTCCTCATCATGCCTATGCATGTATATTATGCAGTATGATTTATTGTTAGGTGTTTGTTTTGTTTTGTTCTTGTTCGTCCTTGTAAGTGATCTCATATGGGCTGAGAAGCTACAAGAGCATCATTCAATAACGTGTAAGAAGGTTAAATTGCTGATTAAATACCACGACTTCAGTTTAGGTAACCTATTAGTACTTACATAATTTTACTATTAATTCAGTAAAGAACTTATAACATATTTGTGATTCATCCATGCAATCTATTTGCGTGCGAAAAGTTGGGCAAAACAGAAATCTGGTGTTCAGTAAGGCGTATTGCTTAGAGAATCAATCATTCTAGTCAAGCTTTATGAAAAAAAGGTGAATGTGTGGTGACCTTGGTTCTCAAAATTACGCTTCTTTTATTTGTATATTAGTAATTTAATTTCCAGTCCGGACTAAATTGTAAAAATATCAAAACATTTAAGTTAAATATTATAGTTAGGTTATACTTAAAACCTGCTAATATGTATCTATTTTTATGTATATAATGTTCAACCGACTTTGCACTTCAACCCTTGCATCAGTTCATGCGTTATAACAAATAGCTGCAGTAATTTTGATCAATTCTCTTGCAGGTACCCACTTATACACCTGACCACCTGAAGTACATTTCCTCGCTAATGGACTTAATTAGAGTCCCAGCAGGATGCTAGTTATAGGAACATATTGGTCCCAAATCCTGCGTTCGGCCTCATGATCATTTCTTGGCTGTTAATCTAAATAAATTGTTTACTGTTCTAATTGAATATTTTGACATTATCAAGCAGACGGTTTATTCATTATTCCGATTGTATTTCAGTATTGTATATCTTTTGTACAAGATAAATATCTCCTCATATAAGCAAATAATTTCTGAACACGTAAATGAAATACGGTGCAACATTGCAGAAATTAAACGATTTTTGTAATGACGATCCTCGTTTTCATCGTTAAAATGTATAGCTCGACCATATCGTTTGAGCCGTGACGAAATTATTCAGAATAATCCACTATGTCAAATAGGAGATATGGATATTCGGAACAAATCTGACTGAAACATATTGATAAGATAAATGTAACATATAAGTTAATGTCTCTAATGCTGGCAGGATAGGTAGAGCGCATGCAGTGGCTCATGTTGTCGTATTAAAGGTCCGAGTTCAATTCCAGTCACAAGCCACAATATCCACACATCCTAGTTGATTTAGACTATTCTTTCGTCACGGCTCAAAACACATGTTCGAGATATACCAATATATATTTTCCACAAAGTAAATATCTGTTCAAATATTAGCACGTATTTCTGTTAAAAATTCCCAATCTAACCATCAAAACCTAGGTGAAATACGATGCAACATTGTAAGAATTATACGAGAATTTCGTAATAATGATGCTCGTTATCTTCGTTAAAATGTACCAATATATTAAGACCTTCACATATAATATACAAGAAACACAATCATCCGAGTAACTATTTTATTAAAGCTAACACACAATGAATTAACCACAAACCACACATCAAATAATTTTATACTGTAATAATTATATATATATATAAATATAGAATCAGGGCTTTTTTCCTTCTATAGCAGGGGCTATTAATAAGCGTCTTCCCCTGCAGAAAATTCTTTAAAATCATGCAGTTTCCCTTAATATTCAATTTACTTCAAGTTTGTTCTTCCCCTTTTGCAAAACTTCTGCGTTATTATAGGCCCTTCCTATACCTGTGAAAAAAAGCCCTGTGAATACGCTTAATTAAAATACACAATGATTGTATATGCTTGATATGAAGTTAGATTTTAAGATAATAGTCTCATTACCATTGTAGTTGATTTCTAACTGCGATATGCGATTTTTCTCAACATATTTGAGTTAAATATAATATAAAACAACAACCTGTTTGAATTGAGTGAAGTTTACCATATTACATGTACCAATTTATTAACGTGGCACAGCCACTGTAAAAAATAAAAATAACATCCGCAGTGATTATGTCTTTTTATTGATTATTCATTTTATCCGAATTCGACATGTGTTACAGTCATTTGAGGACTATATAGATAATATGCCAGTTGGACTACATGATATAACAACCGAATAGTACTAACAAAAATATTGAAATAAGAACACATCATATGATGTCCTGTCTTTATTCTGTGATATCTGAATAATTCAAAATAAAATGCAATAAAATCCTTCTATGACCAAAGAAAAACTAGAGTCAGACAAAAAAATAGCCGTGTTTCGGTTGCTTGCCCGAAAAAAGTATAAGTAGGTCGCAAAATATTTATTTTTCTATATTTTTTTTCTAAACATGTATTTCGTATATTTCAGGCAATTTTCGTCCCCAAAAAGTTTTGGACTTGGGGATTTTACAGCTAGAAACTTTAGCTCGGAACTCAAAGATAAGGTCAATCATGTAACCAGACACATGGCTATTTTTTCTGGCCTTATCAAATTGAAGCACAGATAAAACACTAATTTAGAAGGTTGCTAAGAAGAAATGGTCTCAATATCGTTATGTCCCATTAAGTGAAAGTTTTACTTAATCAACTAACAAAATCACAGCATACACAACAAAAGTCAATTACATGATACTAATAAAATGCTTTTGTTTTTGCAAAATACAAGTAAGCGTAAATATAAATATTAATTCTTATAAATTATGATGATGAACAATTGTAGTATTATGGAATTAATATGAAATTACAATTTTCAAACACAGTGCAACAAATTTAGAATCAATGATAAAACTATATGCCAATGTAATAATATGTTAAACAATATCAAACATATAGACCTAACCGCATTTGTAACGTCACAAATAGATGCACAAACTAAATTGTCTACCATTACATTCGTAGATACAGTACGTAAGCCTTGAAAAACACATTGGAACCTTTATAATTGTTTTCATCTTGCCAGTTGTTTTGGGTAATTCATAGCCAGACCAAAGTTCATTATGTTTATAAACGTTCTAAAGAAATAAAAATGTAAGCCAAAAAGTGCACATTTCGTGTGTGTTATTCAACGCCGGTAGTTAATGTAGGTCATGATCGTTAGTTAGTACTTTAAGATTTATTATCAATTTCCGTTAGTCTTAGATTAATACAAACATAGTATAGTAACTGATAATAGTAGTTATTAACAATCCATACATCAAAATCCACATTTCACTCCACGTAACTCGAGTGCCGAAAAAGATAATCAGGTTCTTCTATCTGATTTTAAATTGGCTTCTGAGAAACGAACGCAAATAAATGTCTTGTGTTACGAACAAACACACACACACAAAAAACAATTCATAGAAGATATATGACTTCATATTTAATGTCACAACGATGCAATCAGACAACTAATCATGCATCACTTTCCGTTAGTTTTAGATCAATTTATACAAACATAGTATTACAAATCGTTTAAAATAATCAAAATATGTATACGAAGATTTAAAGTTATTTGTAACTACATAGATACCTAATTAAGAAAGCAGACATGAAAATCAGACTACCTCTCCTCTAAACCCCCCCCCCCCTCTCTCTCTCTCTCTCTCTCTCTCACACACACACCCCTTTGCCTCTCTGTGTATATTTCCTCTCACTCAGATCCTCCCTCTGTCTCAGCCTGGATATCTTAAGAAATTAGCACTTTACCACTATTCTCATATACAATTGCAAAGCATCTTCCTTGTTTGTTTGTTTATATCGTGTTTACGCCCCTTTGCAAATTTCTTATTCATATGAGGCGGACAGATCACCTAACCATCGTTCAAGGGAAGAACCAGCACTAGACTCCGTAAGAAACTTTCTACTTTCTCACATAAAGAGACATGGTCCATTGCGGGTCTCGAACCCGTGACCCTCTATCAGTGAGAGGCTACAGTGATTTGAAGACAGCGACCTTAACCACTCGACCACGGAGGCGGGCATCTTAATACTTGTATCAATGTGAAAAAATAATGTCCTGAATATATACAGTTTTGTACAATCAATATGATAAGCAAATTGACTCACCAAAATGAACTTTTCAATAGAAAGTAAAAATAATGTTCATCTTACCATACACACAATTGCCTGCTCGCAAAATAATATAACTACAGCTACCAACATACACACAAATACATAAAAAAACACTAAACAAGCAAAATCAGCTTACGTGGTTTGCACTAGTACAAGTCTATGTTTACTATAAACAATAACAAGTATGTACCTTATCACATAATGTATCATGCTGAATAGTCTCATAAATGAAAACCAAGCACAAAATCTCACACATGTACATCGATGTACTTATACAACCCAAATACATTAAAACGCACTATAGTGATACAATAACTGTATATTAGTATAATATCAAATAAAACAAAAAAATTCCGGCCTTCCAACAAAATTCTAGAATATACCAGAAGGCTGTTAATCTTACCAGTGTTCCTGGATTCATTAACAGTGCTAAGTTTGTTCCATGCAAGTTACTTAACTTGAAAAAAATGTAAAGGCCTTAGTTTTTATAATTTAGTAATACAGATAAAAGGCTTTCTTTAGCCACATCTCGTAAAATGTTTCCAGACGTTTTTCTTATTTGTTTGCAATAGCATTGACAAAGTATGCTACATTTCTATATGTACTTAGTGTGCACGTCCAATGAAATCGCAGTTTTCTGCATTTTTGTTGTTGTTGTTTTTTCTAAAGGAATTAATCTTTAATATGTTCATAATAACTTCATAGTTTTTTACTATGTCTGTTAAAATGTGCGTGATTAATGAATAAGTAGAAATACGACGATTTCATTGGATGACAAATAAAGCTGCAAACTAAGTGTATTAATTAGTATTCATCTGATGTGTTCTATGGAAAATAGATAGTCTCCTGTCGCTTCGCTCCCGCCGATCTTTCTATTTTCCATAAAACAAAACGGATTAACATTAACATAATTACACTTTGTGATTAAAAAAGAAAGTTTTTATCGCAGGTAAACGTTAGTTTCACGGATAAGACATCTTTCTAGATAAAATAAGACCTACTCTAATTTTAACATCCATAAAAGCTAATGGGGCTTTAACTAGATGATCATTATGTATATTGTTACATATCGATGGGAATAATGAATGATTATGTTTACATTGGTATTATTAAAATTCCAACTGGATTCACTTAAATACAACTACTAGGAAACTACAAATGCTACCAATAATCCATCTTAGGCTCGTGATATAAGGTAAAAGATACATGTAATGTCATCAATTTGGTTGTTATAACAAAATGCCATTATTTGCAACTCTATGAATCAACAGGCAACGAAGCAAAAGAAGAAAAGTGAGTACATGTACATGTTTCTTAGATGCGTGCTTTTACAGATATAACTATACAAAAGACCTATATAAAATGCTTTAATCGCCATGCAATATGCAACATGTAGCATGGATATATTATTATCAGAGAGCTGCATTCTGAACGTTTGTAGATAGCATTTATTTATATTCATCAACAACAAATAACCAATATGAGCGATCCGTATCATGTCTAGACTTAAAACAATTTAGTGAAGAATGTTAACTTGATCATTTTTTTAATTAATGAAGATGTGTTGCCTTTTTCTGTCGTTATTCTCTCGGCATAAAGTTTACATATTGCATTTCATTCGTTACGATGACATTTCACAGTATTTAACTATAATAATCACCCAAGCTTAATACGGCATCCTGTTGTGTTATCTCACTCCATGATTGCGGTATTTCAGTGATTTCATAACCGTAGCATTCTTTAAGGTCATTTTTGTATTTTCCAACAAACCAAAGCCAAAACTTTGACGAGTCATGCATGTCCGAATTTTTAGGTATACTCCAATTGTTCACATGTGAACGATACTTTCCATATCTATGAGAACGTTTCTTACAATCGGTAGCACCATCATTACATATGTAGTTAAAGGCACGACAGTTATGTTTTAAATTTTTGAACACCGAATAACAACACGTATGTACACATGCTTTATTAGGGTTTTCGGAAACCATACCTAAACAACATACAGGTCGATGTTGCACGCATCGATGTTCTTCAATATGTTGAGCAGAAGAATTTTCACACGGCTCATTACAATACGGACACATTTCAGGACACCCCCAAATGTTTTCAAATAGTTCATATATAGGATTTATACCTTTCCATAAACCTTCCGTGTTCATAGAATCCCCCGTGTAAGAATCTACCATTTTTTTCATTGAATTTTCCAGTTCGGTCTCTATTGTATCGCGCATGACTTTGAAATTAACTTCATCAACTTGGCTGAAGTATTTTACAGATTCAAAGGCTGCCTCTGGAATGATTATTTTGTTTTCATTCAAAGAAAAGCAGATAACTTTTACTAAGTTAGGACGCGCAATTGAAACATCATTAATTGTTTCTAATTTTTTGAAGCTTTCATGAACTATCATCAATATCGACCTGGTTATTTCAGTGCATATTGATTCAAATCTGCTTTGATTTCCTTCAAACAAGAACTCACTTGCTTTTCGATCAAACCACCAATAACCAGCTTCAAATGGGTATTTAATGTACTGAATGAACTGCAGAAATCCACCAGTATTTACAAAATCAGTACAAAGAGCATGTATGAGGAGAGTTTTCGTTCTAGGCAAATTTGCACGAAGGTGATCTTTTATTCCTTTCAAAATCAGACGATTCGCATCTTTTTCTAAATATTGGTGAATTACGTTTGCAAGCAATTCAGCCATAGCATTTTCAGTTTTGCGTAACTTCAAACAGTTTTCAAATACAAGCCTTTGCTGCAATTTGTAGCCTTCGAATTCCTTTGCAATGGTTTTTGTGTATTCATAGTTATGCTTTCGGAATCTTCCTTCGGCTATAAGGCTGACTTGTACCAAAATTTTTATATGAAACGTAACTCTGCATTTAATTTCCGAGTTCATTTTCGTGATCCTCTCAAGTACATATCGAAGTAAATCACGAATATTGTATTCAGTAATTTGATCGTTTTTTTCACACAACATTCTTATCTTCACATCTACAGCTTTGGACAAGCTTTTAATGCTCAATCCAACATTTTTCATATCTATCGCTCGATGGAATAATCCATGAAGATGAACGGTCTTATTAAAATCATTCTTATTAATACCAGTTTGGTCCACATCTAAACTCGATTCTGTACCATTATTTGAGGGTTCGTTCCAACTATGCAGCTTTTGAAAAATATTATTAAATTCTGCATAGTTGTGATACTTATCAGAAATAAAGTCTCGAAAGGATTGTTTCAAAATGTCATTGCGTGACTCCTGCTCAGGTTTATAACCACTAAAAGCCTTATCCCAGATCGTTTCAAACAGATTGCGCACTTTGTCAGGAGTCAGGTCTTTCACAGAGTGAGACTTTGCGTATTTTAACGATTCTTTATGAAAATATTCTACATGTTGCTTACGGCAGCGGCGCAAGAATTGCTTTCTTTCGAACTGTCGCCTTTCTGTTTTAATAGTGTTTTTGATAATAAAATGATATTTATCAAATAATCTATGTACGCGTCCCATCTGGCATTCTTTCCATTGGATGGCAATAGTAGCATGTTCACATGTATCAAAATATTTGCGTATGTCATCTTCAGACTGGTTCTTTTTATCGCCAAGAGTTTTATTTAGATGAGCTTGAATACTAAGTTCGCATTTATCAATTTCATTTTCGCTACATTTATAAAATTCATTTCGTGTGAAATTGTGTATGTACTCATTTATACCTGATTCAACATCACAAAGACGATCTTGCACCCATTCATCCATTGCTAAATGTATTCTCCTTTCGAGACTGTTCTTGAACGAAAATACAAAAGTTTCACTAAGTACCCCGTGCCAAACATCAACTGTTTGCAACATGAAATCTATGATTGTTTTTCCCTGAGGTAGTTGTCTTTTAGAGGCTTCTTCCAGTAAACTTAATTTTATGGCCATCGCCTTTTTACTGTACACACGATCGACCCTTGCAAATGGTGGATTTCCATTCCAAACATGTGTAAGATAAAAAATATCGGAACGCTCGTTCAACTTAATAACACTGTCAAATGGAGATATATCATTAACTTCTTCGCATCTTAAAGAGTCCATTTTCATGCTGTCTAATTTTTTTACTAAGTGATACATTTCGCTAGTCAACTTGTTTTCGGCGGCTGGTGATGTCATATTCTGCAAAACTAACTTACATTGTTTATTCAAATCTAAGCGAGTATTCACAAGTTTAAGCCGGATGAACGCGTGCGTCACGATTTGCAAAATATCACCCATTTCTTGTACATTTTCACCCATTACATTCGCTAAGGTTATATCACCTAATGCAGCTATCAAAGTAGCCAATTCATTGTCGCCTTTGCGGTTGTCGCTGTTAGCTTTGACTGGGCGTAATCCTTCAGTGTCCAGTATCAATGCAAAATTATATCGAGCATTTGCAGATTTAACTTCCTCGCCAATTGGTATGATCTGAGCATTTATACCACTTGTACATCGACCTGCACTTGTAGCAAATGATGTTCCAAACATCGTATTGAGTAATGTAGATTTACCGGAACTTTGGACCCCCAAAGCGCATATTGTAAGAATTTTACAATGCTTTTCATTATATACGCTTTTCATAATAGCAGTAAACCATTTTGCTGCCAAATAAAATACATCTCCGTCAAGTAACTCAAATTGTCTCCCTCTAACTATAAGTTTTCCAAATATTGAAGCAACGTTGTCCATAGCTGGCAATTCTACTTCGTTAGCGTGGATGTCCAGTTCGCATGCAGAATCATATATTAGTCCAATTTCACGGAAAATAGTCGCTAATGAGAATTCACATGAATCCATTGGGGATTCTGTCGATATATCATGTTCATGTCGCTGTTGCAGATTAGGCAGTTGATTTCTACATTTCATACTTATAAAAAAATCCGACCATGCTATGAAATATTCAACTTCTTCAATAGAGCATGAGGTGTCAAGGAAATGCAAAAAATCCTTTATTGACCGAGAAATAGTTTCAGTAATCTTTTGCCTCATTGCACGTATGTCTGTCCTCAATGCCTCCTGCGCAATATAGTCCTTACTCTTCTTTAGTTCTTTTATACGTTTCCCCAGTTGTTTGGCAATGGTGTACTGAACCGGTGTTACTTCCTTCATTACGTTCATTATAGAGCCATCGAAATATTTTCCTGAACAAAAATCAAAAGCTTTACGTTTACTACATTCACAGGCCGGCTGCAATGTCTCATGTTCATCTGTAATGATTTTATACTTGGAGAAATTTGCTAAACGTTCTTCTAATGATAGTAACGGTTTGTGTGATGTTTGCTTTGTAATAAGTTCAACAATTTGTTCTACTATTCCGTTCTGAGGTAATATGCGCTTTGATTTCTTATCATGGGTACGCATAATATCAACAGGGTTTACTAGCGCTTTGGGTAATTTAGATTTTAGATACTGTGTTTTTTCTCCAAAAACACCGACTACAACAAAAATTGTCGTTCTAAACAAAGGAATTATACTTTCAAATTCCAACATGGAGAGGACATCATCTTTGTTAGCAAATACCACAAGCGTATCGACAACATTACTCATAAATTCCATTGTGTCCTTACCAAACTCTCTCACACATCCCCTCATGTTGAAGAACATAGTTGTTGTATCAAATTTATCTCTGTCAGTGCCTACCTTTGGCAGCCAAAACGTTTCGATGTATTTCGAGCTGATCAACTTATCGACAGTGTCAGCATTATCATGATTATTTAGAAATATCTTTGAATTCGTATCTGATAGTACTTTGTTAAGCATATGAGATTTTGAACACTCAGGGCGTCCGATTCTACAAAATGCCACACACTTTGTTGGTAAGAACATAGCATTATAATCACGCATATGTTTCCCTTCTGGACAAGTTTCAATAGTTAATGACCGTATCGGCCATATTGATACAACAGGTTTATCACCGTTTATTTGAGTAAAGAGGAAAGGAACGGCAAATCTACATAGATACATTTTTTTAACCAAAACCTGCTTCAACATAGGACTACAGCATTGAAATGTCACCAGAAAAACATCTAAGTAGTTTAATTTTGTCGTTCGTTCCGTGTTTTCTTCGGAACCACCCTCTTCATCGGACGAGTCAGTAGAATCATTTTTTTCGCCAAAGTTAAATGCGTCTTCATTTACAAAGATCAAACGCCTCAAAAGTATCCATGGTAATTGCTCGTCTGTTCTTTCATAATCAACTGTCTGCTCTTGTTGATTAACGGAAAGAACATCAAATAATTGTATCTTCTCGGGAAAATATTTGTCCAAGCCAAGTCTTTCAAGAATGATATGTGGAGATTTCTTCAATGGTTCAATGTGATCCTGATCTAAATACAAATGCTCTTTCAGATTGCAAAATTATCAACTAGAAATATAAAGGGCAGGACAAAATGACATACGGTAAAATTTATATAAATAATTAAATTGAAATGTAACAACATACATACACAAAGGATTGAACAACATACGTTTCTAACATAATTTATGTATGTCCATGTCTGACAACATTTAAGTTCTAGTTGATTTCATGGCAATAATCGAATAATGTTCAAATTTTGATTTTGAAAGTTATCTCCTCGTCAAAATTAACTTTCAATTCCAGACTTCCCAAAAATTGCATACCTAATAAATACTCTGTATGTCGGACTCCTGGTTACTACAGTTATCATCACCCTTGGATATTTGCATTCTGATTCTGGTAGGCTGTGTTGGTACCTGTGTTTAGCTTTAAAGTTACCAAACAGAGCAACTTACATTCTAATTTTAAGTCTAATAATGTGATAGGATGAGCAAAAACATTATGTACTTGCTTAAGATGTAAGTACAGACAAATATCACTAAGACCAATAATTGAAAGATACATACGTCCACCATTTGGTCCTGGATTAGGTTCCACACCAGCTATTAATAACAACATGCCGATGAAACTTACAGAGCCGATCAAACAAAACGTTAATGTTGTTTTGTACGCCAAAATATCTCTGATAACATTCGTTAAACCCGAAGTAAAAATTTGGTCTTCCTTATCGTCAGAAAAAGTAGTTCCTATAAAATAAATGAACCAGATTATCATTTAAGGCTTATACTTTCCATTGTACAGGCGTAGAACCTTTCTGAATATATACGACCTGCTGATGGAATTACTGCTTAGTGTGACCGCTATATAATTTGTACATTGCATGCGTATACCACATTGTATTTGTATGCGCTCAGATAATTTTTAACCTGACAAATTACTCAATGAGTTATCTTTCTAAGTGATAATTGGGTTGAAAGCAAAGTAATTCATGTGTAGAAAATCAACGGATTACGACGGATTGCGTTTTTGTGCATGCTTATAATGCTACATACCAAATATAAAAGCTGTAGGTTATGCATCATTGAAGAAGAATAGTATATAAAATCAAGTTACCCACGGTCTTAGTCAACTTCAAGATATTTGTTGAGAAGCATAGTCTAGTTGACCTCTACCAAGTTTGTTCAAATTATTGCCCTAGGTTCAAAATAGTATGGGTCACTTAATTTATATGGGCTTATATAAGAAAATTTAAAAAATCTTCTTCTCCTAAACCACAAGGCCTAGAGCTTAGATATTTTGTATGTAGTATTGTCTTGTGCACCTCTAACAAGTGTGTTCAAATTTTGGCCCCGGGGTCAAAATTGGCTCCGCCCCGGGGTTTACTCTATTTTATACTAGAATTTTTTTTAAAATCTTCTTGTCCAAAACCACATTGCCGAGAGCTAAGATAGTTGGTGTGTAGCATTGTCTAGTGGATCTCTGCTGAGTTTGTTTAAATTAGGGCTGCAGGGTCAAAATTGGCCCCGCCCCGGGGGTCACTTGATTTACATAGGCTTATTAAGGGAAATTTTTAAAATCTTCTCCAAAACCACAAGGCCTAGATATTTTGTATGCAGCATTGTCTTGTGGACCTCTACCAAGTTTGTTCAAATTATGGCCCCGAAATTTAAACAATCTTCTTGATCAAAACCACGAGGCCTAGAGCTAAGATATTTTGTATGTAGCATTGTCTAGTGGATCTCTACTGAGTTTATTCAAATTATGGGCCCGGGGTAAAAAAACACTTGATTTATATAGGCCTATAATGGGAAAATTAAAATAAAAATCTTCTTGTCCAAGACCACAAGGCCTAGAGCTTAGATAGTTTGTATGTAGCATTGTCTTGTAGACTTCTACCAAGTTCGTGCAAATCATGGCCCCAGGGTCAATATTGGTCCTGCCCAGGGGATTGATTTCAACAACTGCTTGACAGTTCGGGTAGATAAGTTTTTACCATGATAAATAACATCCCTTGATTAAATTATCCCTTAGTGTTACGATACTCAGGTGAGCGGTACAGGGCCGTCATGGCCCTCTTGTTATATCCTACTAGCTGACGTGAAAACCAGAAGTTTCAATGGATTTTTTTTTAAATTGAAAGGGAACCATCCAAAGATCATTCCAGGAAAGTTAAGTTGCAATTGGCCCCGTGATTTAGAGGAGATGTGTTTTAAGAAAACATGTAGGCCACTCCTCGACGCACGACAAACGCAAAGCGAACACAAAAACTCACATTGAGCACATAGTGCTCTTGTGACTGTTGAGCTAAAGAAAAGATATTCTCCGGAAAACTTTAAAATCACCAGAATCTAATCAATTTCACTGTATCATCGAGATTGTTAGCGATGGATGTTTTTCACATTTAAGTGAATGATTCTTGAGGACGAATATCCTAACGTACTGTTGATGACGACATCAAATATTGGGATTTAATGTATCTGACTTGGATGTGAGGTCAAATCAAGTTTCACCAATTCATAGATTTAAAAACTAAACCATCATTAGATATATACTAAAATAAACCCACTGTATAAAGTGCATTGCAAGTTATTTGAAACAAATATTACAGTTGATTGGTCTTCTATAAACCAATATCGCACGTAATTTTCAATTTTTTGAACAACGATAACTACTCTGTATTTAGGAATACATTACAACAAATAGCCTAGTAAGTAAAACGGTACCCTGTTCTTTACAATATACGCATGTACTTGAAGACACATTGTTATTAGGAAAATACAAAACACAGGTTAGACCTGTATATTCAAAATTGTTTGAACCATGTTTAGTTTTTTTAGATACAGTTGGCTTTTAAATACCTGATTTATGTTTTGGCCTATAGACTATATGATTTAAAATAATTTTTAACACAGGGTTTATTTATATACAAAAGTAAATAAATCAGATATAACAACAAACAAACAAAAATAATGTTTCCATACCTTTATCCGTCAGATGAATATCGGGGGAAACTGTAACCAACAGCAGAGTATAACCAATAACTTTCAAAATTAAAACATGCGTCAGTTGCATTATGGTGTTGAGTAGCTGATAGTTCCCAAATGATAAATTATTTTGGAACTCATCTGTGAAGAAAGAAAAGTCGTAACTTACAAACGTATTTCCACCACTGATAAATAAATAAACAGAAAGTTGTCTCCAAATATCGAACTACATGTAAATTCATGCAATTTATCACCAATAAATACGTTATGTACATGTGCATCGGTCAATTTACTTAACCATCGCTCAAGGAATGCTAAAACAGAGATATGTTTTTAAAGCAAATAACTGCATGCGAAGCATTACGTAATTTATGCAAAATCATTAGGTACAATATACAAGACGCATATAAACAAATAATAACGACGGATAGTGCCCCGAAATTTGTCTCGAGTTTGTTTGCATACGAACATTAGTAATGCGCAATTGCTATACTACTCGTATAACATAATTCTTTAACTACACACAACTTTTTAACCGAGTTATAGTTATAAACTTACAGGGGTATTTCCAAACAAAATTGCCTTCCAAAAGTACTACTATTACCATCACTGCAAGCAGCACCACTGACATGATGATTCGTCTGAATAGTGGAAGATCTACAAATATAGTCTGAGTAACAACATCGTATCCAAATGTGTGTTTGAATGAACCAATGCATGCTCTATATGTCATTATATCAACGCCCATATTTGCATCTGTAATTATAAATAGTTTTCAATATTAATTGCAAAATTGCGACATTAATCTTATTATAGTTTCAAAGTTTTCTATCAATATTTGAATAACATAAATTCCTTGAAAGAAATCGATATGTGTAAATTTATACATTAATTTTGTATAATATTATATATAATCTCACGAAAAGGCTAAGTTGGCAAGGAAAATATGCAACTAAATAATAGCAAATAATAATCGAAATGTTTAGGACATATTGTAGAACCTTTCTAAACTGGAAATCACATCCGGACTAAGTAGCCAATACCAACTGTCTTTCATCATAAATCGTATAAAGCATTCGTATAGTACGTTGGTCTAAAAATACAACAAATCCTTCGAATCAGGAGATCAGGAATCATCTTCTGTTTACATAATCAGTTACTGTATGCTTATAAAAACAACAGGAAGTAAGTTATAAACTAATTATATCTATTAATCAATAACATTTATGACTCACTTTTGGACTTGATTTTTATCAAGTCCTTAGTAATCGGTGAGAAAGCTAATGTCGCTGGATTCCATAACAGCTTGGTTAAAAGAATGCCTCTTAAAGGAAATAATACGCAACTAAATGGTGTGATTATATAGATGTATCTGGAATATTTCCTCAATAAAGTGTAATCTATATATCTAAATATATTTCAAATCATTTTATTGTAACTACATTGAAAGAGTCATGTATCTAAATAAGTGCTTATCGGTAAATACACGAGATATTCAAATGCGTAGAATTAAAACCGCGTATCCACTGTCCAATAAAATATCGCGCCTAAGTGGCTGTTTTGCATATCATGTTTCCGTAAAAGTAGTTCTACTTTCGGTTTTCGTTCGGTGGTTCAGAAACATCTCTACGGACGTTTGCATGCATTTGCAACAATCTACCATCGCTGTATGTGTTTTATGCCTTTTTAACATTATCTTAATATTATAGGGCGAATTCTCATCTAATCGTGATAATCACATCAACAAGTGTTATCTCGATGACGCAATCGCTATTTATAGAATGAGTTCATGTCGGGTAAACTGCAGAGGTCGTATGTTTAAACTGCGGCTTACGCATAATAATTCGAGTCGCTTATAAATACGAACGTAAATTAGTGGTTATGCGCTTTTTATGCAAGATTAATTGGTATTACACGATCACGTTTGAATCTCGTGCAAGATCGGGTTAACTATATAGGTCTTACTCTATTGTGTCAGGGCCTTTTTAATTTGAGTGACCCTGGTTGTGTTCAATGCGACGATTAGTCTGGTTCCCGGACGTGCTCTACAATTACGTCAGGCAAAGTTAATAATGGCGGCCTTCAGTGGTAATGCACAGGCAACGGAATATTCTTATTTTGACTGACAATTTGTGATGTTTTGCCTAATTTTAATGTACTAATATTGTAACAGCAGAAGTTGATTTTTATTTTTAGTAACAGCGACCTTGACCTTACTGGCCCTTGATACAATACAAAAGCATGGACTGTATGTAAGCTGCATACACACACAATTTCATCGCAATATCTTAATTCTTAATAAAGTTATTCACCGGAAACAGATTTTCTGTTTTTAGTAACAGTGACCATGACCCAACTGAACCAAAATACAATCACAAGCAAAGCTTTCATGCAAGGATGCTTAATACCCAGTCAAGATAAGCCAATCCAAACTTAAGTTATTGACCGGAAACAGATTTTCTATTATTTAGTAACAGCAACCTTGACCCGACTGACCCCAAATACTATCCCAAGCTTGGTTTTGATTCTAGGAAGCTAAATACCAAGGGTAGTTAAGATCGGTCAATCCAAACTCAAGTTTTTGACCGGACAATGATTTTCTATTTTTAGTTACAGTGACCTTGACCCTACAGTTCCAAAATATGATCCCTAGCTAGGTTTACATTCAAGGATCCTACATACCAACTTTAGTCAAGATTGGTCAATCCAAACTTATTGACCGGACAACACCTGTTTGACGCCCGCCCGCCATATTCGGCATTTTAATAACCAGGTTTTACTTTGTGAACACCTGATTAAAAATATTTATCAATCAAAACATTGACAACAATGGAATATTTCGAACTGTGATATAACATTCATTATTCTGCATTAATGTTTTGATAAAGCTTACAAACAAACAATACACCAATTAACATCCATGTAGCTATGAAAATAGTCAGAAAGACAACCTTTGACCTTGACACACGATTTCACCTTTCGTACATTTTTTTGCAGCATTTTAACAATCTTTGTAAACACACATTGTTGTATTATTCAAGGTATAAATTTATGCTATAAAAAAGTTCAATTTTCTTATAGTCAAGGTCGAATATTGGACGATACCATCGTAAAGGTAAACACTGTAAATTAATTGCCCAGATCATTTATATCCGTAGTAAAGTGTCATTCACTTAAACCAGAGTCGTGGTGTATTAGATAAGGTGAGCATGTACATTGTACATACATAAAGGTTTTACAAAATGAAGCAGACGTGAGTGGTTCGAACTCAGTCAATGGCACTTTCTTTTTAAATTATTTTATCCAATTAAAAGTTTATAACTTATTTATTAAACTATGTTTGTTCTTGTTACGTGTATACAAGCTGAATAGCACCTTTTTTATTAATTTTCAAAAAAGAAAAAAGGAAAGAATAAATGCATTTGTTTTCTGATGTATTCCTCTGTTTTTTTTCTTTTGTACATTTTATTGCATAAAAATCGCGAATACAAATGTAATTTCAAATACTGTATAAAAATACTAAACACCTGAACCGGTTTCTACTTATTATATTATTACTCCACAATTGAAATATATAAATCCTAATTACCCATGTGAGGTTATTATATTTTTGTTAATTTGACGGAACAATTTAAATATAAAAACATATGCACATTATTTTGTTATCGATAAACATAAAGTTAACTTTCATTAAAAATGGAAAAAAGTTGAAAATAAAAAAAAGATGTCCAACATCAGACACAGTCCTCAACATTCACTGTCTTTGTGCTTTACCAATTGCGCCACAGAGGACAGTGATTATAAAGATTCATAGATTGTTCTACAAATGTATAGCAAATTACAATAGTATTCTTGTTACCTAAACATGTATAAATGGGATCGTCCATGTATACAATAACATTGCTGACCTAAAAATTGAACTATACAGGCTATTGATTTTCTCCATACTTTAAATTATCTTCGTTTATTTGCAATATCCCAACAGAGTTACGAATGGGTGACCAAAAAAAAAAAAAACATTCAGAACAACTTTAAACTTTTAAAGTTTTCAATATAACGATAATAACATAAGTCGAAACCGAAAGACAATAATTTAGAACGATTAGATATACATTATGCAATACTGTAAATCACTTTATATTCGCGTGATCTTTATTTCGCGTTTTTGCCTACCCTGAATATATTCGCGTATTTATGAATTCGCGTCTGAAGGCTCTTAATTTAAATTCCGCGAAGGCCTAGAATTATGATATAAATAAATAGATAAATAAAACGGTATATCACACATAAACAGCCCACATGAAGCGTGGGATCTATATAATGTTCTATCATTGTATACACAGTTTTTTTTCTCTTTTACCTTGCACGGTATATTTTATACTCAATAACAGTGTAGTGAAAATCAATGGGTAGAAGTATGAAAGAACTACTAGTATATAAATAACTTATGTTAGAAATAAGAAATATAGCGGGGTTTTTTTCAGCTAAGGAAACCGTTTATAGAGTGGTATACGTGGCCTGCTGTTATTGCGCTTTTAAACCACGGTATCGCACCGCTGAGAGATCGAGTGCGGCTTGGATCGGAAAAACTTGCAAGTAAGATAATAGGCAGCTGCTTACGGATGTGTCTAGTGCTGGTCTTAAGGTTCTACAACTTAAAATCGGTATCTGAGCTCAAATCTAAATTCCATACGAGTATTACGATTGAAATAACCGTAGATATAGGCAATACGTCAAATGATTCGGACTGAACGAACAGTTGTATTGTCACAGGAAATTGAAAGCACAATAAATGACTCGGTTTTTTGGAAATTTCCCACTGAGTAAGAGGTACTTTGTGGGCGGTATCAAATATCATCTATAATGACAGCATCCGCTATGATTTTGTTTGACGAAATGTATATTATTACCTGCGGCCCCGAGGTATATTAGAATGCGTTTAGTGATTTGCCTATGGTGATTTGTCTGTATTCCGTGTTTAAGCTTTTTGAAAGTAGCATTTTGTAAGAATGTCGAGAACCAGACTAAAAAAACTAGCCTGGTTTTCGTGTTAATTAATCTTTAGTACTTTTCTGTAAGAATGAAGAGAACCAGATTAACGTAATATTCCGAAGCAATTGAGAACAGTTTTTTAAGTGTGGATACTATTTGAGATATATTTTTCATGAAAAGCAGTAGCTTGTATATCTTATCTATTTTTTAATTCCTAAACAAAAAAAGATTCACTCCTCGGAGGTCTATTTTTAGACTTTCATCTCGTCTAGTTTTAGACTTCATGTACCCTGCAGGAAGCTCTGCAGGAAGCGATACGCGAGAAAACAATTACACAGTAGAATACCACTGTACACAAACTGTTACATACATGTATCAAGTAGAGTTGGTTAGGTTAAATTAACAGGTAGTATACCCGATTTCCGATGATAAAGAAGCAATTTAATTAAATGCAGTTGTGGACATATGCATCGATGGATTTATATGCAACGTACATCAACTGGAGAATAAAATTGATTGTTTCGCACCATATATTTTTTTAGCAAGCACCAGTTTTATTTCGGTGTACGTTAATTTGTTCCCAACAGATTTCGACAGGGATTACATAGCCAAAGGGTAAACTTTTCCGATACTATGATTTTGATCCTGTATTTGAACTCGGGAGACGGATATCGTCAAGTCTAAATTGTTTCAATATTCATCTGTAGAGTACAATAATTATTATTTCAAATATAAATATACGCATATTTAACATACGTACCTGAATTATTTGGACTAATAAACATACATCGGAATAAATTCGATCGGCATCTAAACTGCTGAAAGATACATTCTTAACAATACTGGTCTGTAAATTATCTGGCCGCAGAAAACTATTTGACTTGTACAAAGACAGACATACTAATAATGAATGAAAAGCAATCAAGACATATTTTGAATAGGATTCTTTCGTGTATTAACATATCAGAGGTGACTTCAAAAAAGGAAACTCGGAAAAGGAAAGAAGCATCGAGATGCTACTTGAAACCTAAGGAATGGCTGAACTGCTCTGCCTTCCTGAATACAAAATTTCCACAAACATCAATATTTAATTAATTATTTAAGAAAACAAATTATATAAATACTCGTACAGAAAAATAATAACTTATCATATATTAAGTTGTACACTATCAATTAACATCTTAATTTCTCTAAAATTCTAACTGACTACATAACCGTATGGTACGAATCTACCTGAATTTATGTTTCCATATATTTTTTATTATACTTTTCCTTTCATATTTCATTCATCTTATATATATTTGTCATTTTTTTGGTAATAAGTAAATAAACTTGTTAGTTTGTTCAAGTGTGTTGTTATTGTTTGAGTTTGACTGTTGTGTCTGCCTTTTGTCCGGCCGTCTTGTTACATATTATCGTGTATAGGGATGAAACAAATACTAGTATATGAAATCATGTGAAGAATCTTTAAATTTATATTACAGGTTATTACTTAAAATTATCTTTTTATTTGCAATCTCCGAACAGAGCAAATAATCATACAGAAAAGTGAACTTTAAGCTATAAACCAGAAAATATCAATTACTGACTATATAGTTGACATGTGTACTGCATGCAATGACAATCAATGTTAAACAAGCTAATAATTAATATCATTAGTCGAAACTGAAAGATCATGATTTAGAACGATTAGCCTGTATGCCATTCAATATATCACATATACATAGAAACATCCCACATGATGTTTGATATCAAATAACTTTATCAATATAAAAACAATAAATTATGTCTCAAACACTTGTTAATCTATGTCACAGTGTTCTAATTTAAACCACATTTCTTTTAAGAATGTATCGCATAAAATGTGACGAGAACCAGGTATGCAGAAAACAAGTCAATTATTGTTCTGTCTTTGCGCTACTCGAATCTGATTATGCCGGTGCAAAATGTATAAATTCTATTACGTCACCCTTAACCGCAATGGCACAGCTCAATAAATAGGCGTGTTTAAACTCATAGTCAATGCGCCATACAAAAGCGCGCATGTTGGTTAAACGCCCGTTTATAACAGTGTTTAAAATACAGACGGGCAGTTCAATTAACCATCGTTCCTGTGAACTAAAACTCCTAGACACAGTCTTCTTTCTCACTGCAAGATTTTCCTATCCCAGTCGAACTCGAACTCCCAGCGGTGAGAGACCGTGGTTTACAAGCACAATACCCACAGGGCACGTATGTCATTCTATAATATTTCATGGTATTACACAAAGTTTTAAAAGTTTTACGTTGGAATATTTGAGTAGAAAGAACTTTTAAAAAAGTGATTGTATACGTTATTTTGAATTCGACGTATATGGATTTCACTTGGAGAACCGAAAAATACCCATTTTAAAACACTTTTTTCATTATTGAATGGGTATTTCCTAACTAGGGTGCGCACCCACCCTAGATAGAACTATTTTAAGACCCCTGCCAAAAATTAAACCTCGCTTTCAAAACTAGATAAATGCACGAAAACTACATGTTATGGTGGTGTTGAATAAACATAAATAATATATTTTAATACTTAAGGTGGGTCGCGGGTTTCCTTCCGAAAAGTGTTCAGTTTCTAGAAGTCAACGCGCAAGAAAATCGTTTTGCAGGAACATTCTTCAAAGTATTGGCTAAAGCAAAAATGATGTATTCAAGTGATATTTCCATTGAAACCGCTCAAAGAACGGCCACCTAGTAGAGCGATATGTTGTATATGTTTTTTTCGCGTTATTTCTTGTACTGCGCCGATAATTTTGTATATTAAGCTATAAAATTTAACGGTGCACAATGCTGAATCATTTACAAATCCGAAAAAGTTAATATAGCTTCATTTTGCCGTCATTAAATCTTAAAAGGTTTTGATCGAACTCTGTAGTGGTGGCAATTTTTCGGGAGGAAACCCGTATTGATAAAGAAGATTAATTAAAACACGTGTTTCTTACTGTGCACGACCTGTCTGACATGTTTCGTTATTTACATAATTAGAAATACAAGGCAAATTAGGAAGTATAGATGGAAATCGAGCAGTGAGTCGTGACGGAAGGTCATGGACTGTTCCATTCTTTAAAATAGGGATAAGTAATACAATGACCAAGTACATTACTAAACACGACCTTACATTTGTAGGCCACTGTTGGCCTCTTACATTTGTAGACCACTGTAAAAGACCTAGCTACGTGGTCCTGAAATCAGTGCGCCGCACTAGTAACATTATTAAACTTAATTGTGTTTTTCGTGTCCTTAATCTTGCCACTATTTTTTTCAAATAATGCATTGCTCGTGATTTCGGTGCATTTATGTTTTGAAAGGTATATATATCATATGCAATCAAAATCAAATTCTGTTCAAATAATGTTCCTAAGTATGTAGAGGATGTCATGTTATATAACTTAATATAATGAAGCCAATTATTAGATTCTGACAGTGGCTCAAGTACAGATACTGCTAATGAACGCAGTAATTGAAATTTCATGAAATTACCTGAAATGAAATTAAATGAAATACATATGAAATTCATTCCAAATATTGAAATAAAATTTTGCAATAATAAAATGCCAAATATCAAATAAAAATGGAAAGGAAAAACGTTCACATGTGTTTCGAACCCATAGCATCTTGACTACCAGGCTTCAAAAGTAAAATGGTTAGCACCTTTACCGATCGCGCTACGCACTTAGTCTCAGCCATGACGGTCAAATAACTGATATTTATATATTACGGAAACCTACGAAACGTTCCGAAAAGCCACTCACCCTACAAAATGGACTTAGCTGATCTTTGATCATTCACAGGTCGTTGTCGGACTATACACATTTCTAAAAATAGACCGAGGATACTCTTTCGGTTTCAATACAACAACGAGTAATAAAGGTTTCCTTCCATAATTAATAGCAATCTTTGCCGAAATACTTCAGCATGTGCTAGATATTGTCCAAATCAACTTTTCCGTCAGTAATTATCTTCACATGCATAATTTGAGAAAGGAAAGCAACTGACCCTTAAGAGCGAATTCAATATCTATTGTCACTGGTAATCTCTGGTTCATATAATTATGAACGTAACTGAAAATACAACGATCTTTTTTGTAGACAATTTCCCTCTGAATGAGGTTATTTTATTTATGGGAGGTAACAAGTTACATGGCTAAATAGATTAACATTATTTGGCGATACAAAACATGCATGACGTACGTGAAAGAAATTAGGACAGACTGCAAAATTGATATATTTCGAATTTTATGTATCATATCACTGCTTCGCGTTGCTTGTGAAATATGTTAGAATTTGTCCTAATTTCTCGTCCAATAAAATGTCTGCATTTCAATTAATTTGGAAAAATATATCGCATAAATTTTGCCGAGAACTTGGTATAGAGAAAATAAGTCATTTATTTTTTCCTGAATGTACAGAAATTATTGACAAAATGTAAATCAGTTATCGTTCATATTTCGAATTCGAACGATATATCACAAGCGACACGAAGCGGAGAGCAGTGATATCCGAAATTTATGAACGATAGAAAATAAATTACTTATGTTTTCTGTACGTGTACTACGTGACCAAACACTGATTAGGGTGGTGCAAAATGAATCAGTTTTGAAGTCAAATACAGACGCGCAGTTCAAATTACCGTCGTTTACCCTAAACAACTGCCTTCTTTCCCAAGGACTAGATGAGCGGTGAGAAAATAAGAAAGTAGATAGTTTGATATATAGAGAAACTCGGGTCACTGTCCGGTGAGAACAATGTTATCAGGCGAGGTGATATCGTCCAGGGTGGCGAGCTTTAGCGAGTCACCTTGGACGATATCGCCGAGTCTGATAACATTGTTCGATCCTGACAGTGACCTGAGTTTCTATTTATCATGTAACTCATTTTCGGAGCATTATTTAGTGTCATTTCACCTGAAATTTAGCGTTTAATTCCGCGGCTAGTGTGATTATAACGGTCTCCCGGCAAATCACAAAAAAACAGTCAACATCCGCAGATAAATAGTTCACAACAATTGGGAAAAATAATAAAAAAGCTCTCGTGGATCAAAAAATTTAATTTCACATCAAAGAAATCATTTGTTAACAATTATCTACAACTCATAAGTAATGGTAGAATTATTTTCTTACTGCTTGATCGGCATTATTTTCATCCATATAACTTCAATTTCAATAAATTTACACGATTTTGCGGGAAATTCATCGCGCACGGTTGAACAAAATGACGTCATTCTATGACGTTTTACAGGATTGTCTAGTAAATCACAGTCGACGTTCCAAAGTTGCTCCCATTTTTTTTCTTTGAATAAGCATTTCTTGATGATTCTTTGTTTTTATTTATGATAATTTGTGTTCAGATACATTGTATACTATTTTTATATTTCTTATAATAAATTTCTTTGACAAAAAACACTGTTTTTTATAATTTAGCAAATAAAATTTTCCATTCATAATTTATGAAAGTAGTCCGTCTTTGTGGGCGGAGCCAAAAAGTGTTCTCAGGCTACTAGCAGCCTATTGACCTGAGAACACATAATGTTCTCAGGTCATGTGTTATCAGGCAGTTACTATGGCAGTTGCATGATAAATAATGTACGCCGCAGACCGCATTCACCTACAATGTCTAAAAAAATCGTAGACTAAACATTGTCTATAGCTAATCATTATATGCGGAGAATTTAAGTTCGTACTGGTGTAGAATTCTGAATCACTCATTTGATGTTATTAACTGTGCCAGTATATTAGATACTATTTGAAAATGGAATGAGGTGACATATAAATGACAGAATATAACATTTCCAACTCTTTATTAATAAAAGAACTTGAGATTATCAATCATGTGCTGTAGGGATTTATTACTTCTTTTTCAGACAGTCATACTAAATATGAACGGAATATACAGTCAATACATATTTTGAACAGCTTTTTTCGTGCAAAAATGTATCAGAGGTGACTACAAAAAAGTAAACCGGAAATATGGAGAGAAGCAAAAGGATATTTAAAACATAAGAAATGGTTGTACTGCTGACGTTTATCAAAATGAACTTTGTTATTATTAGACACATTAATTATCAATGAATCATCATGTAAGTTAAAACAATCTTGATACTGTCTGGTTATTTATTGCTAGTCTGGACATAGTGTATAAACAGAAAAGTAAAATTTAAAATGACACCAAGTAAGTGATCGTTAACGTTAGATAGCGGAAGTAAATATCTCAATTTTATCAACAATAACCAGATGAAGATATTTTAAGCTTAAAATGAGAAAACTGTCAAAGTTATTTACTTAATATTTTAAAAACTAAAGCATGGTACGTGGTAGAATTGTGTGAAAAGCCACGGTTTAATTGTTTTATTAAACATAACGCATTACTTATCTTACCTCTAAAATACCTCTGACAGTAAAACTTCATGATTAAATATACATCGATTTGAAGACGTTCTTAATGATAAGTTAAACCACTTTTTTCTACCAGCAATAAGTGTCAAAAACAAGACTGATGATATGGAAACACAAAGTATAAGTTGAAGAATGAAGTATTGAGATTAAGCGATCTGGAAGCAGACTGTATATTGAAATGTTATTATGAAGATTATCAAGATTTGAGTCGCAAGCTGTACACTACAAATATTACGTTTACATAAATATTTAGGTTAATTATGTTTAAGAACACACTGATTCCCATTATTTGAAATGGTTTACACGGGAACAGGAACATGACGGTTTATGATAAATGTTCTGTCTTCGACATAAATCTCATTCAAAATAAGATAATTGGCTTGATGAACTATTTCTGTGCATACATTTCCATATTGTATAATATTAGACATTGAAGCCAAGCAATAAAAAAATATTTACATTTACACCAATCATCCGTATTATAAGAAACCGCAGGTGGAGATTCTTTGGAATTCTATTTTACTTTCATTTTGAAATCCACGGTAATGGAAACTATTCCTGCGATTCCTAAATACACAGTTTCTCACAATATATCAATATTTAATTAATAAATTAAACAAATAAATTATACAAATACTCGAACAGAAAAAATAGTAACTTACCATATAAGTTGCACACTATCAATTATCGATATAACATCTTATCTTGTCTAAAACTCTAACTGACTGCATGACCGTATAGCAAGAATCTACCTGAATTATGCTGCCTTATACTTAATTAATACCATATAAATATTAACAGCTGAAGATCATTGCCTTGTCGGGTATCAAATACAAATGCAATCAATACCTTGTATGGAATGTAACTACGCAACAATCCGTGCATGATCGTTCAAGGTTAATGAACATAATGCAAGGAACAATGCGCTATTTTAACGCATGTATATCATCTATCAAAGCGTGTTTACTGCGACCGGGTTGCCGAACATTAAAAAGTTGGTAAATATACTGAATACAAAACGTCCGCTGAGTTTAAGTGTCGATATTTGTAAAATTGAAAAGAAGCGTTAAAATTTAATAATGATCTTAACGTATTCTACGAGTATTTCAATGTGATATTAAATGTTACGTTTTATTGTTCTGCATTTACTGAATAACGCTGATATGATTGATTAAATGTTGTAGGATCGTAGACCAAAATCACACGTGTTTAGTATCGGGTATTGACTCCGTAAGCAAAAAGTACTGTCTGGCATCGTTGGCTTAATGACTGACAAGTGTGTTGATTTCGGTCTGTGGACCACACAGGCTATAAACACATATATACACGGTATATATTGGTCCGTACATACACGCGGAAATCGCGGTGACATCGTGTCAATTCACATCCAACGTTAGGACGAAGACAAATTGGTTTTACTTTACACGTAATCGTTCGCCGAAACATGTGCTGGACGTGTTGATATATCTTTTTTTATAATATTGAAAACATATGGGAACAAATCAAAAGTTTCTGTTTTGTTCAGTACATGATGAGCTTAGACCAAACACGGCCTATGAAATAAGTGTCTGTCTGGTCAGGCAGTTGCTTTCTGAAAGGGCTATTCCTAGACTTTGAAATTATAATAATAAATTATTTAAGATTTTGTACAGTTCGATCGTGTATGTACTAAATTTAAAATAGATTCTATAAAGCTATTCAACGTATTTACAAAAAAACAAAATTTAAAGACTACATTCAAAATATTCTTTCGTAATAAACACAGGACGGAATTCGATAATTATTTTTCTCATACCATTACTGTACATGCAGCTACACCTTGTTAGTTTATACAGTAAAAGTACTTTTATTTTGTGGTTTATTTATAAATGAAATTAATCCCACATTTTGCAGATTATGTAAAGATTCACTGTACTGCCAGAACATTCAAGGTTATCTAAAAAAGTTATAGTTAACGCTTAGCTAAAAATAATGACACGCATCGAAACCGAAACTAAAATGTAAAACACTTTGTGTAAGCATGCAAGCTTATTATCCAACGTCATACAATATATCACGCATAAGCAATGTGATTGAAGCATGATACAAAACAAATCACGTTGGTTGGGTTAAAAAGTCGCCCAATGCCACCGTACATTGTAAACAATTACGCATTCAGCCGTTGAAATAATATTTAAACTCAATACATTGTCAATAAAATTAATGCCAAATGGTCGATGTAATTAAATAAAACGATATGTATTTGAACTGAAATGTTGAGAGTAAAACATAACTATTAAACAGACATAATAAAGTAAGCGTGCCATTAGTCTAAGTGTGTCATGGTCGTAGAATATCCGTGCAAAACGTACGTAAATAAAACAGGGTCATATTATATTGCTCCTGATTTTTGTAACATGTTTACTTATTTTGTTGGAAAAGGCCATGTACACTAGTTCGCTTTATTATGAAATATAGGTCCGTCTATTTGCCTGTCTACCAGCCTTTACATTTTCCTTCAAATATTCAAACCTGGTACGAATTGAGATTTATCGAAAATAAATTCGTCGTTTTAAAGCTGGACGAGTATGCTGCAGTTAGACAATTTGATTAATAATGTTTAACGTACATTCTAAGAGCAAGTAATCGATTCGGGTAGCTCATTATAAGTTTGACTTGATATATTCAGGAGATACTGTAGAACCACAATAATCTGGAAATCACATGATTCCGGGCAAGACCGCCAATACTAGTTGTCTTTCGGCATGATTTATGTAAAACATTTGCATATTGTGTCTAAAAATAGAACATATTTTTCTAATCAAGAAATTGTCCGGGTTCGGATTGTTCAATTGGTCCTAACATTGTCAAGTCAAATAATACATGTTCCAATGTTCCGTAACTTCCGTATATAACGCACAGCTCGGGACACAACTACTTTAGTGTTCCTTATAACCGGAGTACGTTTAAAGTTTATATCAAACTAGTCCCTCATATTAATAAAATAGAATATTCAAAAGTCATCAAAAGGTATAATGAGATAATCCGACTTCTTGAAACACTTGGGAATTATTATTGGGATACTTGTACTAGTAGTTGTTTAGAAAACATCATTAATTATTTAGAGCGATAACTGATTTACAGTTTGTCCTAATTTTGTAAATACAGAAAAGATAAGTGACTTAATATTTTCTTCATATCAGGTTTTCGGCTCATTTTATGCGATATATTTTTCAAATTTCTAATGTAATGATTACATTTGTGTTGTGAAATTAATTGGCGTACCTAAAGTGGCTATTAAAGATTTAATAATAGCTGGGCTATACTATTTTTGTAATATATCACATTTTTGCATAGCGTTAAGCCGATATGTCCGAAAATTACAGTATTAGGCATGTAATACCTTAAATATTGCATAGTCTTCGTCGATAGGTTGATAAGATTTTATGTGTACCATCCTTGACATCCAGTCTTGTTCCGTTCCTGAACTGCATATTAAGGGAAGGAATATATACAGTGTAACCTCCATGAATGGTCACCTCTTAGCAACTGCTACCCTGTTACAGCCAATATATTTGCGACCCATTGACGTTTTACTCTATTTTCATTCTCTCAATAACAGCAACCTCCTTACAACAGCTATTTTTGTCCTTCCCATTGGTGGCTGTTGTGCAGAGGTTGCTCTGTATATACATATATTCTATACTGAAACATTTGGTTTCGGATGAGCATGTGTTGTTGTTTTATATGTACATCGTATTTTGCTGCAGGCTGTGTTTGCAAGCATTAGGGTAGTTTGTATATTACCAAGACTCAAATTGAATTTTTAGGTAAAACAGTAATACGTACAATGCTAATGTATGTTTGTGGCTTTTCGTCAGTAGAGTGCACAATCCCGGTATATTTACTTATATCAAGTAGTGTATTGTGTTTCTATTGTCCTCATCATGCCTATACATGTATATTATGCAGTATATTTATTGTTAGGTGTTTGTTTTGTTCTCGTTTGTCCTTGTAAGTGATCTCATTTGGGCTGAGAAGCTACAAGAGCATCTTTCAATAACGTGTAAGAGGGTTAAATTGCTGATTAAATACCACGACTATTAGTTTAGGTAACCTATTAGTACTTACATAATTTTACTATTAATTCAGTAAAGAACTTATAACATATTTGTGAATCATCCATGCAATCTATTTGCGTGTGAAAAGTTGGGCAAAACAGAAATCTGGTGTTCAGTAAGGCGTATTGCTTAGAGAATCAATCATTCTAGTCAAGCTTTATGAAAAAAGGTGAATGTGTGGTGACCTTGGTTCTCAAAATTACGCTTCTTTTATTTGTATATTAGTAATTTAATTTCCAGTCCGGACTAAATTGTAAAAATATCAAAACATTTAAGTTAAATATTATAGTTAGGTTATACTTAAAACCTGCTTATATGTATATATTTTTATGTATATAATGTTCAACCGACTTTGCACTTCAACCCTTGCATCAGTTCATGCGTTATAACAAATAGCTGCAGTAATTTTGATCAATTCTCTTGCAGGTACCCACTTATACACCTGACCACCTGAAGTACATTTCCTCGCTAATGGACTTAATTAGAGTCCCAGCAGGATGCTAGTTATAGGAACATATTGGTCCCAAATCCTGCGTTCGGCCTCATGATCATTTCTTGGCTGTTAATCTAAATAAATTGTTTACTGTTCTAATTGAATATTTTGACATTATCAAGCAGACGGTTTATTCATTATTCCGATTGTATTTCAGTATTGTATATCTTTTGTACAAGATAAATATCTCCTCATATAAGCAAATTATTTCTGAACACGTAAATGAAATACGGTGCAACATTGCATAAATTAAACGATTTTTGTAATGACGATCCTCGTTTTCATCGTTAAAATGTATAGCTCGACCATATCGTTTGATCCGTGACGAAATTATTCAGAATAATCCACTATGTCAAATAGGAGATATGGATATTCGGAACAAATCTGACTGAAACATATTGATAAGATAAATGTAACATATAAGTTAATGTCTCTAATGCTGGCAGGATAGGTAGAGCGCATGCAGTGGCTCATGTTGTCGTATTAAAGGTCCGAGTTCAATTCCAGTCACAAGCCATAATATCCACACATCCTGGTTGATTTAGACTATTCGTCCGTCACGGCTCAAAACACATGGTCGAGATATACCAATATATATTTTCCACAAAGTAAATATCTGTTCAAATATTAGCACGTATTTCTGTTAAAAATTCCCAATCTAACCATCAAAACCTAGGTGAAATACGATGCAACATTGCAGGAATTATACGAGAATTTCGTAATTATGATGCTCGTTATCTTCGTTAAAAGGTACCAAAATATTAAAACCTTCACATAGAATATACAAGAAACACAATCATCCGAGTAACTATTTTATTAAAGCTAACACACAGTGAATTAACCACAAACCACACATCAAATGATTTTATACTGTAATAATTATATATATATAAATATAGAATCAGGGCTTTTTTCCCTTCTATAGCAGGGGCTATTAATAAGCGTCTTCCCCTGCAGAAAATTCTTTAAAATCATGCAGTTTCCCTTAATATTCAATTTACTTCAAGTTTGTTCTTCCCCTTTTGCAAAACTTCTGCGTTATTATAGGCCCTTCCTATACCTGTGAAAAAAAGCCCTGTGAATACGCTTAATTAAAATACACAATGATTGTATATGCTTGATATGAAGTTAGATTTTAAGATAATAGTCTCATTACCATTGTAGTTGATTTCTAACTGCGATATGCGATTTTTCTCAACATATTTGAGTTAAATATAATATAAAACAACAACCTGTTTGAATTGAGTGAAGTTTACCATATTACATGTACCAATTTATTAACGTGGCACAGCCACTGTAAAAAATAAAAATAACATCCGCAGTGATTATGTCTTTTTATTGATTATTCATTTTATCCGAATTCGACATGTGTTACAGTCATTTGAGGACTATATAGATAATATGCCAGTTGGACTACATGATATAACAACCGAATGGTACTAACAAAAATATTGAAATAAGAACACATCATATGATGTCCTGTCTTTATTCTGTGATATCTGAATAATTCAAAATAAAATGCAATAAAATCCTTCTATGACCAAAAGAAAAACTAGAGTCAGACAAAAAAATAGCCGTGTTTCGGTTGCTTGCCCGAAAAAAGTATAAGTAGGTCGCAAAATATTTATTTTTCTATATTTTTTTTCTAAACATGTATTTCGTATATTTCAGGCAATTTTCGTCCCCAAAAAGTTTTGGACTTGGGGATTTTACAGCTAGAAACTTTAGCTCGGAACTCAAAGATAAGGTCAATCATGTAACCAGACACATGGCTATTTTTTCTAGCCTTATCAAATTGAAGCACAGATAAAACACTAATTTAGAAGGTTGCTAAGAAGAAATGGTCTCAATATCGTTATGTCCCATTAAGTGAAAGTTTTACTTAATCAACTAACAAAATCACAGCATACACAACAAAAGTCAATTACATGATACTAATAAAATGCTTTTGTTTTTGCAAAATACAAGTAAGCGTAAATATAAATATTAATTCTTATAAATTATGATGATGAACAATTGTAGTATTATGGAATTAATATGAAATTACAATTTTCAAACACAGTGCAACAAATTTAGAATCAATGATAAAACTATATGCCAATGTAATAATATGTTAAACAATATCAAACATATAGACCTAACCGCATTTGTAACGTCACAAATAGATGCACAAACTAAATTGTCTACCATTACATTCGTAGATACAGTACGTAAGCCTTGAAAAACACATTGGAACCTTTATAATTGTTTTCATCTTGCCAGTTGTTTTGGGTAATTCATAGCCAGACCAATGTTCATTATGTTTATAAACGTTCTAAAGAAATAAAAATGTAAGCCAAAAAGTGCACATTTCGTGTGTGTTATTCAACGCCGGTAGTTAATGTAGGTCATGATCGTTAGTTAGTACTTTAAGATTTATTATCAATTTCCGTTAGTCTTAGATTAATACAAACATAGTATAGTAACTGATAATAGTAGTTATTAACAATCCATACATCAAAATCCACATTTCACTCCACGTATCTCGAGTGCCGAAAAAGATAATCAGGTTCTTCTATCTGATTTTAAATTGGCAATAGTCGCGACGCTTCTGAGAAACGAACGCAAATAAATGTCTTGTGTTACGAACAAACACACACACACAAAAAACAATTCATAGAAGATATATGACTTCATATTTAATGTCACAACGATGCAATCAGACAACTAATCATGCATCACTTTCCGTTAGTTTTAGATCAATTTATACAAACATAGTATTACAAATCGTTTAAAATAATCAAAATATGTATACGAAGATTTAAAGTTATTTGTAACTACATAGATACCTAATTAAGAAAGCAGACATGAAAATCAGACTACCTCTCCTCTAAACCCCCCACCCTCTCTCTCTCTCTCTCTCTCTCTAACCACTTATCCACACCCCTTTGCCTCTCTGTGTATATTTCCTCTCACTCAGATCCTCTCTCTGTCTCAGCCGGGATATCTTAAGAAATTAGCACTTTACCACTATTCTCATATACAATTGCAAAGCATCTTCCTTGTTTGTTTGTTTATATCGTGTTTACGCCCCTTTGCAAATTTCTTATTCATATGAGGCGGACAGATCACCTAACCATCGTTCAAGGGAAGAACCAGCACTAGACTCCGTAAGAAACTTTCTACTTTCTCACATAAAGAGACATGGTCCCTTGCGGGTCTCGAACCCGTGACCCTCTATCAGTGAGAGGCTACAGTGATTTGAAGTCAGCGACCTTAACCACTCGACCACGGAGGCGGGCATCTTAATACTTGTATCAATGTGAAAAAATAATGTCCTGAATATATACAGTTTTGTACAATCAATATGATAAGCAAATTGACTCACCAAAATGAACTTTTCAATAGAGAGTAAAAAGAATGTTCATCTTACTATACACACAATTGCCTGTTCGCAAAAGAAATATAACTACAGCTACCAACATACACACAAATACATAAAAAACACTAAACGAACAAAATCAGCTTACGTGGTTTGCACTATATAGTACAAGACTATGTTTACTATAAACAATAACAAGTATGTACCTTATCTCATAATGTATCATGCTGAATAGTCTCATAAATGAAAACCAAGCACAAAATCTCACACAAGTACATCGATAGACAAATACTACCCAAATACTTAAAATATATTAAAACGCACTATAGTGATATAATAACTGTATACTAGGATAATAGCAAATAAAACAAAACAATTCCAACCTTCCAATAAAATCCTGGAATATACCAGAGGGCTGTTAATCTTACCAGTGTTCCTGGATTCATTAACAGTGCTAAGTTTGTTCCATGCAAGTAACTTAACTTGAAAAAAAATGTAAAGGCCTTAGTTTTTATAATTTAGTAATAC
The DNA here is from genome assembly GCA_964023205.1 of Lutraria lutraria. Classification (NCBI taxonomy): domain Eukaryota; kingdom Metazoa; phylum Mollusca; class Bivalvia; order Venerida; family Mactridae; genus Lutraria; species Lutraria lutraria. Next base: position 22,902,692 of record OZ026848.1, read on the forward strand.
AGATACAAGGCTTTCTTAAGAAACATCTCGTAAAATGTTTCCAGATGTTTTTCTTATTTGTTTGCAATAGCATTGACAAAGTATGCTACATTTCTATGTGTACTTAGTGTGCACGTCCAATGAAATCGCAGTTTTCTGCATTTTTGTTGTTGTTGTTTTTTCTAAAGGAATTAATCTTTAATATGTTCATAATAACTTCATAGTTTTTTACTATGTCTGTTAAAATGTGCGTGGTTAATAAATAAGTAGAAATACGACGATTTCATTGGATGACAAATAAAGCTGCAAACTAAGTGTATTAATTAGTATTCATCTGATGTGTTCTATGGAAAATAGATAGTCTCCTGTCGCTTCGCTCCCGCCGATCTTTCTATTTTCCATAAAACAAAACGGATTAACATTAACATAATTACACTTTGTGATTAAAAAAAGAAAGTTTTTATCGCAGGTAAACGTCAGTTTTACAGATAAGACATCTTTCTAGATAAAATAAGACCTACTCTAATTTTAACATCCAAAAAAGCTAATGGGGCTTTAACTAGATGATCATTATGTATATAGTTACATATCGATGGGAATAATGAATGATTATGTTTACGTTGGTATTATTAAAATTCCAACTGGATTCACTTAAATACATCTACTAGGAAACTACAAATGCTACCAATAATCCATCATAGGCTCGTGATATAAGGTAAATGATACATGAAATGTCATCAATTTTGTTGTTATAACAAAAATGTTTTAATTGCAACTCTATGAATCAACGGGCAACGAAGCAAAAGAAGAAAAGTGACTACATGTACATGTTTCTTAGATGCGTGGTTTTACAGAAGTAATTATACAAAATACCTATATAAAATGCTTAAATCGCCATGCAACATGCACCATGTAGCATGGATGTATTATTATCAGAGAGCTGTATTCTGAATGTTTGTATATAGCATTTATTTATATTCATCAACAACAAATAACCAATATGAGCGATCCGTATAATGGCTAGACTTAAAACAATTTAGTGAAGAATGTTAACTTAGTATACATTTTCTTCCATAAGTAAATCTTAACAATATACTGTTGATTTAAAACATAATTACGGTTTATTCGTATGATCATTTTTTTAGTTAATGAAGATGTGTTGCCTTTTTCTGTCGTTATTCTCTCGGCATAAAGTTTACATATTGCATTTCATTCGTTACGATGAAATTTCAAATTATTTCAACAACAGAGCAGACGAACAGATTCAGTCAAACATGACAGGTAACGCGACGAATAGCCGGTCCAATGATTGACCAATCAAAAATGACCGAAATCACCATTAGCCAATCAAATGGCCAGGATTAGCCAAACTAGTTATAGACAATACAGTAAGTACTCGCAAACAGCTATAATAAACAAATACTCGTAGGTATAATTCGTCTAGAAAAGGGTGGTGTCATTCTTACGAGTCAAATTATTTTGACATTGGTTATTACTACTTTTTATCAGTTATCATTTCACTGCTTCCAAGCAAACTATTATCGAACGTATTACAGCACAGTACAGCAGTACATTTTTTCTATTCCGCAATGATAGTGTCAGAAAAGGGATCGTGGATTTTATCTCAATAACTTCTCATTCGCCATTTTACATCGTGTGTACATAGGTGCAAGCCTCCATTTTTAAATCCCGCATCAATGGTGTCAGAAGTGGGTCGTGTATTTTATCTCAATAACTTCGCATCACCATTTTACATAGTGTGTACACAAGTATAAGCGTCCAATTTTTAAATCCCGCATCACTCTAAATAAACCAGTCCTATAATTTCTCATATAAATGTATTTCCTAGAAATAGCCAAATATCATTTACATTATTTATGAGTGTCAAGCAAGGTTAATAAGGACATTGGGTCATGTTTTACATCTTTGTAAGAAATACTTTGTCATAGATTAACCGATGACATCAACGATATTTCACTAAATTACTATGATAATACGTAGAGCCGAGATTTAAGATTTTTCATTAATTATTTCTATTCTTTAACATCATGCACTGAATTAAATATTTCGTCTAAATCAGATGAACGACGTCAAATACATAATAAAAACTACATTTGATTTACAAATGCTCAGTTTAGTGAATAAGATAAGAAAAGGATTCCCCCCCCCCCTCCCATTAAAAAAAATACAGCCTTCTCTAAAAGTAAACCTGCCCTAAAACCCACCAACCCAATACACATCAAACACATACAAACATATCATAAATGAAGGACAATACACATGCAGGCTCAAGGACAGGTACCACATTGGAGCAGTTTGCAGTATGGCTACAGGGGTTTAAACTAGTTTTTTTGTCCCAACCTTACTCTTGCCCTATGGTAACAAACGAACGAATGGATAGATGATAGACAGATTACAAAATATAAGACAGTACAACCAATAGCAAGCATATCACAAGTTGGTTGCTGTCAATCTAACTTATTTATAAACCAAAACAGTTGAACGAAGTCAAATAAGTGACGTCATGTTCCGAGTTGTATGTTGCATTCAATCATAGACGTTTTGCATCATTTATTCACATTCATAAATTATAAGTTTAATGTTCCGTAACAGTAATAAATTTTAATGTTCTGCATCTTAAATTTCTCTTTTTTATTTGCAATATCCCAACAGCGTTATGAATGCGTGTTTGTACAAATACAATTATATTTTTAAACAGTGTAAAATTAAACATTTCGAGATGAACAACCAAATAGTGTTCACTTTCTCGTTTGGTTCAACTAAGCATGTGATACATACGACGTAGTCCACATCAATCAATGTTAATCATGATAACAATAATCACATGAGTCGTAACTTGACATCTAAAATTTAGAACGATCAGTTTGCACGCCATGCAATATATCACAAATAAACAGCCTTCTTGAGAAATATCAAACACTTTGTGCTCATTCTATCGTGCAAAGTGTACGACCAATGCCATAACAAACATCAGTTCAGTGTCAAGAACAAAATAATCTACCAGAAAACACTATACTCATACCCAATTACATTTCTTTACAAACTTAGAGTAGTTATTTCACCCAGTAATTGTTTCAAATGACCGATTTACAAAATTATACGTCATGCAATGTGTCATTTTAGTAACAAATAAGCAACAACAAAGCATATGTAAAATGCATTGCAATGAAATGATATAGTTAAACACCAAAATATTAACACTTACATACGATACAAAATTACACATTTACAGATCACTTATATATCTCCCTTGCACGTTTATGGTACAATAATTTCTTACAAATGAAATATTCAAGCGTATCTGGAATATTCGGATCCTAATACTGTACTTTTCTGACGTATCTGCTCAATGCTACACACAAATATATATAAGCAAAATTTCTGAAGATATTGTATGGTGACCGACATTTGTCTTTAATAAATATGATTGATCCTGTGTTTTTGCTCTGAAAGTCTTTGAAAATCCGCTACACGCATAGACCTTAGTACAAATGTAAACGGACAATAAGTCATCAAAAAGATCACGGTAAATAAATTCTATTCACGAAACCTATGAAAATATAAACATTTCCAAAATCTGTCAGCCCAATTATGAATTTATAACTTAGGGCATTAAGATCTGAAACCCTTAAGACAAAGAATTATTCTGAACAATAAGTTTAGATCCTTGATCATTCAAATCCTTGCACGTACTTTTACAGACATTTCAATGGTATATATCAGTTTTTTTCACAATCTACTAAGAGCATCAATGATTGTTTGTGCCACAATACGAATTGAAAATGCATGCACATGCAATATAAATATGACATTAAGAAAATATAAAAATAAAAGAAGACATTACTGAAAATGTCAACAAATATAATAATACCAAATTTAGTGACTACCAAAATATTCTTACTAATATTTTGCTTGCACGTGTGGTTTTGATTTAAAGTAATCGTAATCAAGAAGTTAGTTATATTTATTTATTATATCGTCGTGTTTCTGCGTGAACTTGTCATACAATTAATACATTAGTCATGTTTTCAGTTTTGCACAGCAAATAGCCATGTTTGTTCATACATGTATTACTAATTGCTGGACTTGTAATCTAAGCTCATATCAAATAAGCAGTACATGAGAGTGTCGATAACTGAATTTCATATTGCAAACAAATTAATTGACACACAATTTAGACACTCGGTTAATATAAAGAACTTGTGTTTTGATAACAGAATTAGTTTAAAAATGTTTGGCCACTTAAATCCCATAGAAATGTTTGTTATATTTTATACTTGATGATTCTTTGCATTGTATTTGTTCCAATCTATGAATATTTAAATTCTAAATAATAATTTTACTTTTGATCGGCATTTTCTGTTGCAGCCCTGGCACGTGAACATTTCTAGGTGGCTCTTGTGGCTCATGATTGGTCCGATTTTGACTGGCTTTCCATTTGCTCCTTCGCTGAAGAATGACTTTTTCGCAGATATTCATACCTTGCAGCAGTTGTTGCTTCCAGTGGGCTCTGTTTTCAGCAGTAACTTCCCAAGATCATGCCAATGGGATAGGCTACAAATATCATTTGAAGCGGATGTGTAGACGGTCTATGCATCTAGCGCCGGTCACAAGTTATTTGTAAATGGGGTCTTTGGGAATGCGCCTCCATCTTGTGAAAGTGGGTAGATTCTTACAGCCAAGGATTGTAAGCGGACTAGAACGATACATTCGAACAGCCAGCTTGACAACAGTGTTCATTTAGAGAGTAGTATACCTCGGTGGTTGTTGCAGTAGCTTAGAACACCCTTGTTTTTATAGAGTGCAAGCACCAGACAATGGGTGAGTGATGGGGCTCCAAATTCTTAGATTAGAAGGGTTGCTCATCAAGCTCATGCATCAGGGACAGACGACCAATTGCGTTTAGTGCGAATTGTGATCAATTCATCTGGCCAACTGTCCCAACGGGTGCGTGGGGCTCAGGAAGAAACTCTGTAAAGTGGAGAGTTACTTACGCACCAAATTATCATGAATCAAACAAATCTATATGTCTATATGCCAAACAATGTGGAGCATCCCATCTCGTTGTTTCAGCATAAAAGATGTGCGCTGAAGGAAAATTGCTACACGTGTCATTCAGATAAACTATAAGATATTAATTCCTACCGAAGTATCATTCAATTACATCTAATAACGGTAAAATTATGTTCTTTCGTTATTTAACTTCGCTGCAAGCCATTTTGAGTCAAGTGCGAGTGATGTATCAAGCGATCCGATTGGTCGGCATGAAATGAACAGTCTATTGTACACACATATCCGACCAATAAACCAATAAAGAACGATAAATATCTTATAAATGCGATGTTCCACATAATTTGGCATATAGACATATAGTAGGTTTTTCACCTTGATAGTATATATAAGTTCAGTGACGGGATTTCTTTTCATCATTTGTGTCCAGACCAAACACTGACACTACCACCTGTAAGTAGCGTAGTTTACAAGGTAGTCACATCTATTGGTCTATTGAGTTTTCTGTGATATAAGTTGTTATATAAATTATGCAATGTACATATACAATGTACTGTGTTCCAATCTTGAGTAAACATTAGACACGATATTGTATGATACTAAATGCTGACTTTGTATTCATTTATCAATCCGTATCAAGTACTCGACTGTATATATCAGAATTGTAAACAAATTGAAATTCATCGTGGCAGCCAATGTCTTGATATAAGATACGTTCTCACGTAAGCACGACATGTCAAGTAAGTGTACCTTGAGTTATGTATAAAAGGTTATCATGGTTATCATATGCTTCACATTTTATAGAACAACAATCTTACTGTTCAGACGATCAGACATTTCATCTGTGATTATGTTTCTCCTTTCCAAACTTTACCCGGGCTTGTTATCACCCATATATTTGCAGATTCAACAATAAAATTGAATGAAGCACGTTCCTATAAGCAGACCTACGACGTCTATTTTCCGGTGCAGGTTTCTTTTCAATTATTTAATTAAGTCAAACCTGTGAACAAAGGCCTCCCTTGGGAAAGATATTATGTGACCATTATTGACAGGTGGCCTTTATTCCGAGATCATTTTGTTCTATAAAATCAATGACAGTTTTTGAAGAATGACCTTTATTCACAAGGCAATCTTTATTCTAAGGGGTCGCTAACAACATATTCCACTGTACGTTTATTTCATTATGAACATAGAATGTATTTACAATGCACGTCAGAATAAATTATTACGTTACAGCTGCATTCTTGAATACTTTATAAATAATGATACTAACAAAATATTTTACTAAGGCTCCCTCTTAATTAATCACTCATCTGGAAATAGAATGATACGTATTGGAGCGTGATTGGATAGTACCTGGTAATTAAAAACACAAGTACCATGATGGACCTATGATCGTTCTGCAGAAAAATGAATGTGGCTGCTTTCTTTGACTTAAAGTGTACAGCACTGCCAAACCTTAGAAATCATTTTAGAATAAAAATTAGGGTAGATAATTCAACAACATAATTATTATTGTTTTGGAAAAGAAGAGTTTTCAGTTTTTTTCCTACATAAGCCTAATTGGGACACAGCCAGTTTTGTCAACGGGGGCATGATTTGAACGAACTTGGTAGAGGTTCACTACTCAATTCTACACACTAAGTACCGATTACCGAAGCTCTAGGCCTTGCAGTTTCGGAGCAGAAACATTTTCTCATGTAAATCTATTACAAATCAATTTCGACCACAGGGTAATGAATTGAAGACAGTCGGTAGTGTTCTGCAAAACAACTACAGTACAACCTCTCCAGAGCGGCCCTCTGTAGAGCAACAACCTCTCTATAACAAGACATTCAAAATTTCCCTAAACTGATACTTACTATAAATGTAACCTCGGTAATGCAACAACCTCTAAACAACGGCCAATATTCGCAGCTCCCACATGGTGTTGCTCTACAGAGGTTGTACTGTACATACCAAACATGAAAACTCTGGGCCGGGGAGAAGAATTTTCAATATTTTCCTATAGATATGTGAGTTCCCCAAGTTAAACCAAGTGACACCTGAGGCGTGCCTAATTTCACCCCTGACTTGAACAAGCTTAATAGAGATATACTAGACAATGCTTCACACTAAATAACTTAATCATCTCTTATATAAAATGGGATTACAAACCGACAATGTATTCTGTCATTCTCATCCTGAAACTATTTTACATTTAATCTATGACTGTGAATGCACACAAACATTTTGGAGGAATTCTATATCCTTGATAAAAATCATTGTGACAATCTCAATATCAACTTCAGTAAAAAGGAAATAATCCTTGGTGATATAAACATTAAACCTATATTCAATAAAATTATTTTAATAGCAAAACATTACATTTATCAAAGTAAAATGAATACGTTTGTCCCAAATATTGGGTCTTTTAAACGAAAATTATCCTTAACTTATAAGATTGAAAAGTATAATGAAACTAACTATTGTAGTACACACAAATGTGACAAACTTTGGGCTCCATTGGCAGATTTGACAGAGACACAATACAGGCAAAATTCTAAACTGTAGAATGATATTTAACGTGTTGTTGTTGTTGTTTTTTTTTTCAGTGGCTCCGCATTTCCCCTCTCTTTATTAGTTAGTTCTTTTTCCATATAAATTGTTCCTTTTACACAATATATTCTGACCCAAGTCTTAGACCTTTGTTTGATATTTTTCTACAAAAGATAATCTTGATACATAAGACATTAAGCCCACAATTTTTTGAATGAGAACATCAATTAATAGTATTGATACAACTGTAAAAGACTCCTACCATCTAAAACAATTAACATGTTCTCAATACAAATATACCCGGTAAAGTCATATTGAAATGTTAAACGATGAGATTATTATGTCTATATTCTGTAGATCTACTATGGATATGATTATCAGTTAATAAAAAAATACAAAAAAGAAAGAAAAAAAATATTTTAGCTCCAGGAGCTTTAAAAATCCTGAATGAACCCCACGGTCGTAATTTGAATAAACTTGATAAAGGTCCATTAGACAATGCTACACACCAAATATTTAAGCTCTATGCATTGTAGTTTCTGACAAAAAGATTTTTTTATATTCCTATCTAGAATCAAATTACCCCCGTGCCGGAGCCAATTTTGACCCCCGGTGCTACAATTTGAGTAATCCACTAAACAATGCTACACACACACAATTTCTAAACTCTAGGCATTCTGGCCACCAGAGTTTTAAATGAAACTTATTGTTTAATATCTTTGAAAGTGACTACCCAAGGACCATTCAAGTTTGGTTGCAAATGGCATAGTGACTTAGGAGATGTTGTTTAAAGAAAATATGGACGCCACTTCATGGCACACTGGCATGGTGAAACTGAATATTATTTCTATACAACAAGTACTTATACAATGCCTTGCAGTGATAATGGAATACTAATGTTGTCATTCGATGAAGTTCAAATTGTTTAAATACACTAATGCTGTCTCTTCTTATCCTCGAATGTAACAATGACAACATAATAAATGCAACTGTAACACCTTATTATGATTTCATATAATAACGCTATAGCATGTTCATCACGTATTATGATTTGTAAAACGAGAAAATACAATAACAATTTCAATTTTGCTTAAAACAGTAACATAAGATACTATAAAAAACAGCTCAAACACTTTCACAGTAACGGGCTTGGATGTCAGGTCAAATCAATTTTCACCAATTTATAGCTTTAAAAACTAAACCATAATTATATATATACGAGTATATACTAAAATGACCCCACTGTATGAAGTGCATTGCAAGTGATTTGAAACAAATATTACATTTGATTGGTCTTCTATAAACCAATATCGCACGTAATTTATAAAATTTTAAACAACGATAACTACTCTGTATGTAGAAATATATTACAACAAATATACATTTGTACTATAAATTCACTATAAATGTATAATGTAGGGAACCGTGCCTCAGATTTTTGATAACGTCCTGCGTTCGTTAGATACTTGACTTTAAAGAAATTTCGTACTCAGAACCCCGCTGTTTATTACGTAATACGCCATAGATAAAAAATGAATAGAAGTATTAAGATTCAAAGACAGGGTTCCCTAGATGAACACTTCCGCTACACAATACCGAAAACCGCTTTGAAATCCGTCATCAAAAAAGACGGCAATGACACCTACTGTGTTTTTTAAGCTGAGCAATTAACAATTTAAGTGTCGGATCATTATCGTCTCATGAAATCAACGAATTTGACGCACCCCATTCAATTTTGATAGCCAATCAAAATCGCTAATGTTTACGGTTCAATAATTGAAACCACGCCCGGGTATGATGTCTAGTAAGAGATTTTATAACAAATAATTAATGAATGAATAGTGTCATATTGCACCAATACAATTCACATTGCGTAAGAGATGTTTAATGCTGATAAGGAAAAGTCGATAAAGGAGTACAGTATTTATCGCAATAAAACACCATTTTTGAGCGTTCTGTTTAAATTTTTTGTTGCTTGGTATTAATGTATGATATTTAATCTTTGTAAATAACGATAAATATTAGTTTACGTTATTTTAGCGATTTTAACCAATCCCGATACGTTAACAGCTCCTTGTTTTAAATGTACGTATCGATAAGTTGCTAAACAGCAAGTCTTCCATCGCAGACTCCTTTTGCTAGAACTCAAAGCATCGGCAACATCGAGCAGCAATAACATATTATGAAGTTTTTGAAATGCCAGTATTAGTTTAAGACTAGCTTAGTTATATATACTGCTGAGCCTATTCATAAATATTTCAAGCGAACATTGTAAAAGCTTGTACCTTGACTAATCCAGCCGACAAGTTTTCATCTGTCCATAAAGTAATTTCGCAATTGTACTTCATGCACTAACTTCAATATATACACCTAACTGCTACCCGCATCAACCAGTGTGTAATGTTCATCGCGCTTTAAATGCTGAGACAGGAACTTCTTTTGAACCTTTGAACTGCAGTAAAATCATTGAGTGACGTCATAAAACCCAGTTCCCATAATAAACGATGTCGTAAATAAAAATGTGACGAAAATGTCCAAGCATCCGTGCTCAATACAAACTAAAAATGTTATTATTCTTTATTGGTTCATCTTTGTTTGATCTTACAATTAGATGAAATTAAGCGGCACTATTTTCTGTGACTGTTGATCGCCGCGTATGAATGAAAATCCAAAATTAACAGTTATTGTAAGATTCATAAAGCAACTGCAATTTATATTATGACCCTGCAATATCTTTGTACTTTGATCACGCGATACAACTCGTGTGATAAAAGTTAATCCGTGGTTAAGTAATGTGTTAATTCATTGTGAGTAACTTACTAGTAATTCCGATTTAATATTTAAAGTTCTAAGCCAAAAAAGTGAGTCATACGAATCTATTTAATTAAATTACAGATTTGGGTGGTATGCGAAGGGTGGGAGAAATACAAGCACAATGAAAATTTAGGTCAAGTAAATATTGAGTAGTCGGAGTAATGGAAAAATAGGCCATGTGATAATATGATATGAATAAGTCAAATTAACAATTAAAACGCTTTTTACTTTGTACGTATAATGTATTTCAAGAACTTCCGCTTCGTGAATTTTTCCCAGTTATAAGAAGAAATTTCTTTTCCGAATATACAGATACTCTTTATGTGTTCTTTGTCTACCGAAATATTTGTAACACACTGTATAAAATCGTGATTGTGCAATTTGTTAATTTAAGGGTAGTAACTACGTTCCGATTTTATTCGTATAGCAAAGACATATACATACATGTATGTATAGGTATTTAGTGTAAGCTGATATTCATAGACATAAAGGTACAAAAAACATTCCTCTGTAAACAGCTTCCTGCTCCCACATAAAGTGAGACAAATATTATACTGGAGTTTTAAGAAAAATGCAGCTGAAACATGTTTTAATAAAATAAACATAACTATATATACATAATAACTAAATGAATGTAAATACTATCATTAATTCAAGGGTAAACAGTTCAAAATGTAGGTCTGTAACTTTTATAGCCATAATGTACAGGAAAATAACAGTATCTCTTCAAATAGCCTGAAAAGAATAGTTAGGTATTAAGTAACATTGCATCTGTGAAAACTGCGAAAATATGCCTGTCTTATAGGGTATCATTCCAGGTATACGTAAAATAACTCCTTATTTAAAATATTACCTGTCTGATAAGTAAACGATGCTACATGGGAAGCAATCTGTATTTACACATTCTCCAGTAAAATCAGAATTCTGCAACATGCTCAAAATCTTTCATCGTGTCTCCACATAGACATGTGTCTTACGATAGCATACAAGCTGATGTTCATGACATGGGATCATTTACAAACAGAGAGATTTGCAAATAAAAATATCGATATAAGTAGGTACAAACGGGGGGGGGGGAAAGCACCCTAAAAGGTGTTTTTGCCCCAAGGGAGAGTTATCCCGCTTATGTTGCGTCTTACTCCCTCAGAGTTGTCTTTCTTGTCCTATGTTCTATTTTTTATGGTTTGAACGTTAGCAACGGGGGTGGAACCGTCAAGTTGATATTAAAGCGGGTTCTCAACGCGTGACTCTTATTGAGTTCGAGGTAGCACAGTTAATGAGAAATATACAATGAAAGTGTATTGGGAAATTTTCCAGTTTCTCGTATGTGTTCGAGCTAAACCATGACTTGTGTGAACTGTTCTTCATGAGCTTATCCACTCGCAAAACTTAGTCGTTATAACTAAGATGATATTGTGAAATTAGTCACGTTAGTAAGTCATATCGCAATAATATTCCAGAAGCATCCATACCTTCTAGGATATGATAAGTCATTCTAAGACTTCACTTACACACATCCTAGCTGACTTTACAAAAAATTGAGTACATCCCATCCCTCAAAGTCGTTCGATGTATGACTTTGACAATGATTCAACCGATACACATCATTCAACACTAACTGAACACATTGCTTTTAAATCTTTAAAGTCACGTATCTATGAGACATATTCGTTCTAGTTCCCCATCCTGATGACAGCGCATTAAATCAAAGTACTGAAAGTACTGTCGGAATTTGATTTTTTCATATGAGACAAGTCACTGCCATGGTGTTGCTGACAACACAGCAATGACAGTTAGGAGAAGGTTTAGTTCATGGATATTCATGCTTAGGAATTAACATACACCATCTCAATATTGCCATCTATTTATGTACATATTCTGATATTCATGTGCTAAATTCCATCAACCTAACATGATGGTTATCTAAGTTATCAGATGTTTCAAGTTTATTATGTAGCCCATTATCCAGCCTATATTTTTCCGAATCCATCGGTACCAAAAAAAGCATTGTTGCTGTCGTATTTACTGATTTAATACATACCGCAAAGCTCTTCAAAACGCTCCATTTTAATAATATATCTTGATTATGACCACATATCACTTTAAATGCACACTACTGTGTTAGAAACGAATTAAAATCGACCTATATAATTCTTTCAGTGATAATTTCGTTTTGAAGAATTTTTCGACTTTCCATGTTTTAGTTCCTAACTCGGAACAAAACTGACATAAACCACTATCGATTGATTAATCGTAGTTTAAGATTTTTTTTCAGAAAAAATATGTTATTGGTATGGGAATTATATTCAAACTTGATATCATGATGTTGGACTTTATGACAGGTTTTGAAGTGAAAGTAATAGTTTATTGTAAAAAACTATAGCTATTCGGAAACGAGCCGTTATACGGCGACATTTTCCGATCTCGCTACGGAATATACCGACATCGCACGATTTCATCAGTTCCATTACGATCCTTCTGTCTTAACATCAAAATACCCTTCACACACTGTGAACCAACATAATAATTGCGACCTTCACAATAACTGTTATTTCTTCGCTAATGTATGTGTACTGCCGTTCTGTTCTCTGCACTTCGACGGGGAAACCCCACATTCTATTTTTAGAATTTATCCAACTATATATAGCTCTAGCTGATAGTATCGATCGATACGCGTTGTGGATATAAACCTTAACACTGATTTACATATCATGTCAAAAAGTCACATATAAGACATACATCAATAGTAGATTAATGTAATTACATGCATACTTCTGCAGAGAAATTACTGACCTACTGAACGAAAGCCGAAAGTATAACTATTTTATGCTAAACTAGTTGGTTTCCTTACCCTATCTTACCGCACACAATAGAGTGAGAGTGGGAACGGGAACCATGGCAGTTATGGAGCTCACGGCATTTTTGTAAGTCGATGATAGCAAAGGAATTATCAAATTCCAAAAATCATGACTTAAAAAACCTACCCTAGCTGACGCAAAAAAAAACGTGATGAAATCTGAGATAACCTCCACATTCTTTTCAAATCGTTGCTCTGATAACCCCATTCAGAGTATGTAAATAGCCCAACATTAATAAAAAAATGTGACACATAGCGACCTCATTTGACCCTGACTAAGATATACAAGCTTAAACTGTATATACGCTGTTTAAAGCAGATTGTTGCATGCGTTGTTTGAACGCGAGCAACAGGGGTGGAACAGTCAAGTTGATATTAAAAAGCGGGTTGTCAACGCGAGACGCTCATTGAGTTCGAGGTAGCAGAAAATATACAATGAAAGTGTAATGTACTTACAATTTTCCAGTTTCTCCTATGTGTTCGTCTGCTTTTCACATTGTGGAATAAACGTCGATGATAATAACATCTTTATCGTACGATTTCTATTTTGAAATTCTAAGAAATATGAACAGAATTCCAAAAATAGAAACAAAAGTTATCTACGACAAAGCGTCAGTTTCCACACATTTAGTACTACGTCATGTGTTTTATACGTCAGTGGTCTAATATTTAACTCAACTCAAAATTACTCCATAACTTTCATTTAAACATTTTTACTTCAACGATAACATAGTATGAATTTCACGGGTATTAATCTAGTTGAAAGGTTACCCTAACAACCGTTTATCTTTAACTTTGATCTCAATAGGAGTCAGTGGCGGATCAAGGATTTCCAGTAAAGGGGCGTAGCAGATTAAATGAACTCAAATGAAATAAATGAAGTCGGAATCGCTATATACTTTTTCAACTTAAACCATGCCGTGATTTTTAGGAAGGGGTGGTCTTTGACGTCTTTCATTGGATCCATCAGTGAACATAGATATTGTGAAATGTTCAAAGTTTGTTTATAAAAAAATGGTCATGTATAATGTGTACTTAACAATAAAACTGTCAAAAAGATGAAATCTGAGATATCGTTAACATTCTTTTCAAAACGTCGCTGAGTAACCATACCCATTTAAATTTATTCATTGATAAAAGTATACACAGTGTCCTGACTCAGTATAGTTATACAATTGAGAAAAAGCATCATTGATTTTAACTACGTGGAAAAAATGAACAGTGTTGCTTCAAACGAATCTTTGCATACAGTACATTTCTTTTTCATAAAAGCCAATCAAAGTCATTTTAGCAATCTATAGTAATGATAGCTCGTCTCAAATAAATTAGAGCATTAGTGTTACGATCTCATGTAGTATCCTTACCAAAAACACTAGTTGATCTTATAAATACATGTAGGGTATTGACATAGAAACCTTTTAACAGTGTCCTTTTTCTTAACAACAACGATTTAATATCATTGAAGTGAATTAAGCAAAGTAGGAGTATAATTGTGATATTGAATCACATTTTCAATTACTAGAATGTGGAAAAAAATAAAAGCTCTCCACCTTGTCTTACCCATACTGCTCAAGCTGAAAACAGTATGATGTAATGGCTAAACCTTCTGTAAAAGCTAGTTTTCACCAACTCTATTGATAGCACGTTTTTTTCATACAAGTTTTGAATTTGCAATTGTTATCTCATGATATTCAAATCAAAGACGACAAAACATACCAAATATACATATCATGTTTTATTCCGAAAAAATTCTTAGCATTTACACGAAATATAAGCTACTTAAGTTAGTTAAATGTTATATAATCATAGTGCAATCACTAAAATCAAGTCAAGTAATTACGAGTATCTTCATGTATGTTCTGACACAGTCTGATTTATGCATGAATATTAATAACTTTGCACAGTTGGCTTTTCGGCACAAGTTCAAAAAGTGTAAGACTTTCTCCAACAGTCAACTTTTATGATTCACAAACACAGTTAAACGTAATAAATCATAATTTAACAATCACTGATGTAATCAATCCGAGAGTTGCGATGATAAACACTGTCATTTCGATTGTTCCTCTTGTTCAGTTGCGTTCTCATGTTCCATTGCATTCGAATCTTGAAGCTCCAGAAGTTCGTAAGTAGTTAAGATATTATCAAAGAGAAACCTTCGCTTGAGAATACCATATTTCAAAGCTTCCTCCTTGTCATAATCATCTTCATCAATCAAGCGATGAACTGTCTTCAGAACTGATTTATAGACGGGATCTCTTCTCATTGCATTGAACCACACCAATTTACTGCCAAATGCGTTCATTAATGCATCCCTGTAAGCGCTTCTCATATTTCTAAAAACGGTTTCTCTTGCGTCATCTTCACTCATGTCGGCATCTTCTTCGATAAGCTCATGAACCTCTGAGTCAAACTGCGAACTACACTTTTCAAACGTTTCTTCTACGATGTCATCCCACGGATCGAATGCCGAAGATTGCTTCGAGGCAACGTCGTTGTCGCCGTTACTGTTTTCATCACTATCCGAAGCTAAGTCGTAGTCGCTGTTATTGTCTTTCTTTTTATCTACAGGTCCAAAAATATCCTCTTCAATCGATACGTCAGACATTGTCTCTTCATCTGAGTCCGAGTTTCTGTCCGAATGAGTCGAATTTTTATGTCGTAACATATTATACTTTTTCGCAAATGTTTTCAAACAAATATTGCATCGAAACATTCTCCTCAACGGCTCATACAGGAATGAAGAAAACTGAACGACGTATCTAACTTAATACCGTTCCTATGGTTATGATTTCGGCCTGATCATCTGCGTTCTTGTTAGAGTTTTGTTGAAAAGATGGTCGATCGAGTGTCGATTTCTTACTCTTTCTAGCTCCTTTTCCACCTTCCGATTTGCCACGGGGGCGTTTGCTGCTGGCTGGTCTTGAATTATTCTGACCAATAATAGCTGGATTTAAGTCGTTCTGACCAATATTTGATACATCTTTAGGTTTAGATTGTCTCTCCAGCATACTTTTTGCGATGGCGATTGTTTGCTCTGCCGGTAAAACCATCCGAATATATATCTTGGAGTGTACTTGAGGCACAGTTCTTTTCATCTTTCTTTTGTTTTTTCTATTTTTGATATCAAATAAATCCATGTCTAAGGCACGTCTTGACTCTTTAACACCCTTGCAGTTAATAACATTCAGGAAGATATTGAACTTTCATTTAAAGACCATATACTACGTTCGCGAAGCAACGCATTTATCTCACCAAGGCGTGGCTAGCGTCTGTTTGATATGATCCAATAACATTCGCCGATTATAAAACTGGCTTTCACAACATACACAAATGTATGAATAATATTCGGTTGTATGCCACGTTCTTAAGTGATGCAGAAGATTTCTCCAATACAGAAAATAACTTTTGCATGTTGTACATCGAAATATCACAGCAGCTCATGAGCAATGAGGAGCAGCTCATGAACAGCTCCTCCAAAGGGAAATAATTGAATTAACACGCGCCCGCAGAAAAAGCAGCTCATGAGGATGAGGAGCAGTAACGGCGACAACGACGTTGCCTCGAATCAATCTTCGGCATTCGATCCGTGGGATGACATCGTAGAAGAAGCGTTTGAAAAGTGTAGTGCGCAGTTTGACTCAGAGGTTCATGAGCTTATCGAAGAAGATGCCGACATGAGTGAAGATGACGCAAGAGAAACCGTTTTTAGAAATATGAGAAGCGCTTACAGGGATGCATTAATGAACGCATTTGGCAGTAAATTGGTGTGGTTCAATGCAATGAGAAGAGATCCCGTCTATAAATCAGTTCTGAAGACAGTTCATCGCTTGATTGATGAAGATGATTATGACAAGGAGGAAGCTTTGAAATATGGTATTCTCAAGCGAAGGTTTCTCTTTGATAATATCTTAACTACTTACGAACTTCTGGAGCTTCAAGATTCGAATGCAATGGAACATGAGAACGCAACTGAACAAGAGGAACAATCGAAATGACAGTGTTTATCATCGCAACTCTCGGATTGATTACATCAGTGATTGTTAAATTATGATTTATTACGTTTAACTGTGTTTGTGAATCATAAAAGTTGACTGTTGGAGAAAGTCTTACACTTTTTGAACTTGTGCCGAAAAGCCAACTGTGCAAAGTTATTAATATTCATGCATAAATCAGACTGTGTCAGAACATACATGAAGATACTCGTAATTACTTGACTTGATTTTAGTGATTGCACTATGATTATATAACATTTAACTAACTTAAGTAGCTTATATTTCGTGTAAATGCTAAGAATTTTTTCGGAATAAAACATGATATGTATATTTGGTATGTTTTGTCGTCTTTGATTTGAATATCATGAGATAACAATTGCAATTTCAAAACTTGTATGAAAAAAACGTGCTATCAATAGAGTTGGTGAAAACTAGCTTTTACAGAAGGTTTAGCCATTACATCATACTGTTTTCAGCATGAGCAGTATGGGTAAGACAAGGTGGAGAGCTTTTATTTTTTTCCACATTCTAGTCATTGAAAATGTGATTCAATATCACAATTATACTCCTACTTTGCTTAATTCACTTCAATGATATTAAATCGTTGTTGTTAAGAAAAAGGACACTGTTAAAAGGTTTCTATGTCAATACCCTACATGTATTTATATGATCAACTAGTGTTTTTGGTAAGGACACTACATGAGATCGTAACACTACTGCTCTAATTTATTTGAGACGAGCTATCATTACTATAGATTGCTAAAATGACTTTGATTGGCTTTTATGAAAAAGAAATGTACTGTATGCAAAGATTCGTTTGAAGCAACACTGTTCATTTTGCCACGTAGTTAAAATCAATGATGCTTTTTCTCAATTGTATAACTATACTGAGTCAGGACACTGTGTATACTTTTATCAATGAATAAATTTAAATGGGTATGGTTACTCAGCGACGTTTTGAAAAGAATGTTAACGATATCTCAGATTTCATCTTTTTGACAGTTTTATTGTTAAGTACACATTATACATGACCATTTTTTTATAAACAAACTTTGAACATTTCACAATATCTATGTTCACTGATGGATCCAATGAAAGACGTCAAAGACCACCCCTTCCTAAAAATCACGGCATGGTTTAAGTTGAAAAAGTATATAGCGATTCCGACTTCATTTATTTCATTTGAGTTCATTTAATCTGCTACGCCCCTTTACTGGAAATCCTTGATCCGCCACTGACTCCTATTGAGATCAAAGTTAAAGATAAACGGTTGTTAGGGTAACCTTTCAACTAGATTAATACCCGTGAAATTCATACTATGTTATCGTTGAAGTAAAAATGTTTAAATGAAAGTTATGGAGTAATTTTGAGTTGAGTTAAATATTAGACCACTGACGTATAAAACACATGACGTAGTTCTAAATGTGTGGAAACTGACGCTTTGTCGTAGATAACTTTTGTTTCTATTTTTGGAATTCTGTTCATATTTCTTAGAATTTCAAAATAGAAATCGTACGATAAAGATGTTATTATCATCGACGTTTATTCCACAATGTGAAAAGCAGACGAACACATAGGAGAAACTGGAAAATTGTAAGTACATTACACTTTCATTGTATATTTTCTCATTAACTGTGCTACCTCGAACTCAATGAGCGTCTCGCGTTGACAACCCGCTTTTTAATATCAACTTGACTGTTCCACCCCTGTTGCTCGCGTTCAAACAACGCATGCAACAATCTGCTTTAAACAGCGTATATACAGTTTAAGCTTGTATATGTTAGTCAGGGTCAAATGAGGTCGCTATGTGTCACATTTTTTTATTAATGTTGGGCTATTTGCATACTCTGAATGGGGTTATCAGAGCAACGATTTGAAAAGAATGTGGAGGTTATCTCAGATTTCATTACGTTTTTTTTTGCGTCAGCTAGGGTAGGTTTTTAAGTCATGATTTTTTAATGCGCTGTCATCAGGATGGGGAACTAGAACGAATATGTCTCATAGATACGTGACTTTAAAGATTTAAAAGCAATGTGTTCAGTTAGTGTTGAATGATGTGTATCGGTTGAATCATTGTCAAAGTCATACATCGAACGACTTTGAGGGATGGGATGTACTCAATTTTTTGTAAAGTCAGCTAGGATGTGTGTAAGTGAAGTCTTAGAATGACTTATCATATCCTAGAAGGTATGGATGCTTCTGGAATATTATTGCGATATGACTTACTAACGTGACTAATTTCACAATATCATCTTAGTTATAACGACTAAGTTTTGCGAGTGGATAAGCTCATGAAGAACAGTTCACACAAGTCATGGTTTAGCTCGAACACATACGAGAAACTGGAAAATTTCCCAATACACTTTCATTGTATATTTCTCATTAACTGTGCTACCTCGAACTCAATAAGAGTCACGCGTTGAGAACCCGCTTTAATATCAACTTGACGGTTCCACCCCCGTTGCTAACGTTCAAACCATAAAAAATAGAACATAGGACAAGAAAGACAACTCTGAGGGAGTAAGACGCAACATAAGCGGGATTACTCTCCCTTGGGGCAAAAGCACCTTTTAGGGTGCTTTCCCCCCCCCCCCCCGTTTGTACCTACTGATATACCAATGTATTAATACCATTGTGATTATCATCATCAAAACGCCTACATCCTATCTACGAGATATATATCAAGAGGGATTTTTTCGTTGTTTAAGAAAAAATGATACAATTTCTGTTTGTTTAGAACTTTAGAATTTCATACCTCATAGTTGAATTTATTCACAGTTCTGTTAACAGAGGAGCACCTTCAACCTTGGGTATTACAGATAAAACTTTTGATGCGGAATCTCATCCATGAGTTGCGATATACATATACATGCAAGGCATCTTCAATTTATGACCATCAGTTTCAAGATATACGCAGTCTTGGCTGCGATACACGTTTTGTATTGTTGTGTTAACTTTAAAGATTTTGCATTGAATAAGTCATGATGATGGCTCGTACGCGTGCAGATAGAATATAAACTTTTCACCTGTTTCTTGTTAAGGACTTTAAGAAATGTAGGGTTTTTCGTTTTTAAGATTTATTGAGTTTTTAAAACAAGAGTCGACCAGGTGTTGATTTTTTCTTCATTTCAATTGAGTAGACCGAGTGTTTGTAAAGAATACATAAAATGATCTAAATCACTAAGAATTGATTCATAAGAGAAATTATTAACTACTTATATAAGAGCTTAGAATACTATGGTCTAATGCGATATCTATCAGGGCTCAGGAGACTGTGCTTTATCTTTCATTTCTTGTATTGTCCTGTATATTGGGTTGGGATTTGAAGTAGGGTAATAGTTTTGGAATGTTCTGTTGCTTTTTTTTCTCAATATATCGATTCTTTTTCTATGTACACACAAAACAGACACACTTTTAAAGAAACCAAGCAATTGATATGACTATAAAACAGTTTATTTTTATTTCTATCTGAATAACAAAAAAAATGTAAATTTAAAGACTCATTACATTGACAAACACATATTCTGAAATGCTTTAATATCGTCATGATTTCTTCTTCATTGCAATGAAATATGTGTATGTAAAATTATCACAGATAAACATGACAGACAATCAAAAGATAACCTATGATTGATAAAAGATGATAGTCATAGTAGTAAGCCGTATCATTGTTAAATTTTGTCAACATCAAATTGTGTGTAAATATGAATCAAATTTATAAATATAGGGAGACAAAAATACAAAAAAACATAAATTACTTTAATATAATATATATATAAAGCTATTCATATGGCACAATAACAGAAAAAGACAAATATTATGAAAACTATAGAACAAAATGTGTTTTTAAACACAATGCTCCCTCCCTGTGACCTTGATATTTGACCTACTGACCTTATAATGCACAGGTTCTGTAGGAACCAACATATAAAGTTTGATGGCTGTAGATGGAAGCTTTTAATTTCATAGACAAGTTTAAAGTTTGGTACAAACAAACAGACAGACAGACCAAAAACAATATGACCCCGATCTGTCAATACAGGGGCATGAAATTAATTTAATGAATGATTCCTAATCTGATTAAATATTTGTAATAAATGTAAGAATCCTAATACTATAAAACACTTATTGTTGTTATGCCAATGGGTTGATTGCTCCTAGCTGTGACTGTAACTGTCAACAAAATTCTAACACTTGTTAAGATATTGTGAAAATCTTATTAACAGGACAAAAAATTGGATTTCACGAACTTTTAATTATGTGTACACAAATTGTGTATCTAATCTGTAAAAATCAGGGGACAATAACGACAGAAAAATAAATAATAAAAATAAATGAATCGCTAACAAAATGATCAATATGGCACACACTAATCTTGTATAATAGACAAACAGTATCAATGCTAATAAAATATATCAGACAATCTATGTCTGAAAGCCGTCCAGCTATATAATGGATTATTGGTGATTTTACCCAGGTGTATGCCTGGGATCTTTCATCATTGTTAAGCTGGATAAGTCACCTAAATAAAAACAGTTCCTAATCCTATGAACGCATCAAACAGATAATTGCAATGTTAAATTAACCAATACATTTGTAATAATTATAATATTCTTTAGCAACAGATGAGGGCCACTACGAATCATCATTAATGTAGCCTTTTCTTTTTCACAGATCCTTTTTAGAAAAAATATCAATGATTATACATGTATATTGTATGAGTAGTGTATAAAAGTATTTTTTGTTTAAAACAATATATCCAAATAAACAAAAAAATATGTTAAGCAACCTGCCATTCATTTAGATTGCAAGTCCTTTCTGATGTGATTTCATCTCACTAATGGACTTAGAGATACAAATAATAACTTGCAGCAGCTCACTACTTATCACTTATTCAGTTATCCAAATTATAATCTAACTTACAAGAAATATTTCAAATTGATTAAATAAAACATTTATCTGGTGATACCATATATATCCATACACTTAATGCATATGTTGTATAATTTAGAAATTGAAATGTTAAAAATAACAGTGAGAAAATGATATACATTTGTATCTCCATTCACTGAATATTAAATATGTCAGTTTCCAATTAAGCTGTACAACATACAATGTAAATGCAGTCATTTAAGATAATGTGACAATTATCCATTGATTAAAATTGAAACAATTAAGTCATTTAGTAGAATACTTTGCATCTTTATAAGTTAACGAAGAAGATTTATCGCAACTCCACTTTTACTTTGATTGGATTTTTTGTACGAACAAATGACTTCACATCCAGTTGAATATCATCCTGAAAACAAGAGGAAAATGTTTACATTATTGCCAAGAAAGGTAACCCATACAGCATGCTCTGTTAGTTGAGTTGCAAGACTTAAAAAATTAAATTATGCATATGCAATAAGATTAATGCCCATACTAAGCAGTTAAATTGCATTCAAGGTCATTAGTTTTCCAGAATCAGATACATGTTTAGAAGAAGGTAGAGAATATAATGATGGTTATGTATGGTAAGAACCTGTAAGAAACAATGCATTTGAGTATCAGGAGTCACTCAATTATAAATTCCACTATACGCCATTGTTTGCCATTTGTCGCCATTTTTGACATTATGTCATTTTTTGCCACTTTACATACTTTAACCCTACCGCCAATTAACAACAGACAATTTCAGACGTTACAGCATTAACCTCACATACTTTTGAAAACATTTCAGTCAGGAGAAAATACATGTAATTACAATTCAGTTACATTTAACATTTGCTAATGAAAGGGGTAATAACCATGTCCTTACACACTGGAAAGTCTGTGAAACGTTGTAGATATACAGCATCTTTCTTCTATATTTGACTTTTAGAGTCGAGAGTGTTATTTATTTGCTTATTTTTCAGTTATGTACAGTGGTACATTAACCTAACAAGTATTCCTTGATGGTATTCTAACCACAACTAACCTACCCGTCTACGAGGAATTGGCAACTTCACCCCATGTGGAGAAAAATTGACCCTTTTGTCGAATTTTCATGGAAGGGTATGTCCTGCCCCCACCAGGAATTGAATCAAGATCGCCAAAGAGTTACTTAATCTATATACCAATCACAAATCAGTATAACAAACTTACAACCAGTTCATAGAATTTAATTTGAAATTTTGATCATGAAAAAAGATTAATTAATTTAAAGCAATCTTACCTCTGTTTCCTCACATTTTACAAAGCGAAGTTTTCGTAATATACCAACAACAGCAATCTTAGCTTCAATAAGTGCAAGCCTCATTCCAACACAGTTTCTTGGACCTTGACCAAATGGCATGAATGTAAATGGGTCTCTTTTGGCTTTCTCTTCAGGGCTAAATCTGAAAGAAAGAGCCGATTGAGGGAGAAGAAAGTATGTATGAACAAGAAAACATGTGACCTGGGAATATTCGACAAAATACCTGAAGTTGTGACCTGAAAAAGTTCTGTCTTACAAATGTACCAGTAACATCTACAAAGTACCACTAAATTCCAATCTATTTAATATAGTAAATATAGAGAGACTATCATTATTTAAAGTTATCTAAGTTTTTAAACTGTGAACTTTTCTTTTTAAAAAAAATTATATTCATAAGGTACACAACATAGCTTCCAAAGCACTTGTAATAAAAACATTAACTACATGTATTACAAAATTGAACACCAATATCAAGTAGAATGGAGATTTACAGTTAATACTAGATATACAGACCAGTCAAGCAATTATAAATGTATTAAAGTCGGCTTAACATTACTAGCAACCACAACTTCAAAGCAAAAGGTCATGAATGTATAACTCCACAGTGTTACATATTCCCATACTAAGTTTCACCAACCTAGCTTATAATTATAGTGATTAAGTTATCACAGAATCCAGTTTTGAATTCAACAAGACAGTGAAAACATTGTACAATTTGTATGGATTTGAACATAAATGAGAGACAAGTAATGAGGTACCCAAAGAAATCTAGAGAGGCATGTATACCCTAAGGTAAACTCCCAACTTTTCAAGTAACAGAACTATCCCCTAATGAGGCTGGCTTATAATATAGGGTTCATTTACACATACCTTTCAGGTCTGAACTGTTTTGGCTGAGGGTAGAATTTTTCATTATAATGCATCAGCCAGATTGAAAATCCAACTTGAGAATTTGATGGAAACCATATCCCATCAATCTGAACATCTCCACTCTTTGAAGTCATACGATCCATTCTAGCAAAATATCAGATCTTCTAATTTTACAATTTTTAACAATTGATACAAGACATCGGTTATATCAATGTTTTGAAGAAAGAAATGAAGCAAACACCTAAAGCGACTAAAAGAACTATAAATTTTACTTCCTGTCACATTTTTGTAAACAATTTTTGTATCTAAGACTCTATAAAGGTTTCATGCATAACTTACTAAATATATGCTATTTCAATAGAGTCGAATTCAATAGAACATCCAATTCAATAGAGTGCCTAGTTCAGCAGAGTCTAATCCAAAAGGTAAACAAACATCTTCACAAGCAAAATTTACAATATAAGCATTTTTTTCATTCCGATATTTTTTCTATTGAAAATATATTCAATTCAGTAGCACCCAACATAGAAAAGCAGTACAATAAAAAAATAGCTGATTCTTCTTGTGTCTGTATCATTTCACCGATTCAAAGATAAATCCATTACCTGTTAACTGGTGGATACATTCTCAGAGTCTCATTGATAACTTGGTCTAGGTATGACATCTGCATAACCATATCATAAGAAACATCTTCGGCATCCTATAAAAACAAACATAAAATACTAATAGTAAGTATGTTTTGCTTATGCTGTAACATGTCATTACATATGGTATTTGCATCAATTCTGATGGCCGGTTTGTAAGAAATTGATAAATTGAATGCATGTCATATTTTTGTAAACTCACATACAAGAAATCTAATTCATCCATTCCTGGGACTGTTACATATACATATCTCTCAGCTAAGATCGCAGTTCCAAAGATTCAGAAATCTTGTTAATCGCTCATACATGTATTTCATATAATTTGCTACATGTATGTACAACATATGACAAAATTTCCCCACCCCTGAAAATCATTAATAAGCAGGTAAATTGTTCTTGCACAAACAAAGGGAAGCAAATTTAACAAGTTTAAAACTACTATTAATTCAGACATGTTTATAGAAGGTGCTCAAGGTATGTCATAAACAATTATTGCATGAAATATTTCCCTGTAATAAGAAGAACTAGTGGTGTTATCACTTTCATGTTACTTTTTTCATGTGAAATACTATCAACCCTTCAAGATCTAATATATTTTTCTTTACTTCTTAAACAAAATGCTGCAGTCAAAAAACACTTATGCCCCGAGTGGTAGATTGACTTAACCTCAAAGGTACGGACAGATGGACAAGGTAATTTCCAACATGCGCCCCTGCATCAATAGATGCGGGGCTCGTAATAAAAATAATTTTCTTCAAAATAAAGACATGGTTATTTGTTACTTCATACTTTTCATGATTTCATTCCTTAGCAAACTGAAGACATGGAAACCAGACTAACAAACTATAATTAGACAGTATATAAAATTACTAACATCAGGTACAACAGAACTGATTTCATCTATAAGTTTCTCCTGTACATCAGGATGGGTAGCCAGCACGTATGACAAAAATGATAGCAAAGAATTGGTAGTCTCATAACCAGCAATGAACACAATGAAGCCTTGTGCTAAAATCTCCTCCTCAGACAACTCTAAAAATGAAAATAATTACATTAACCATGTATCCATGTGGAACCCAATATATTGATAATTAAAAGCATAGTATTTCTTTCCTAATGTATATCTATAGATCTATAAGAATAGAAAAACACATACAAAATCCCACTTTATCAAAAATACTACTTTTCCCCCAAACCCGCAACAAGAGAACCCATTCCACACAGAAAACAAACAAAATATAAAGGACAAAACAAAAAGGGTACCAACCACCCAGTAACAGTGTGTATTAAAGCTTCAGACCTAAAATCACACATATTACAAATCCAGGCCATGGGATATAATTATAATATACAGCCAACAGTTCTATACTCTACAGTCCACATTTCTATGTACAATGAAGTATACAAAATTATTACTGTACAAAACTAAATATCAGCACCAAATTTCTTTGGACTTATTATTACAAATGGGCTTAAAATAAAATTCTCCCCATTATCGCTTCAAAATGCAAATAAAATTTAAAAAGCTATCACAAAATAAGTAGTGACTGTAACTGAATGATTTTAATAAAATTGAAGAAGTGGCTTAGGGAAGTTCTATGGCAGTACAAAAATACTTTTCAGAGAATACCAGATTATTCTCTGTTAGCAACCCATTAGAACATCATACATTTAAATTCTATATTTACTTGAACTAAATCAAACATCACTCAAATGATATCTTATGATTGAAGAACTTACTACTCTTAGACTGGTCATCATTTTCAAGTTCAGCATTCAACATTAGCTGTAATAAATCTGTACGCTCAGTCTACAAAAAACAAAAGAGATATAATTATTTTAAGTAATAAGTTTTATAGTTTTTCACAGATTCAACAAAAAGTCTCTTTATTTCCAGATTACAAGATTCTATTCATTCAACAGAAAATACAAGAAAAAAACTATATCAACAGTCCCGAAACAGCCATTTAAATTGTTAATGCTTAAATTTATATCATATAAGCAATTCATAAAAGAACAGCAACAATGATGAAATGACATCATAAAGAGAAAGTAGTTCATAAGGCTTGACAAATGAGTGTACAACTTATGCTTTATATTCCATGACACACACAATTTTATACAATGTTTGGAAAACACATACTTCAGTTACTGTAATTAATAAGTTTCACCATATTATCACACTAAAACAGTTTCCATATTCATTCGAAAATTCAGGACCCATTCCTGGAAATTGCACTACCAACATTCATCATTAAAAAAAATAATACTTACATCTTGTTTCTCATGGCGTTCTTTAACTATCTTTCTGATCACATCACAGAAGAAGCTAACAGAGTCCAAAGGATAAAATACGCTGATATTAAACAGCTTCACAGCTAACTTCATCAATGTAGGAAAAAACACTGAAATCAAATCAATGAATGTTTCATGACAAGTAATACCGTATTTTATGCTGATCGACTTCTTTCCGCACTCAAGCACGTCGGCCTTAGCAGTTTGTCCAGATCTGACTCTGCTAGCTTACTGCGACATCATTTGATTTTGCTGACATAATCTTTTGCACAAACGTTAAAAACACATTTTCCCCATAAGACATTTTGCACATATCTCAAGTTTTAAATCAAAGCGACCATACATATTACAACATAAGAATGTCAGTGGAGTCATATATTGGCATAGGGATCTTTCAGTGAATAGGACGGTAAGAATTTGTTTTTACAATTTAATTTTTATACTGAACCCAAAATACATGTACATGTCAGAATGCTATTTTATTTGGAAAAAAAGTTTTTACACAAGAGGTCAATAGGGGAGGGGGCTCATTAGTGACTAGGCAGCATTACCACAAACAAAACATTTCTCAAAGATGGCCTTGCATGTTGAATGAATGGTGCATATATATAATGATGCATTCAGGTCTACATAAAAATCATACACACACAATGGTTACAACTCCTGAAATGACAATTAAATCATTGACTACGGTAATCAATAAAACGAAGGTAACATAAAAGTGATTGATAAGTGACCTAAAAACCCTATATGAAAATGCATTAGCTTGATATGTGGTTTACTTGTTTCGGAAGCAGAATGGTAGTTCAGCTGTCTATTAGGTCAGTGCACATGAATTGTGATGAGAACCAAAGTACTGCACTATTTTTTATCATTCTGACGTGCAATTGTTAAACTTATTCTTGTTTCATTTGCAATGCAAGTCTATGTAAGTTCATTACTTTCAGTACTTTGATTATATTTATTGTAATGTATTGTTTAGTTGCCTGCAGCTGTATTTATTGTCCTCAATATTTCTGTTTATAATAAATAGTCAACAGAAAAGGCTAATAACAGTATACTAACCAGCAAGAAGAACTGTAGGTTTAAGGGTGTTTTGTGAAAACACTTTCTGAGCCAAAGAAACAAAAGAATTGTCAGGATTGTTATATGAGTCAGGTCTTATACCAAATGCAGTGCCTGCTATAACATCCATGGTGTAACATCCAAAATGTCTAAAAGAATCGAACAATAAAATGAAACAAGAAGTCAATTTACATGTAATAGATGCATATGCTTGACATGCAAGCTTAACAAAAGACATGAAATCTAAATGAATTCAATGTGTAAAAGTAGTTCACTAAGAAATGGCCAATGACGCTAGAAGGAAGGGTACGATCTTGTTATTGGAGTACCGGTTATAGCCCATTTAAAATCTTGAACTTCTAATTAAGGTCAAGATCAGTTCAAGGTTGGGCAAAATGGAAGGGTTGAGAATGATTCAAGGCAACAATTGTACAAGCATCAAAGTCCAAATTCAGTCAAGGTCAAATTATAATTGGATGATCTGGGTGCATAGGGAATGGTATACGACAACAGCTGATTAAGTATCAAAGTGTTAGATGAAATGATACAGACAGGGCTATCATTATGTGCCCATAAAATCATTAATGCCCGAGCATAAAAAATACATGCATTACATGCACTATTTGCTAATAAAGTACTGTACTTAATTCTGAGTCATTGACAGCAAAATTTTGATTTAGAATTAAGTCTAGAATATAGTTTGGTTTCCAAGCATTATACATACAGCCTGAATTTCATACAGTGTTTATTCAAATATACACAGTATTTCATAACAATGCCAATTCATCTCAAGATGTATATTAACTTTGCACTTTTCGAACTTACTTCTTACTCTCTACAATGTCCCCAGATTTGGCTTTCTCTGTAAGACCATCAACTAAAAGACGGGTACAGTAATTGATCTCAGGTGTCATCTAAAACGAAATGTGTATTAAAAGATGCTATTAATAATATTTAATATGATTAAAATATTGCTTTTAGTCAATATTATCATCATTCCTCATCAATATATGTATAATTATATTGCTTCAACATATAAAGTATTTCTAAACATATATTTTTTTAAGACAGGGTGAAAGAAATTAAAAAATTACCTTCTTCAATTTTCCAGCACTGAACGTTGGAGTGACAATATTTCTAACACGTTTCCAGTCAGAATCCTTAAGATTCAGCATCATGTGCTGAAGAGGCCAAGGATTAAAGTCATTGATACTCTTAAAAAAAAAGAAACCAGAAATAATTTTATAATGTGATACTATATACATAATGTGATACTTCATGAGTAATGCCAAAATGGCACATACCTTGTGAGTAATGAGATACTTTATGAGTAATGCAATACTTCCATTATGATGTGATTCTTCTACCATAACTTGATATCTAAGTCATTTATAATGCAATGCATAATAATTTTATGAAATTGAGCTGACAGTACCCAAACAGATCATTGTAAGTTAAAGTACAACCTTTTATAAGTTTTACAAAAACCTCTTGTAACAGCCGTTGACCGATTGAGACACATGTCACTATAACACATTTTCAGGAACAGTAACTCTGGATGGAGATCAGTTGCATTTGGATAACTTGTGATGTTCGATACTTAAGATATTTACAACACAAAAAAAGAACAATTTATCTCTATTAAGATTTTAGAACTGTGACATCAAACAAATAGATCATATATGAACACATTCTAAAGGTTTAGTACTGTTAATAAATGTAATTTTCTTGGATTATCATATATGTTTATGAAATGTGTTTAAGATGATGATAAATACTGCATGATAAGGCCAGTTAAAATTGTCTCGTTTAGGGTTAGCACAAACACTCATTTTCATGAAGAAATGTACAAAAGATATTTTTAGAAAATAAAGAAAAAAAATTTAGGCCACACACTCCAATTTTTGTTCAAGTATCCAAATATGTAATCATTACCTTCCAAGCCTTATTGTATAAATATTGCAAAACTAGCCTAATTGTATAAATATTGGCATTTTCCTGACCTTTCACGCCATAATGACTGATTATCAGTAGTAAATGCATGGTTACTTACAAATCGGTTCATAAAGTGTGGATGTTCCTTTATGAAAACCTTCTTAAGAATTTCAGGATCAGATACCATTATTGACTTTATGACGCCAAGCCATCCACTATAACATAAAGGACATGTTCGCTTGACAAATTTATATATGTGGTAAAGCATGGTTTCTTAAGATTATTTTCTTCTTAAAGTTTGTAGAATTTGATAAAAACTGGGAGATTAAAAATTCTTTCAGTTATTTTTGAAGAAAAGATTCTGCTAAAATTGCTTTTATAATGCATCATTTATTCATTAACTGAACATTTCAGTATTCATATGATTTATTCATTATTATTACAGAATGTTTATAATCATTTAATTACATTATTGTTAAAGTATTTACATAATTTATCAGTTATTGTTATTTTGCTTGCAAAATTTATTCATCAGTGATTGATAGTGATGTAATGATAATCGATTATAATCAAATAATCGTTGCTGACAGCTTGAGGTCGGCAACAATTTGCTTTCGATTATTTTCCAATTGTGAATCAAAACACTCTTTCCTTTTCTATTTGATATTCGATTCTCTTTCAAGTTTGATTTTACAACACTAGTTATTGAATATTTACATAACTAGTAATCTATTATTATCCCCTGGCAAAACATTCAATAAATGTATAGATAATTATGAATATTGTTAATATTGTTCATTCAACTGATAAAACTAAATGAATGTGGACATATGGCAATGAGCATTATAAATGCACTTATACTTTCAATGACAAAATGACAACTATTACATACCATGAAATAGGTCCATATGTTTTCACACAATATTCATCCATTTCATTCATTTCCTAAAAAGAATAATTCCTTCTTTTATCATTAAGCTTTATTTGTGACAATTGTCACAGGATGAAAATACCCCCATGTGCCAATTTTGACACAAAATGATAAAATTCTGAGGCATAAAGCTTTTCCAGAAATGCTCTTGGCTAATATTTATAGACTGAGGCAAACTTGATTTCTTTTGAGAGGCAGTTTTACCTTGGTCTTAAACATGGCACATCATCACATGTGTGAACATTGCTGTAAAGTAATTCTGAAATCCGTCCATGGATGACAAATTTAGTTATTGAGCGACCACAAAATAAAATTAATGACAAGATTATAGCCACAACAAGTTTCATGACAGACAGACCGACAGACAATTTAAGTGACTCCTATCTGTATAGCCCCCATAGGGCCCCTAGTTCGTAGTGAGGGTATAATTAAGAAATCTTAATTTGGTCATAAAGTTTAATGTATCTATAGTGTATAATATTATACATTATACATATTATTTTCAACGAATTGTCTAAAAAATATTAATGATTAAGTTTACCACTCAATGTGGGGGTCACCACACTTAAAACACAACAATATAATCGTATGTTTAAGCTTACATTTACAGAACATGCAGTGTTTACTCACCTTTCCAAACAAAGAATACATTGTACCAATAACTGGGACAGGAAAAATCCCCTTTAAATTGTACTTCCTTCTCCAAGCCAGAAATTGTAACCATTCATATCTGATAAGAATCAAAATCATAATTAAAAATAATCACCATAAACCTGCCAACAAAAGGTCATATTCTAGAATGTGTGAGTGGCCTTTGTTGACAGGTGGCCTTTATTAATGGTGGGGCTGTGGCAAATATCTGAGTACTCGGGTATTCACGAATCAAATTTAAAAATCAAGTATTAATAATCGTCATTACTAAGATTTGTGGTTCGCAATCTTGTTCAAATTAAAAGTATATTCTTTGTTCTTAAAAATTCCTTTTCTCTGAATAAATATTGTCTAATCATGGACTACTTAGTTTGCCAAGATGTCCAACCGGTTCTTTAAATAATGATGCTGGTAAATCAATTAACTGGGAGGCAGTACATATATTTATAAATTTAAGCCATATAACAATTTATATTGATTTACTTCATTATTCCTAAAAAAAAATTAGCTGTCTTCAGGACTGCAATTGTGAAGTTTTAGATGGGTTACTTGATAACAAAAGATTCATGATTTGAATTGTGGATCGTAAGTGTTGAATCGTGGAATGGATCGGATCGCCACCTACCCAACAATCCACAGCCCTAATTAAGGGGTCAGTCAGTGTACGCATGTAAGTGAGTAATGCCGTAGCCTTCAATCATTTGTATTGAGAATAAAGATGTTCACATTTTTTGTCTAAAATATTATATACTTCCTAATATTAATCAAAAGGGTTAATTTCTCTCCAGCTGGAAAAAACGTTTTGGTCCCAGGTGTCATGTACATGTACACACTGTCTGAATTGTTTTCACATAGGTCAGTATCACAGGTGCCTGACATATCTGGTCTGACACGCTCCCAATATACACATAATAAATACAAGGTATGCAACCAGTCGTTTTTTAGACCTCACACTGTCCCAAAATAATGATCAACTGAGAAGACAAATGAAGTCTTTTGATCAAATAAACTTATTCAGTCGGCGCTTAAATAATTATTCTTCCTATAAAACACATTTTTTTATTTCAAAACGAACTTAAAGGCAATGTTTTATGCTCAGTTTCTACGAAATATTGCCGTTTTTTGGAAAATCGAGTTAAACCTGTCCCCTCGATTTCACGCTTTAACTCATCATTTTGGCGTTTTTTCCGGAGATTTATACGGAAAGCATATGTGTTTTGGCATGTACAGTCATGGCGAAAGGATTTTGGACTCAGTAGGACATTCGGTCTGACAGGCTTACAGGATCTGTCAGACCGAATGAGAATCCATCAGACCGAAAAAATCCTAAAATAAAATAAGGATGGTTTTAAAACAATATCCTTCAAAGACACTTTATTGCCTTACATGTGTTACATTCAGGGCTCACACTGACCAAGTTTTTTATTTTACATGTGTATGATCATGGTATACACATCATAAATAAATATATTTATAATCTTAAAACATATTATTAAAATATTTTTTGTCCATCTGATAATTTGAAAAAAGTTAGTTGGAAAGGGTTACATTTCTTTTATTTCATCATCAATTTTAAGTGTGTCCAGTGCCTTCATTGTGCTAATTTCTGTTTGTTAACTATTCTGATTAATAAATACCATGTAACAATGAACATATTTTTTCTTGCCAAGTCAATATGTACCAAGATACACACACTCTATACACAGAAGCACAAAAAGTCAATCATCTTCAAGAGTAACATATCTTATGTTTTAAATTTTATTTCATTCACTAACAAATTCAAAAACTAGACACACAACAGCATAAAATATTTTTGTTTTATTGGAAGATACGTCTCCGGATGACCATCAAATACCGGAATCGGACCGTACAGCGGGCGTTTATTCATGACTATGATAATTAGTTATATTCGGCGATGTTTTGACTTCATCCCTATTCACATCGATTAGTAAAATGAAAGTACCAAGACCGGGAAATGTCGATTCAAAACAACACACACGTACACATTTTCAATTATACGCCATCAACGTGTTCATGTATATATATATTGACATAGTGCGCGTAAGAAAAAAATACGCGTGATAATCACTTAAACGCACAAAAATAAACACAATTTTCAGCGACTAATTTGAGGATTTCTGAGAAACATCGTCGGACTTTTTGGACCAACAATCTGCAGTTTCGTCTGCCCAAAATGGACGCTCGTTCGCCATGACTGCATGTACGTATTTCTTCGATGTTTTGACACTGATTGCAGGTATAAAGACAATCCTACCTGTGTTTTATAGGAAGAATACTTATTCTAGCGCCAACTGAATAAGTTTATTTGATCATATAGGACTTCATTTGTCTTCTCAGTTGATCATTATTTCCGGACAGTGTGAGGTCGAAAAAACGACTCGTTGCATACCTTGTATTTATTATGTGTATTTTGGGGGGGTGTCAGACCAGATACGTCAGGCATCTGTGGTCAGTATTATCATATTGTAGCAACTGATGTCCTAAATTATGAACTTTATAATATACAGACAAATTCATCCATTTTTCCCCTAAATTATTAAATATATATGGAAATCGGCCAATGGTCACAATATGTGCGTTTCTGTGACTCTTCATTAGTGGCAGACACGTACACTACCAGCAGTAAGGGCCACTAAGGGGTGAAGAGTTTTTTGGATTCCACGAAATATGATCATCACTAGCCCTGCAGGTTTCAGTTGGCCATTGGAAGGACCATCCTGTGCGGGACAGGGCCTAATTGAAAGTAATACTTACATTGCAGACACAATCCATATTAGAAATAATGCCTTTAGAATTGTCCACACACTGAAAGGAACTCCAAATACCTCCATTGTATTTTGTCAGGGTAGGCGGATGTGAAAACAAATGGCGTTTCTGCGATCAGGGGAGGTAATTCAAATTGTATTAAACATAACTGGTTCCCGTTTAGTGTTGCAGTGCACCAAATGCTTTGAAACACACGTCAACGGGAACCAGTTTATAAAGCAGCGACTCATGTACTATCAAAGAATTAGTTACCAGGCAAACCACCAAACATAAGTTATACAGACACACAATCAAAATTAATGAAAAAATGCATGCTCAGTTCAATAACATGTATAGATCGCACTTTCAATTTAGGAGCATGTTACGTAACTACATACTACATAGTTTGCTGTAGGAGTAGGTGTTGTGTGGCACGTGCTGGGTGTGTCCGACTATGCCCCACCCAACAACTCGTGGGAAATCGTGAAAGGTCTGTTGGAACCATGCCGATAGCGCGGACGCGCTTTTGTAATTGCACGCGAACCATTAAAATATGTTTTCAAAGCTATAGTTTTTCCAGTGCGGTCAACGTTATAGAACAACTTCACAAAGATAAAATCGATAATTTTCGTTCCAATCAATTTCCTCGTGCAAAAACGTGAATTCAAACATTTTCCACGTGCGGAACTAATCAACTGTCATGGATGATGTACAACGAGCGGTCAAATCAGTTCTACGCGATATTAAATCATATATATTTATGGAAATCAATTTTCAAAAGTGTTGCGTTTCAGTGTACGTGTATATAATCTATATACTGACGTTCATAAGAAACAACTCATATATTCCCCTTTGTACGGCCATATTTGATGAGCTAAATACGGATTGCATGTTTTTGTGATTCAAAAATAGAGATTGGGAACAGTTCTACACATATCGCTTGTCATCTGAGTGTAATTATAAAGATTGCACGGAATGATTACTGGTTTAAACAAGAAACGCGGCAGTGCCACGAAACCAGGTTTTCCAAGGCTTTAATACCACAGTACTCTAGAATTCTTCGATAAGGCTTCATCAGTGGTTCAGTTTCCAGTGTTACTAATGAGTTTACATAGACCTTTAACCTACTGACATAGAATGCAATCCCAAGCTTGGTTTCTATGTAAGCTACCTCCACACAAAATTTCATCGCAATGTCTAAATTCTTAATTTATTCTGCAGAAACTGATTTTCTATTTCTAGAGACAGTGACCATGTATGACCAAACTGACCCCAAATACAATTCCAAGCTAAGCTTTCATGCAAGGTTGTTAAATACCCAGTTGAGTCAAGATTAGTCATTCCAAACTTAAATAATTTAGTAACAGTGACCTTGACCCTACTGGCCCTTAATTCAATACAAAAGCATGGACTGGATGTAAGCTACCAACACACAAAATTGCATCGCAATAATTCAATCCTTAAGTTATTGACTAGAAACTGATTTTCTATTTTTAGTAACAGTGACCTTGACCTTGATCCCACAGACCCCAAATACAATCCCAGGCTAGGTTTTCATTCAAGGATCCTACATACCAAGTTAAGTCAACATTGGTCATTCCAAACTTCAGTTATTGACCGGACACTGATTTTCTATGTTCAGTAACAGTGACGTTAACCTTGATCCCACAGACCCCAAATACAATCTCAGGATAGCTTTTCATTCAAGGATGCTAAATACCAAATTTAGTCAACATTGGTCATTTCAAACTTAATATTTTCTATTTTTAGTAACAGTGACCTTGACCTTGATCCCACAGACCCCAAATACAATCCCAGGCTAGCTTTTCATTCAAGGATGCTAAATACCAAGTTTAGTCAACATTGGCCATTCCAAACTTGAGTTATTGACTGGACATTGATTTTCTATTTTTAGTAATAGTGACCTTGACCTTGAACCCACAGACCCCAAATACAATCCCAGGCTAGGTTTTCATTCAAGGATCCTACATACCAAGTTTAGTTATGATTGGTCCATCAGAACTTAAGTTATTGACCGGACACTGCCTGTTTGACGCCCGCCCGCCATGACGGCCGCCCGCCCGCCCGCCATTTTCGGCATTCTAATAACCAGGTTTCACTTTGTGAAAACCTGATTAAAAACTTTAACCCCTAGAATTCGTCAGTACCGGGTT
Organism: Lutraria lutraria; assembly: GCA_964023205.1. Classification (NCBI taxonomy): domain Eukaryota; kingdom Metazoa; phylum Mollusca; class Bivalvia; order Venerida; family Mactridae; genus Lutraria; species Lutraria lutraria. The sequence goes on from OZ026848.1 coordinate 22,939,454, forward strand.
TTGCCTCTCTTTAATTACTTTCTATCACTGCCTGCAGTCGCCGTCCCAAGGACCTACACAGATTACGTAGGAGATAACATACGTGGGATGCGAGCCCACTCGTCATGAAGAACATTTGTGGATTACGTCGACGTAAACGACGTCCAAGGAATGTGTTCTATTGGGTCATAATCGGGAGAGTTAGCTAGCAGGACATGGCAAAATGTCAAAATGTCAATGGACATGAGAAAGAATCTGGTAAATCTGGCCGTATGGGAGTGCTAATTAATTGTCATTTTGAAATGTAAGACCAGGCCGGGCGTTGCTGAAACATGGGAACGACTACAGGACGAAGAACTTGGTTTGCATATATCCTATGACATTTAAGACCATTACACCGCCCCCATCAAAACAATTTCCCAACACACAACTAAATGCGAACACGTCCGTCGGCAGAGGAAACATTAAAAGTAGCATCCGTCATTAACGACAACATATCGTCAACGTTTAAAGATGATGTTTTGAGCCCATTTTCGACATACAAAATGTATGTAACTGAATCATGAATAATTATAAACAAATAATTAGATATACATGTATAATAATTTTTATATTAAAACATTTTTTTATTCTTTTAAGTCAATATTTATTCATTATTCATTTATTTATAATCCATTCATGATACAGTTACCTGTGATTGCCGACGTTCCCGATGGTGGCGGTCCGTTAATTATCACTACACCGCAGTACGGCCGCCTGCACGATATTTCATGCTCCTTACCATATTACGACTTCTGTTCCTTCCGCGTTGTGGATTACTTAGGCAGAGTATTAATTTGACCCCGCCCTTTTCCTTTGCCTCGTACAAATACGCATAAAAACTTACTGTGGATGTTTGCAGTTTAATGTAGCCCATAGATTTTGGCTGTTTGAACTCTTTGTTTTCATAATGTTTTCTACAAGTTTGCGTTTGCGTTTTATATTTGGACTATTAATTGTGCAGAATGCCAGATGAATCACCAAGTTAACGATCGAAACCAGAGGACAAGACTGTCAACATCTTCCGAGAATATTTGAGGAACACAATATCTGATTATATGGTAAGCCATTGCTGTCAGTGTCACAGCTGGTATTTTTTGTTTCGTCCTGTTGACCGTTTTATGAACTGCAAAGGAATTTTAACAGAATGAAACCATGCAGAAATCTTGGTAGAGTGAAATGAGAGGAAGCCCAATGAACAAGAATCATAACTTTATATTTTATTTTGACTGAATTATCCCCCTTTTAGTACTTAGAAAAATTGTCACTTATGCTGTTATTTAAAATAACTTTGGTACCAAAGGGATCTGCATGAAACTTGGAAAATTAGTAGAATGTGATGTGATGAGTGGAGATGTGCTGATTGTGAACTCTAACTCTATCATGCATTTTGACAGAATTATCCCCCTTTTTGAATTAGATTTTTTTTACTTTTACTGTTAATTACAGTAATTTAAAAGGTGTTTTGCTGTAATGTGGCTTTGTTTGGATTTGTACAGCTTGCAAATGCCTGCATGCATGCTAGAAAGTACAATTCGTTTATGCTTCCTTCGTGATTTAAAATATCTGCCTTTAACCAACTGACAAAATCAATTGGCGGGGGATGTCAATTCAACAGATTTGCTGTTTAAACTTGATTTGTTGATATATTGATGTTGATTTATTTTGGTAAAGATACACATATACATGTATATATAAAACACTGAAGCAATTATAAAAAAAACACAATTGGAATATTCATAAATGTAAAATTTTAATAGTTATTACTCAAACTTATAAAGCTGCTATATATTGTGATACATATTTCAATACGTTGCTTCAGTATTACAATATATCGTGGTACGCCTCAAGCGTATCGTGACACCCCTAATTTGTATATATATGACTTTCAAATTTCATGAAACTACATTTCCCTCGTTAACCATTTTGGCGCTGTCAACGCCCACCTCGGGGCGGGGGTGTCCCTCCTTCATAGCGCTTTATATAACTTATTGTTCCTAACTCGAACCTTCCCAGATCATCTTGTAATTCGAAATTCAAAGCTGAAATCATTTTCTTGATAGTTAATGGACCATCGCATTGTCGCTCTAGTTTGGGGCACACTTCCACTTCCTTTGTTTCATGGAGGTCACCTGTTTCATAGTTGTGAATGAACACTCCGGTATCGTACACTCCATTGCTTCGCTTGTACTTGGGGTAAGATAGTTCCTTACCAACTCATGCGCGAGTAGTAATCGGTCACGGAGAATCGCAACATAAGCGCAGTAAAGGGGATACCTCTGTCTCAAATATATCAGCTTTGTGTCCATACACCACATCCGCTGGAAGACATATTTCTCTCACCGTGTTATGGAGGATCGGTCTCAAGTGAGTAGACTCATGAGGTGTTGCTCGATAGGCACCAGCTATATACCCTATGTATTTATAAGTCCAAATCTTTTTGTTCACCTGTGAGGTAAGTCCCACTGCAACAAGGATATCTCAGACTTGTTGAGCTCTATGTTATGGTTAGTGGCTTAAGTGACAGTTCTACATGAAATTAGATTTTATGAAATTATAGTGATTTTGAAGTCCGGTACCCAACACTAACTGTATCCCAAGAAGCAACACTCTTTGACATGACACTTCACTAGAGCTATTTGGCGTTGCTGAGGAAGTTTGTCTGATACACACACATCACACCTAGAAATGAAACACTTCACAACTTGCTTGAGATTGTACCAATTATATTCTTACAACATGTACTTCTTTTATTTACTCCTGTCAAAATTTCAAGAACTGATTGTGATGTGCTAAAGCAATGTTCACGTTCGATTCTTGAACGTTAAGTGGTGCAAACATTTCTGAAAAAATTCAAGAATAGTTCCAAGAAAAGATTATGATTTACCCCGATATTGAAGCAGAATGTACCAGTATTGTGACTGATAAAACCTACTCGTCTGCTTTTGGTATGCTCGCTGCAGCAGCTGCCGTAAGTCGCCCAATTCAGTGCGTTTACCCCCCCCCCCAAAATGTCATTTTGAACAGATCTTTTCTACCCATTAATCCTTATTCAAGCGTGCCCGAGCCCCTTGTTAATATGAGCAATTTCAGTAACCCAAAACCCGTCTCCGTAGTCGAGTGGTTAAGGTAGCTACAAACCAATGAGCCGTATTCCCGTGGACCAACAGTTACCGCTAGCGATAGCAGAATATAACGGTCAATATCCCGCAGACATACCATCACATCATGGAAATGTCAGACACACTGATCAGGAATATATACGCGCATCACCGAAAACCAGAAAATGCATCATGTCTGAAATGCAAGAAAATAATAATTGATAATTAAATCAAATGAGTTGCACAGCAGTGCTATAGGAATGAATGTCTGTATCCTCTCATTAATGTTTCTTCTTCCCACAACGATGGATAGAACATTTGTCAATATAATATATTTTATACTTTACCCTACCCACACCGGCTACACATTCTCAAACCTGATGTTTCAGAGAATATTCAAGGTCTTCTTTGGCAATCCCGGTCAAATAGTAATTCATAATTCTTGAGCTATTCGTTAAGTATATGCAATTGCTAAATGCCAATTTCCAATTGCTTAAATTTAATGCTAATTAAATTCTAATTACTAAATGACAATTGCTATATGCCACTTATAACATGTGCTGAAACATTTGGCGCCATTTTGCCAGGACAAAACTTTTGACAAGAATTTGTTGTTAATGTAACATTTGAGCTTTGGCATACCAACACTCCGGGGCCGGCTTCTACAGCAATTGACAATTCGCATTTAGCATTTGGCATTTCGTAGTATGGCGCAGGGGTATTTTCGTGAATTTTTTTTGTTTCCATGAAAAATCAGTATCACCCACATATAACAGAGAACAGACAGAGCGGAATGACTGATAGGTATTTATAGATTATAGCTATCTGATCAGAAATCAGAATATCCACGTGATCAAGGTGGAGGTCTCTGATTTCTTAAGTTACGTACTGTTTTATCTGTTCCATGTTTCCTCTAATTGCAGCTGTTGAAAAAATATTTTGCATGAAGACTTTTGTTATACATTTTACCTTTGTGAAGCTCAATATTGTGTGTAAATTTTTCACATTTTTGTGACACTACTTTCTCCACTCTCGGTACTAGACTGGCGAGCTAGCTCACTCGCTTGCTATGTTCTGCCTTTGATCTATGAATCTCGTGCTCGTTATTCTGAGGTAATGTTATATTGATCAGATAAAACTCGTAACGTTTTAACGATATTTTATTGGCACGAATAGTAATAAAACATCATTATAATATAAAGGGTTGCTATAGTAGATAATTACACAGAAAATATTGCTTTCAGGTTATGTATTAAAATCAAGATATAAACATAAAAAGCAAAATATTGTGAACAATGATAAAAAATAATTGTAATTTCTAATAAAAAAGACACAATAAAATCAATACTTTAATTATTTATTGTCAATTCGACATTAACAAACCTTTAACCACTCACAGAATTCATCGATACAATCAGTGATTTGACAAGCGTATAGTACATGCATAATTTAAGTGTACTTAATAAGTCATGTATACAAAATCATCAATATGTTTTTAATGGATACGAATTTCTTTGAGAGTCTCGTAAAATAAGAAAGTCATACATTTTCAACAATATTTCTTCTAATTGATATAACTAAAACTGTACGCACGTTTTCAAATATATCTTGTTGTATTGAGACATAATTGATAGGACACAAATAATGCTATAGATATATATTTGCATTTTGTCTGTAAAAGGCTTAGCTGGTTAACAACCTGTTTCTGTGATTGATATAACGAGTATTATATTAAAAAGTACTGTAATATGTTTATAGAATAATAACACTCAAATAACAGCATTAGCAATATTTATAATGCGAATCAAAAAACATGTTCATTTTGTAATTATCATAAGAATATAATATTAAAGAAACAATCATAACAAAATAATTAGAATAACAACATATAATTATGATGATAATAGAACTAAAGACCAATTTATCAGGAAAGTATTTAAACGCACCTAAACTCGTCAATGTGGATCTTAGTTGTTAAATTAATCAGCGACAATACATGCTTTTTACCGCATTACACATTAATCGACGAACAATGGCACCCAATTTGTACATATTGTCTGACTTGCTTTCGGATGATGTTCCATGCTTTGGCTGTTCTCGTATCTGTACATCACCTGTAATCTAAATAACAAAAGGACATTTAAGAATTAATCATCATATACTAGTATAAGTACAAAACAAACGATGTATCACTCAAGACATATGCAATGAAATGACTTTTGTAAACGTAGATTACCAAATGTATGCTAGTTTACGCGCACAAATCGTGTAACACTGCGTGTCACCATAATGCTTATCAGGACCAATCGAAGCAATACAAGGCATAAGAAAACTTACATAGCAATACAAAAGACGTGTCACGTGATATGATTTAATTCGTTGTATTGAGACGCATATAAGACACAAATAAAGCTATACATTCTCAAACACAGAAAATCTTCTCAAAAGGATTTCTGAAATTCACAAAAACTCAAGTTTCTTTTTCCGTTATTAGATAATTATTCATGCAATACACGTTTAGTGATATTATGTTGGACAGCTGTTTTTTATGATGATCACGTTTATTATACAGTTATGAAATAGTGAGCTATATGCGTATAGGTAAACTGAGTCACCATAATACTTCCAATGTATTTAATATTCAACAAACATGATGGGTAGATATAATATATATTGTTTAAGAAATTTGTTCCAATATAGAAGTCGCTGCAATGTGTAATAGGCGTGAGTAATTCCGTGTATTGGAGTAATGAACAGAATCGATTACTATAAAAAAGCATCCCCTTATTTATATTAATTTAGAAACACAAATAGGACAATAGGAAAGTAAAAGAATTAAAGTCCCATTAGCTTTTTGCTATAGAAAAAAATATGCAAAAACAGACAATTGCTGATATTATCCCAAGCTAATTATTACGTACGAAACGAGCCCTATTTCTTCTTAAAACACTCATTTCACTGTGATTTTTGCTTTTGTAAACTTGAAATATGTAGAGTGCGTGACGTTATAAATACGACGTGTGCATAACTTGACTGCGGGAGACACAGCTGTTCTATAATTAGTATTTATTTCAATGATATTGAAAAAAATACGATATTGGTTTTGGAAACATTTTTTTCTTGCTATTAAGTATGCACGTGAGGACTATCAGGAACTATTACGACCGATAAATTCATATGCTAATGGGGCTTTAAAAGATACGTAGTTAATGGTGCGATTAAACTGTATATTCAGACAAGCAAACTTGCTCGCACCTGCCCCACGAAAACCAACAAGACATAATATTGTGTTGCTTACTGAATCAACTACTTACATGTCCATGTCCAACCGTCACAAATATTTTGTTGGTGGTCAATGTTTCTAGTACCATTGAAGTTTTATGCAGAAGCCGGAGACAGTGGGTCATTTGTACGATAAACTTTAACAAAGCTGTTGGTGTCATTTCTAATTGCTGTTGGATTATGTCTTCCACACTGATCATGTTTGTTCCATACCTTTCTTCTTTTTGCAGAAAATAGGATATCATTTGTTCATTGCCAAGCTTCTTTTTTACTGTAATATAAACAACAAATAACAAATGAAAGCCAACGATTCATTCAATGTCTAACGAAACCACAACTACGAAACTAGTGCTCTCCCGGTCAGCTTAGCTAATTCAGAGAACAGTAAAGTTGGTGGAAAAGACCCAGGACTCTTGCTTCTCTGAACCAATTTGACTTATGATGTCACATTGGCTATTATGTTCTTTACGAAAGGGACTATTTATCGTCTTTTGCCGAATTCTCTTTACTTCCTTCATTGTTATTTTCTAAACTCTTCAGTACCATTACGGTTATATACTAGTAAGCGGACATGTGACTTAATTAAGAGTTTGGTGATTATGTACTATTGCTAACAAATTCTCCTTAAAATTCTGCCAAGTTATCCTTTATTTAATTTTCGAGTAAGTGGTGGAGGACGAATGGCCAAAGATATTATATTTTCAACTGAATCGTCATTAAGAATACCCCCTGCGCCTATATTTCGAACTACCGAATCTGAGAACCGTTGACCTAACACTATACCTATTGACTTAAGAGTGGGGGGCTGTAAATAGATACTTTGCAAGCTACTTGCGGAATATGGACAGTGGCCAACATGTGCAAGAAAAATCAATATCACCCATACGTGTTATCAGAGCGATACACTCTCATTGATTTGATGCCATATAATTGAAACAACACTTTAATATAATGTGCGAGATAGATCAATTACTGTATTTATTTACAGCCATGTCTTACTAGGTTTGGCCAAACCAGTGGATAAAGTAATAAAGTCCATGTGTCATAATTAATGCAAATGATTTTATTCTCAAGCAAAACGACACGAAGTATTTTGCTTTTTAAATGTGCATCTGTATTTCTATGTCGAAAATAAAACCAAAAGCATTTTGAAGACATCGTGAGATACCAATACATATTTTTGTTAAATGGCAGTACGAATTCAATCACAGATTTAAATTGAATAGTATTTGAGTAAATTACCTTTTAAAGAAAGATACGTAAAATTTCTACTGGCGCTCTCGGTTGAGTTTTGACCTTTCGCTCCTTCACGTTTCTGAAATAAACAGATGGTAACTAGTGTGAAAATGAAATGTACAAAGGTTTGAATGAAAACGTTTTATTTTTGGGTATTTCTGCTGCATTATCAACGCTTTTATTGTCAGTTAGCATTTATCATTTGTGTGAGGAAATAATACTTGTAATTATGTTTTTTTTTCTGTTCATAAGTTTTGTGAGTTATTGCCATTAGTTTAAGGAGGGCAACTCTCTAAATTCGATGTACATTGTGTATGTACCAATGAGAAAACTTTTTAAAAAGTTTTAACTATTCTATATCAAATATATGCCCATGAAACGACACACTGAAACAATAAAATGTTTTTTTAATGCAACAATAACCTGTTTTACATACGTGTGCATAAACCATTGTCTTCATTGCACAAAAATCTTTAAGATACGGACCACTACACTACAGACCCAATCAACCTCGAAATGTAGTCACGATATCAAACGACCAAATGTAAACATACAAACCCTTTTCCCGAGATAAGCTGTCAAAGTATACAGAATGGGATTTAAGGCGGAGTTCACTGGTAGAATGAAAACTGCAACCCATGCATAAACATCTCCTGGCACGGCATGACCCGACATAGCAATCATACCTAACAGATACAAAATTTTAGGAAGATAACAAACGGGTTGTACAAAGTGACTACTAAACACTAGCAGTAAGTATATTGACCGACTAGATAGATAATGACGATAAACATTGTAAATCATTTCACGGTAACACATATATTATGCATACATATAATGCATTTTATTTTGTCCCAGAAAAGAGCTTTTTTCTACACGCAAATGCGTATATGTCACCTTGAATCTAATGACTTAAGACGCAATAGCTTCAACCAAAAGTGTCGCCTCTGCTTGTTGAACATACTATCCTACGATCCGAGTACGTAACACCCAACTTATTTATCTAAGCGGATGGGCTAATTTATGTATATAATATTACAATGTAAAGATGATTGAAGGTATTGCATCTGAGACACTGCGTGGTGAACAATAGTTTCTGGTGCAGAATCCTTAGAAACCGAATAACTGTCCGCCTATTAATATGAAAATCTACTGAAATTGGTCGTAAAAACAACACTTGTAAATATTAAGACAACAATGTACTATAAATTAAATACGTGCATTATAAGAAAGAAATTCATGGACGTAGGCTAAAGCCGAAATTTCTAAAATAAAAATTAGTACTAATGCGATGTAAGTAAGTGTTTTCATAATGGCCTTGTTGTTGGGCTGAAGAGACTGTCACATTAGCATGAGGCCGAAGGCTAATATGACTGTCTGTAGTCAATAACAAGGCCATTTTGAAAGCACTTACTTATTGACAATTTTATTAAAATAATATAGCAGCGGTTTCAAAATGGCCGAGCTGGACAGCGAATCGGAATGACCGAATCTCATAATAAACTAAAGGCCGTGGTTTTTTTCGTAATGGCTGAGCTGGACAGCCAGTCAGGATGTCCGAATCTCATAATAGCCGAGTTTTTTCATAATGGCCGTGTTTACTCATAATGGCCGAGTTTTGTGTTCATAATGTTAAGGTGAACTGCATATCGGTCCAGCATTTGAAGAGAAAACGTGCCTTATGTTGAATAATTGATTAATAATAGGTTATAAACGCTATTTACTTAATATATACAATATTGTATACTCGATGATGTTTTGTACGTAACTATGCGAAATTATTACGAATATAATGTGTATAAAAATACAAACCCATACAACCAATCGGAAACCAACAGAGGAAGTCTGTCGCCACGACAAACAAAAGGTTCCTGGCCACTGTAAGCTCATTTCGTCTCCTGACCTTCGTACTTCCATTTTTGTTCCCGAGCATAGTTGATGACATACCAGTATTCTGAATTTCTAGATATATTAAAAGCTGTCCATACGCAATACATATGAATGTGACAAAGTTAACACCGATAAAAATGATAACCGAATACAGCCAGCCGGGAGGTCGGTCTCTTGTAAGAGGCAAAGCAACACATACTCCCGATTTTGAATAGAATTTATTTTGAAAATATTCTTCGGCAATTAGTGGTGTGACTGATATACTAATAGACAGTATCCAAGCAGCTATAGAAGCGATACTGGCAGTCACCGTTGTGAACCGTAGCCGGCTGAATGGGTATTTGATGGCAAGGAACCGGTCAAACGTGATTAAACATATGAACAAGACACCCGATTCTGAAGACATTGTCGAAAGGACTCCAGCGAGTGTGCACCATGAACTTTTTCGCCAGTATTCGTCCATAAAGATATATCTGAAAATAGTATAAGTGAAGTATTACTTACCATTTTGTAATTGCGTATGTTTCTGTCTAGAAGGTACGTATATAACTATGAAATTGGTTTGTCGCGGGAACCTGTGTTTTTAATAGCAAGATCCAAAGTACGGATATGCATTGTATAAATTGATATATAAATATGGTACGAAACGTACATCAGAAGTACGGAATGTGTGTTTATAAAACAAGAAGAGAAATTAGAAATGTGTCCGGTGAACACGTATGTCCCCCGCTGAGAGCTAAGTCAAAAAGGGACCATAACTCCCGTGAAAATGGATTTTCACAGAAATCGACCTTGACCTTTGTATTATCATTATACACCTTAGTGTTAAATATGAAACAAATCCATGACATGTGTATTGAGTTATCGCTCGGAAACCAAAATGTAAAAGGGCTGGACGGACATGAGTAACAATATGCCCTTCCGCCATTTTGAATGGCGGGGCATAAAATGTATTTACGTACCCTAATTGCTTAATATCACATATCTTATATCTCTAAAGCTTTACATGTATTTAAAGATTTTAAAGAAATAAAATTTAGTATTGTTAATTGCATTTCTAATTTCAAACAATAATCAAGAACTTACCTATTCCTAAATGAAGCATCCGCTATGGCTATAATAATGAGGTAAATGCCCATGAAGAGATCAGCAATGGCAAGATTGGTGACAAAAATCCCATATCCTAGTTTTAGTCGTTCTCTATCATACATGACTCGATACGCAATTGCAAAGAGGTTTCCCAACAAAGCGCATGTTCCCATTAGCCATAACATTGTCTGTAACGCGGAATTCCTCATCAAATCTTCGCATGAGGAGAACTCGTCTCTTTCAGGCAAACATGCAGCTTCCGGTAGATAATCAGGCCGAATGCAGCAATATTTATAAGCTGACGTCTTCAATGATTTTAGCTCGGAGATACCGTTGAAAAGACCTCTGTCGAACGATGTGATGCTATTCGATTCAATAATAATTTGAGTAACAGCGAGGCCACTAAAAGCGTCGTTGCTCACTTGCAATATAGTATTACGACTTAACTGAAGTGTGTCTAGTTCGAGACCAGAAAAGGTCTTCGATGAAATAGTTTGTATGTCCAAGTCCGTAATTTCTAGATCTCTTAGACTTGCGAGACCATAAAAAGCAAACTGATCATATGTCATTAAACCTTCATTACCTCTTAGATTGAGTGAAACAAGTTTGGTAAGCCCATAAAAGGCATGGTAAGGAATCTGTAATATTCTATTACGACTTAGGTCTAATTGCCTTAGATTCGTCAAACCCTTAAAGTAGTTCGTACGCATGCGTTTGATATTGCATTCAGATAGGTTTAACATGATCATAAACGGAAAGTCGAAGAAAAGTCCCATATTTGAATTGGCAAAGTCACCAATACGAATATTCGTACTCAAATCAAGAACTCGGAGCCTTCTATCAAGTACATTACGAAAATCAGTTGAGTTTTTAAAATCAGCTGAATTGCAATAAGCATTAAATCCGGAGCATGAGCAGCTTGACGGGCAAGTAAAATTACAAAACATCTCATCGTCGTGAAAGGGACAATGCACATGATCATCACAGACATTAGCTAGTTCAATACATATCTTTGACGATGAGCATTTGTAGCGTCCCTGGCACAACGTCCTCGACGAATCTGAAATTAAAACGATGCATTGACTCGCATTCAAGAAATACAATAACATTTATATAGAATGAGTAATATTGGTATTTCTTTAACACAGGTTATGTTATTGAGCCACTGTATTGATAATATAGTCTTATATAAATCTTATGTTCTGCTGTGTTCTGTTCTGATAATATAGTCTGCTTATAGTGATTAAAATTATTTTAAAAATGGCGCGTGTTGGTGTATGAAGTAAAATATGGTAAATATATGAATACATGCATTTTGGTTATCTTGTCAATTATAACGTACTGACCTTTACACAGATATGAAAATATTTTACTTCCAACGAATGGTAGAAATTCTAAACTGCGCATTGTAATATCTGTGACACGTTCGTATTCTTCAACCTTGGTCGTTTCAATAGCAGTCCCATTAATTACTCTGTAAACATCATAGTCTAGTTTTGGCGACTTTTGGAACATACTACGAGCAATAGACCGCGACTCTTCCCCGTTTTGTATGAATATAATTCCTCGTGAAGTAGCATTAGAAAATCGTATACGATCAAAAAAGTCACAAGCTGGTAACTGGTAAGTGCATTCATGCTCTTTGATTATTTCATAGTCCTGCTTGACCTCTATATCTGTTATTTTCAGTACTTTATAATCGGGTGGTGACAAGTCTGTATGTATATGAACAGAAAAGTACAACAGTCGAACAACTGCACCACGGTGATGGAACTGACTTGCTATTTGTCTTAACATCAAGTCCTTGTCACGAAATTCATCAATTGACACGAGTAGTATTACTTCAAGGGCGTCATTGCTACAACCTGGAAAAATGATTGAAACCAAATCAGAACATTGCATTAAGCTACATATAGCCAAACACATGTATCTGAGGCATACTATTCTTTATTATACAACAACGTGTATTGAAAAGTACCAAACATGACACGTATTTTGATGTTTTTAAACAATAGATAATTATGTTGTTTGACAATATTATATCGTGCGGTAACTGCAGACAGTCGCAAATAAATGTTAAGATGCTGATAAATATAAAAAAAAACTACGTAACCTGTCCAAGAAAAATAAGAAAACAAACTAACACACGACTTACCGCAACCCTGTTCGTCCTCATTGCCAGGACATTGATGCACATCGTCACAAATGTAATGCGAGGGAATGCAGTAACTTCCTGGACATTTGACAGATCCTTTTGGACAATTAAAGTCCGCTACAATAAACAAGCATAAATCTCAATCAAAGCGTCAAGTTTATCTTATTTACATACATTTGTTTCTCGTCATTCTTTGTATTGGGTAGTTTGTGATCTCAGGTTTGTGATGTCTAAGTGTTGATATGACTTTGAGTGTGCTTCGAAATACGACAATGAATTGATGTAAAAAGCCTGTGCTCTTCATACAACCGTGGCTGAGTGATTAGGGTGTCCGCCTTCGGAGCGGTAGATCGAAGGTTCGAACCCGAGTGGAGATTGGCTTAGAACTGATGCCGTCGGTTGGTGAGCCGTCAGCCAGATAAAAAATGGTAACCGTAGGCCAATCTCAGCCAGGCACCCGGCAAAAGGAGAAGGGATTCGGGAGGTACCGTGCGAACATAAGATAGGTGTCTCATAAGCCAACTTGGCTGGCCCTTTCAATAGGTGTGACACCATAATAAACAAAACATTTACCATACGCTGTCATGACCTTTAGATATACAGTCACTGGAACTAGGATAAGAGCCTTCCCAGTGGGTATGCAGCCATGACCTGTAGGTATGTAGTCATGTCATCTAAATGCGCAGTCCTGACATACAGGTAAGCATCCATTGCATGTAGGTATGCAGCTACAACCTCTAACTACATAGCCATGACTTCTAAGTTTGCAGTTATTACTTTGAAATATAAGGTCCCTCTATCGACAGATCTAAATTGACGTGTCATGTCAAACAATCACAAACGTTTTGGTGCATTTCAGCATAGCATTTTGTAAACGGTGTATCTCGATGTATGGAATCCGATGAATCCAAGAATCCTTACAATTGCCGTTGTCCGAATAGTAGATTTATTTATATGCAACAAGGCACATACAAGTTCTCTCGGCGTAATGGCAATCAATTGTTTTCAAAAAAACTTTTTTTGTCCTGGAGAACATTGTAAAGTAAAACTTACCACAGTTCTTGAGATGGGATCCACTTCTGCAACCAAATATGTACCCTGCATCATCGGTGTTATAAATACACTTTACATCAGCTGGATATGTGATATTATGTTCTTCACATGGAAGCATTATCTTATCGTCTGTAATATAACAGAACGTCTTACAGTCAATTATAAATACGCCTCATTTTACCACACAATTATAAAGAATACTATCTCCAAAACCAGTTTCAATGTTCCATAATATGTGATAGATATAAGCCGAAAACTGTCCATTATGAAAAATATTGGAGTGTTTGAGGCGCGTAGCGCCGAAGACACTCCAATATTTTACATAATGGGCAGTTTGAGGTTTATATGTAACTTAAATCATTTCGATAGGATTACACAATTCATTGAACATGACAATTTATCATTCTTAAAGGCATCCGTCGACTTGATCATTCTAGTTCCTCATTTGTTGAATGACAATCAAGTAATTCATATTGATTTTCTTTCCTGTTTTTTTTCTTTAAATACACTTTACTAATTAAAAGTCACTAAAGAAGACTATTGGCTTTAAATAAAAGTAGTAGGGATTCATTTAACTTGCATTATTATGACCAGATAAATAGATAAAATAGCGTTTGAATTTAACTGCTTAAAAGCCATTACGAAAGGTACTTTTAAATCAACTCTTTCAATCACACTGCACGGGTAGCACGAGGAATGTACATTTTATTCAAACCTATTCGCATCGTCTCAAGTCGTGTCATTCCTATGTATTTATTTGTTGGGAATGGGTTTGTAAAGCAGCGTGGAACAATGTGGAAGATGTGAATAGGAAAAACTGCCTATGTAGGATTTCCGTCTAACACTTTTGTTTTATTTAATTTGTTATATTTCAAGGTATGAATTGTATTGAAAATTTGTTCATAATGAGTATTATGAAATTTGATCAATTGATTCTTCATATAATTTTTTGTTGTAATAGGAGGAATATAATACAACCGGTGCGGGGCTTAACCTGCCATCTCCTGCTTGCAAGTCATTAAGCTCTACCAACTGAGCTTATTGGGTTATTAATATTACAGCCAATTTATAAATACAAGTACAATGTACAGTACTGCTACATTCATCCTACTGTTTTATTCAAATTAATTTATCACGACAATCAGAGGTTTTTTTACTAACCCAATCTTTGCTTCACCCTAAGTGTAGTATTCCAATGTTGGTTTCACATTCATGTCACCAAAGGTAATAGGAAGAGGAAATTAATGTACCCGATGCGGGGCTCGAATCCTAGACCTACTTCTTGCAAGTCAGATGCCCTGCAAACTGAGCCAATCGGACAGTACAACGAGTACTATGATACAGTACTGCTACATTTTCATTAAAATCTTAAAAAAGACCATGTACTTCTATACATATATACAAGCCCTTGACAAGACTCGTAAGATATATTTATTTTCAGATCATTAAAGTATTTCGATAATCATACGCATGCATACACTCCAATATTACAAAAAATAACGGACAGCTGTCCATTCAAAGCGATCCATTCGTAAAATTATTGGACAGTGAGAACAAAAGGATGACGTCACAGGAATGATTTAATTCAACTTATGGGACAAATTTGATTTTGAAACCAATGTTCTTCATTTCAATGGATGTCTTAATGTGGTGGTTTTCAAATAGTTTAATGATGAAAACTAAACTTAAATCAATGTCACGTCTGTAAAAACCAATCCAGATTGGTACCTTAGATAGAATTCTTAATTTTGTGCGTTTTTAGCTAGTTAATATTGTGATGTTATGTTGTGTGGCTGCTTGTCTCTGGGTGTTAATAGTTTCTGGATATTGTTGTAACGTGAATATTTGTGTTACATGGTGGAAATTAGAAAGAGCTGTGTTAATGGTTTTATTGTTAGGGATTTATTCTGCTTGAAACTATGGAAAACGAAGGGAACTTGCTGTGAGCAAGTCATTTAAATGGTTGTAAACATACCACTACTGCTACAATTCTGCCAAAGAATCTGTGAATCAGTTGTATAACACCATGTGTAGCCAGAATATGAAGGATCCCTACAGAAGTTCTCGGCACTCTCCATTGTTTTGTCAGGAAACCATTTTGGGTCTGTATAATTATGAGTATGTGGAAACTGTTCGTCCCATCTCTGACATGGTATTCCTTCAACTGTTGTGTTCAATCGACCTTTGTATGTACGTGATTTTGGCTTCAAAAACACATCTGTCAAATATGATCTTGATTATTACTATCTTTTAAAGGACCTCTAACATTGACTGAACAATAAACATCTTAGTGAAAGAAAAATGGTCTTACGAGTATTGGCCTTCAATCGTTTGTCTACGATATCAACAAATGCGTAATTAAGAACTACAGTTGTTCGCATTGAGTTGGTAACTGGTGGCTTGTTACACAGAAATTTAAAAATAATTTATTACAACACAATAAGTAGGTCGAAAGGATGCGAGCCTTACCAAAAATAGAAAATAATAATTGTATACTACCAACCATTACGGCATTTAACTTGACCGAACGTTATCTCAATGTCTTCTGAATGTTTCCTGATCAAATACCCTGATTCGCCATCCTTAAAATATTTTATCTGGACGAAGGTGTCATTGAGAACGTGCGTCTTGTTGTCACAAGCATGAACCACTCTGAAAGAGTTCCAGTATAGATAAGATGATGCATAGTAGTTTCAAAACATTATACACCACTTTAATAGATATGGCTATGATGTGTTAATATTTAAAATTCGTTTCACAATCGTTGTTGTAAATTGACTTATCAATTTTAACTTTTGACTATTTATTTTGTTACTTACTTTTTGTATTTATATTATACAATTTATTATCTTATTATATTTCATTTAAGATTAATAGAATATGTAAACATAGTTTATCAGTCGGACATGTAGGGGTTTGGCTTGGCAATAATTAAATCACGAGAAGGTGGTTATTTAACAAATATTAAACATCTGCTTGGAAACAAAAAATCTGTGATGCCATTAGTCACTTTGGTCATTAGGTTATAACCGGATGAGTGAAATGGAAAAACCAGCATTGTTTATCGTACAATAAATGTATGAGTTAATTGATGGTAAAGTCTTACTTATTAATTTCGTTGTCCAACGGTGATACAGTTAATGCCACACATCGGCAGTGTTTATATTCATTCTCGAAATTCTTATCTTCAACTTCAGCGACTGTTTGAACAGCAAGAGTGCACCTTTGAATGAACTGGGAAAACAATGGTATACACAGTTCAAAGATTCTCTAAAGCAAAAATGTCCTTTTATTTTGGTTGTAATTATGATAAATAAAAAGCTGCATCAAATGTTTAATTGATTATTATGTTCGTGTCTTCGGATTATGTTAATAATGTTGTATTTGAAGCGATAGGCAAGCATTATAAATTACTTGTGTTGAAAATTATCCCCGACTATATTTGCCTATTCATTAATATAACTTGAAGATAAATAAGGATTAAAAGGGTTAAAACTATTATCATTATTAATTACCCTAAACACTTCAAATGAAAATTACGTAAGGGTTCTCTTAAAGCATTAGTCTCTTTAGAAAAAAAGGTATTTACCAGCCCAAGGCGAAACCTCTTAAGTATGCTCCTATGTTTTGGGTGATTTTCTCTTGTTTGTATTATTTAGAAACAAGCCATTCATTGTGAGTATACAGTAAGTTCTCAATATGACTAAAGTAAATAATTGAAAACCGGTACGAAAATAAGCGGTTCTCAGCAATGAGGTGTTCGAAATATCGAGGTGATTTCATGTTGTACTATATCCATGTATGCTTTTACCGTTTGTTCACATTCATAATCTGCATTGTCACGAAACATCTTTAGATCAGAGACGGCAGCGTGATTCAAATCAACTTTGTAGACATTGGCATATTCATACCTGTCAGAAAATACAAGAATATGGACGCACCACTTATAGATATTAACATATTTTATGATTTGAAAGGTGGACATTAAAAAAAATAAATGTTTCTCAATAGATGTCAAAGTTAAAAGATACATATAAATTCGTGTTTGACATTCCATCTTGTTACCCTGCAGTCAATATTATCTTCTATGTTATATTTGAATTATGAGATGATCGATATGATCTCAATTTTTGTCCTCTTCATTTGAAATAACACTGTCAGGAGTTCAGATGCGCACAAATTAAATCAAGAGTCCGTGGCACGAGTTATCTAATTTTGCACAGCCGAACGACATCGATTCTTATCACAGCACAGCAGTCTTTTATATGTACCTACTTTTTTACGAAAAGCGCAAACAAACTACACTTTTGAGTCCACTCTCAGGTTTTGCCCCTCTGCATCAAACCAAGTAGTCCAGGAAATGGCTATTATACGTGTAATTGGTAATTTAGAGGAGAATAGCATCAGAGTCGATTCACGCATATTTTAGTCAGGAATGTAACAGCTTTTGTTAAAATGTATTCTTACCCACGCGCCTGGAATATTGTTGAAACACTACCTTCTTTTTCAACATTATCAAAGTTACATTCTGCAGTAACGTTGTCTGAAAAAAGTTCAGATGCATTTCATCTAATACGTCAGTTGCTATACCGATTTCCAGGAATGTACTATGTTTTCTATATAGATCGATTATTTTAGAAAATAACAACAATAACGTACTTGTAAGTTCCTATGTTGGCATATTTCTGCTTAAGATAATCACATTGCTTTCGCGAAAAACAACCAGATTTTTATACAAAATTAAGACATTTTCACGAAAATTTTATAACGTTTCATAAAAAAAAATCCAACCACTTATTAAGTAGAGGTTAAAATATGTCCATACTGAAAGTATATCATTTTTCAGGAAAACTTAGAAAGCAGTCACGAAAATTAACTCTCCCATTCTCGTTCGCAGAAATATTCTATGGTACGTTCCTTCACTGCATATTGTACTTTCTGTAGAACTGTACTGCAAATAGACTGCTATCTACAAACTCATTCTTGCATCATTCTAGCTATTTGTTGATTTTGAAACTGCTCTAAAGGTAACAACTAATAGTGTTTAAAAAGGCCGGATTTTGGTTCAGACTGATCCTAGGAGATTCTAGGAGTCTATGCTGTGTGTACCAAATTTAATGTTAAACGCGTTTTTGAATAGATGGGTTTTGGGTAATTTATATTTTGGGGACGGTGAGATATTTTGTATGTTTCGTTTTTTAAGATAATTATGCTTTTCTCTTACACATATTCATGAAAGTGCGTTTGTTGTTGCTTCGATCTACTGACAGTGCCGCTGTCGTCGGCTTTGGTATGACCGAATAAGACCAACATGACCTACATGTATTATTTTAAAAATTATAAAACATTCTAAGAAAGTGATTGGAGATTTAGTTAAGTTTAGTACAATACCACTAAGAGAGAATACGCCATTTTTTCTTAACCCATTGAGCCATCGATCTTCACAAGTAGAGTACTGTATGTCAGTACATGTCCTTTCGTCATACCGATCTCTACAATCTGGAAAACCATCACACACTAACCGCTTTGGAATGCATTCAGTAATATCACAATGGAAGGCCTGATTATCACAAGAGTCTGGAATAGAAATTTTTCAAACAAAAAATAAAAACTGGTATGTAAGGTATGAAGAATAGATGTCAATTACATAATACACCTTCAAACAAAAGTTTTGATGCCCTTTTAACACGAGTTTTCAAACTCACGTGCAGCCAACTTGTGAAGAATTACCAGAAGTTTGACATCTATGCGTTGTTAGCACTCTTACAGATAACAACTTTGGTATAAATGGACAATGGTTAATCTTCAGTACAAATTTATCTAAATATTAAACAAAATAAGATTCTGGAAGCTGAACATAAGGGCTAACAAATTTTCTCTACAACTGATTGTTTATTTTGTTTGTAGATTTTACTTGTACTAGCGATGGTTTAAGAATTATACTCAAATACCGCAAGTGTGTTCATCAGACCCGTCCATACAATTTTCATATGCATTACATCTCTTCGACTTAGGAATACATTGTCCGTTGTTGCATCTAAACTCTTCATTTTTACAACCATGATAATCTTGAAATACAATGATAACTAAAAATTCAGAGAAGCAATCACTAGTAGTCTAGTTAGAGGGATTGTCAGATTGATAGGAAAGCTAGTGATATAACAATGGATTAAGTATAAACACGCACATCATTTTGCCAGTATTTATATTCATTTCTTTCTTTAACTCAGCACAGACACCAACTAATTAAAGGTAATCTTGCATGTGGACATTTTCTAATTGGACATCGAGAGCTTAAACTCTTCTATCTTTATATTGGTTCTTTATGATGACTCACGAGATCAACGACTCCATTTTAATGTATTCGTGGATCGAAGGCATATTTTGGGATTGCCTAAGCTTTATAAATAAATGTTCTCAGTCTTGGTATCAATTTGAAATAAGGGCTTTGCAGCGTTGTCAAAATGACTTTTATAAGTACATATCTCATTCCAAACTATCAAACAATTTATGCTCTTACCACAATGCTCGTCGGTGAAGTCCGTACACTGAGGCATGAAGTCGCAGACAAGGCTTGCATGTATACAACTGCCATCTCCACATTGGAACTCGTCTTTGGAACATCCTGTTGAAATCAAAAACAGTTTTAAACAAGAAATCACATCTGATTCAATTAATTCGGATACATATACAAACTAAGAAAACATTTAATAAAAGAATCTCATTTATGAAATGATTATTGAAACAGAAAAATTATTAAAGGGACTTCGAGATATATAGCATGACAGCGAACCTGTGTGACAAAGGCTAATTTCGAAAGAATTGGAAGTAGATACCTTTTAGAACGGATAATGAAACATCTCAATATTATGCCCGAATGGTGAAAGGGAATCCCTAAAATCGTGATGTTACTGTGCTATCTTTTTATTTACCAACAATATCTGACGTTCCCTTACTGCAGTTCCTTTCATCTGTACCATCGAAACAATCAACTATACCATTGCAACGAGCAAGAAATGATATCACTTCTTTGCTTTCACATAGGAACTGTGTTTCAGTGAGAGTTAGTGATTTACCTGGAACTGTTTGATTCTGTAAGAGTTTTTGTACTGGAAATAAAACATATGATACGTGTACTTAACTTTCAAAGTTCGTGTTTTATTGACACAGATCTTTTCTACACAAAAACGCTTGCCTTCCGCTACCCCTAAACAAAGCAACCCAAAGTAACCCAGCACACAGAAACATACACAATTTTGAGGCCAGAAAACATTGCGCTACGTCGCTTTTTAGCAGTCGGCAACTTGCTGCATAGGTTTTTAACTTAAGTACTTGCATAACCGCAAAAAGTTTGTTATATCATCCAATATAATCGAACAACGATCAGCCTTATATTGTACAGTAACTCAGACATACAAAATTTAACATATTAACAAATTTGATAACAAATGGAATCCCAGGCCTTCAGAGTAAACAAAAGTGGTCGCTTGGACAGTTGTCGACTTAAGTCACAGATTGCCTTTAACTGGAGTCGCTTACATTTGAACCTTTTTATATCTTATATGGACTCTTCTCTCCTGGCCCACACAAGTCCGGCTTACAGAGGTATATAAATTATCTGAATAGAGTAATGAAATTATATCAAAGCAATAATCAAGCCATTGTTCAAGTTGAAATGTGTTGATATACTATGAAAACACTGTAATAGTGCATGTGGACATAATGAAGATTCAGAAAGAGTGAAGTACTTATCCCCCACCCCACCCTGTTGGTTATTTAATTGGCATTGCTCTAGTAAATCATGAATAAAACGAAATAATTATTCAAGTCCCCAAGGATTTACTATTACCGTATTCTACTGCAAAACATTTTAACAACCTTTATAATCACACTCGAGTTCGTCCTGTGCATTAGAACAATCTACAATTCCATTGCATTTCTTCTTTTTAGATATCTGATTTCCATCCTTACATGAATATAACTCATTGGCTGACACCTTATTTGCAGAAGTACCGATGTCTAGAACAGAATGGGAAAAAAACGTTATTCGTATATATTAAAATCTTTTTTTAAAGACACTCACTTTTTCAGAAGGCTATGGAAAAATTCAAATATAAGATCACGCCATAAGAGGGAAGGAACTTGACTCAAGATTTGTTTACGAAATCTAGTAATTCGTCACGATTGATACATGGCACACCATTTAAGCATCTAGTAATCATCCATTGTTGATTATACGCAAGTGGGGATGCTGGATGGTACTTTATCCATTGGCAAGAAAACTACTTAGGTTGACTATAATTTCGGATAATTTTATGTACCTTTAACGAAGCATACTTCTTTCCTGACGTCCGGACCGGTTGCAAAACACCATAAGAAACCTTCTTCGTCTGGGTCTTGACAATAATTTCCTACGTTTGCATTATTATCACCAGGAAAATTTGCTCTAGTGTATTCTGCCGAAAGAGGACCCAAAGAATCCCATCTCCTACAGGCTAGTCCAGAATATGTTACATTCAATGTCACATTGTACGGATGATGTGTTCTGTGGCATCTGTCTGACACAATATCTAAATTTAAATCATAAAACAAATTGAGATGGTTTATCTTGTAGTGAAGTTTAATCAGTTGTAATGCAACGGACACTTTTTAAGCGTAATCATAATGATTAAGTAGACCTCTGGATGATGTTCGACTGTGCATAAAGGCCGTGTCACAGATTTGAATGCAGACGGGCTGTGCCTTGAAATCATCTATCAAATACTACAGATAACAACGACGGCGGTAAACAATTAAGAACAAGCACGAAAAACTGTCTCGTGATTTTTTAGGAGAATGTACAAATACAATTAATTCTAATGTTGACGTGACTTCATCTAAGCATATTATGTGTACTATTAACGAAATAAAAAACTCTCAACTTCGGATACAATTTTAGTGATTACTTTTCCCTTGGTCTAGACATTACTGAATAAGAAAGATTTCAAAATTATTATACTTATTTTCAGAATATAATAGAACAAGTAATTCTGCATTTAATAATCTAAAACGTACCTATCATTTTACACAAGTCCCAGCGAAGATTCGGATCCGTAGTGTAGCACCATAATGATCCTCCTTCGGCCCCAGGATCCCGGCAATAATTCGCAGCATTGAAAACCGTCTTATCCGGGAATAAATCATCATTATTCTTATCGTGCTGATGAGGACTCATTGAGTCCCAACGTTGGCATGTTCGGCCGCTTTTAGTTGTACTCAACCGTCCAGTGTACCCACTCGGATCCCAGTCATCTAGCTCTATAATGTGGATAAATGTTCATAAATATTTTAGTTATGTATACTTAGAAAGTATATTAATTAAGCAATACCAGATTGAGAAACCGAAGAAGAATTACCCAAAGCTGCTAAAGACGAGACTAAATAGAACGACAAAGAGACTGATAAGGGCAGATTATGTGGCAGATCATAAAAATGTAAAAAAAAACGTATTTGAATACATGTCAATACCGATACAAACATTCGTGAATCCGCTAATCTACTGTGTTATGTACAAGAGCTGGTTAAGGGATCAATAAATCACCAAGGTCAAGCAGATGTAGAATACTGCCGAAAGTAACTCACTTTTATCAGGACAAGCTTCAGGTTGCACTTCGTTGTCATTTGTGAAACACCATAGATATCCTTTATCCTCAGGGTCTCGACAGTAGTTCTCGGCAGCAGTAATGTTTCCATCAGGGAATTTCTCAAAATTGTTCGTTTCATGATTATATGGTATCAGAGAATCCCATTTTTGACAAGAGTTTCCACTTTTGGTTTTATTCATTTTCCCGATGTATGTTTTAGGATTTTGAGTTGCTAAATCTAGGAAAAAAAGACATAATACTGATTACACAAATTTTCAAACCATTACCCCTTGATGTACAATCCGATGGCATAAACATTCTAATTGATAATTATAGATGTTTTTACTTTGTTTTCAACATAAGCACGGGCATAGAAAATTGAATACAACATTCAAATCTGGTACAAATTTGATTTCGCCTTTAATTTTTTCCAAACTAAACGCACCTTTTTTTCCCTTTTTGTCAGAAGAGAACATAAATGAACAAAATGTTATTTAGGCAGATCGTCTTGTACATCAAATGTTTTATGAAAATCCAGCGGTCCCATGACCGTGTAGAACTCGATTACGTTGTTACGAGAAAAAAATTTGGATATTAGAAAAAGGCGTTATGGGAGGCGTTCGAAGTTTTTATTGCTGTCAAAGTAAGTTGTCTGAAAAGTTATATAAATAGTGTGGAAATCCCTCATTTTAAGATTTTAAGAAACTCCGTTTAACCTTTAAACTATCAACCAATTAATTCAGCTCCATATATGTACCATACATATTTGCAGTGTATCTGTCATTAATGTCTTACGACGTAAATCTCTCAGGTGACATGAATACGTTACACAGGAAATGAATAGATTAAATAATCTAAATTCAAACCTGACAAAGGCAGCGCTGTCACAGGCTCCTCACATATAAAAAATAAAGCAAACTGTAAGGTACAGTCCTCAGTTTCCCATGTATTGTTTTTATTTGTTAAATGGAAACTCATGCGCACACAGTCGCCGTCAATTCTAGGCTGATCTTTGTTCCTATGAAATGACAAAGCGCATTTTTCAATAATAGTTTAATATTGATAGGTTTCACATACAAAAATCAATCTTCCTGTAAATGCAATGTGCCAGCAAACCCAAATCTCACTGACCCAAAAAGCCGACTCATAGAAACATGCAAAAGGTGCTGAAACGCTTTTTCACCGAGGGGTACATTCTTGGAACGGTTTGTACCGAAGTGAAAATCAGACTGAAAATTATAAAAAAGGGTTCCATCGGTAAAATACTTTCCACGAAAAATTACAGTAAATGTATAAAAATCCCGGAATCGAGTGCCTATGATTTCTTCATAACAATTGAAATTGGCAGATCATTTTTTTACCACACATGTATACAGATTAGTTAATAACTTACCAAAATGTGTATAAAGGTGGTGAACCATCTAACCACAAAAACTGTCCAGTAACGTCATTTTTTCTTGTCATCCCTAAAGAAAGACTGCACTATTATCAATATGCCGATTTATAGTTAGAATGATTTTAGAAGCATTAGTGTGAAATTTAAAGGATTGTGAGTTGTGACTTTATAGATATTTAATTGAAAATGGTCATTATTTCGGGCGGGCGGGAAAGTATTGGCATACAGTTTTATAATTCCTTAAGATACAAGATACAAATTTTTATTTATAGTCGGTTGACATATAACAGAATAACATTAGCTATGTATAGCTATTGACCGACATGTTTGTTTGTCAGTATTATCATATTAATTATTCTAATGATCACCATACAAACAACGCCCTCTTATTTGAAGAACCCTGTTCTCTAGTGCGTTTATGTCATACTTATTTTGACAGTTTATGGTATTACAACAGGCTCTGTCTTTGGCATAGTATGTTGATATGGTGTCTCCTAGGTCAAACATTACGTAAATATGCTATTGAATTAAATACCTATGTGTGTGAAATAATTGGGATCAACAATATCCGTAGAAAACACTGAAGGTATTGAACCATCATCCACCTTTACATTTCTAAATGTTCTAAGCATGTATTTTACGACAAACAATTCTTCCGGCGACCGTACAGTAACTAGCTTCTTTTCTCGTGCCAGACACTGTTCATTGGCGATCCGCCATGGCGTCGGTTTACCGGTAAATATGTTGTAGCACTTCATAAATTTCTTTGAACATGCTGCAGATAGAATGGTGGACATAATGTAGTAGATTTATAAGGATCCAGCATATATTTCATGGACCAGTAGACTCGATCCGCGATGTAAGGCGCCGCAAGGAAAATTTCTGTTCAGTGCATGAAATAGATATCTTTCTTAAATTATGGAAAAACCGTCTAGTAGTAGAGTATACACATCGGGTGTTTTATACCGTAATGAAACCAACAACAAATGGCCAAAAATAATAAATAATTTTTTTTTAAATTCATCACAATTTATGTGTATCTTTTACTTTTTTATTGTTCGACATACATGTATATTAATAAAAGGCCTTACCTTTGTAGACTAAGAAAATCGTATCGTCGTTGTCTTGTACTGAGGACGATAAAACATTTTAGTTTATCAGTATTGTATTTTCTACGCATTAACTTGTTTATGATTATATATGTCAATGTTAAATCGCAATGTTTCTGATTAAAGAAACTTTTAAAATATTATATGTGTAAGCTTCTAGAGTAAGATATATTGCCATCTCAATAAGAACAACTATTTAACATGCTCTGACAAGATTTCCCCTTCATTTGTATTTAATAGATTAATTAATCCATCAGCTTATATTGACTGCAGTCCAGACTAGATGAATCTCATACGATTTTAACCAAAAATATGTCATTATCCCACCACACTGTTAGACAGGACAATTGGACATTAAGTTGCATTCCATTGTCATCTAAAAATGATAATGGCCAAATACGAATTTATTTCTATTCGAAAACAGTGGAAGAAAACTTAAGACCTGGTTGAAAAAAAAACATATAGGCAAATGATTTCAATCACAATCGTTCGACATACACAAACACATGTGTTTATCAGGAACGTTTTGTGATCATGTTGTTAGATGAAGATGTTAGAAAAGCAAAGTCTTGACAATGCAAAGATGGCTCTTACCTAATGGACCTTCGACATACTCAAATCGTCGTAAACCTATAAGTAAAATAACTACAGTGAAATCTCTATGAACGTTCATCTCCAAACAACAGCCACCTCACTGTTACAGCCAGTATACTAGTAACCCAAATTGACGTCTTACTCTATTTCCACTCTCTCAACAACAGTCGCCTCCTTTCAACAACTAGTTTTGTCCTTTCCATAGGTGGCTGTTGTAGGGAGGTTGCACTGTATAGCCATTAGAAAGACCCCTGCTTGAATGCTCATATAATTTTTCTCCTGTGTGAGATCAAATTTATTATGAGTATACAAGTACTTTAACCACAAAAGAAAAGGATCGCATTCTGAAATCAATGTCATACAAAAACCTCGAGAATTATTCATGTTTGTATTGTCTCAAATTCAGCGACCGTGTAATTATTCAGCTTTGACAGATCAATAAAATTGGACTATAATAATCTGTATAACAAAATTTCGTTCGAATGATTTGTAAGCACGCAAATAAATTGTTCATTTTTTTTATCTGTTTTATTATGACGAGTTCGAGATGAACAACATCGTAAAATCATTTCCTTTGTGTGTCATTGGACTGATCTATATTGTCTGATATCTACCATGATATTATCGTTCGTTCAGCTGAAGAGAGAGAGGGAGAGAGAGAGTTGCGAAAGGAATAACGTTCCAAAAAGAATATTGTTTACCGTGAAAGTCGTGTCCATTTGTATTCAACAGCTGTTGATAATCAATTTCTACGGTGCTGTAAATAGCTCGAAACCCCTCCACCATTGATGTCTTACTTTGTCCGATTTCATATGTTATTAAAAGACGCTCTGATTCTGATAGCAATATGGAAGGTTTGTTACAATTGTTGTAAGATATGGTGCTTGAAAAGGGATCATCAACGTTTAAAATTGTTCCTGCAAAAAAGGGTAAATGTTTATTGAGTGGACATGTTTGTCAATACAAGGTAGTACTGTTTTCGTGAAGACATCGAATCCCGAACACATTTTAGAACATAACACACACTTCGAGTACATTTAAACACGTTTTACTGTTCTGGGATGAAGTGGAATATGGATATAAATAAGTAGTTCTTTGAGTCCAAAACAACTCACTACTGTCGTGCTCTACTGAAGTTTGAAATAAACAGCACATCTGTAATCAAAGGCTTTAATAGGAGAGGAAATCGTTGCCTTTATCACGGGAATTAACGTCGCACCAACAGTCAAAGTCATTCGGCGACTTATCCAGCCTCATCAGTGGAACGGGAAGACCTCATGCATGTATTATAACCAATGATTTTCCGTAAGCTTGCTGGACAGCTTCATTATATGTCCACGTTGTCCGGTCGAGTGAAAATCGAACTAGCAATGGTAGGGGTGTCTTTATACATCGCTAAAATCTAAAATATCAAGTATGTACCTGTACTACATAAGATGTTGAAGTGCTGAAAAGTTACTTGGATTTGACTCTTGGCTATTTGTATTGACCATGACGTTCGGTAATCATCAGATGGAATATTTGCAAGTGACATGGTCGACAATATCATAGTAGATTGCTTGCAGACATAGTCCTTGTTCAAAATAGCCCCGCAAACTGGTATGTCTGAAATATTTGGTTGCAGACAAAATTAACAGTTACATGTATTTTATTGCCTACCTCTTGTAAACTTTCTTCTATTCCCCTATTGACCAACTAAAGTGACATGAAAACCTTATACAATGTGCGTATATTCCATGTTACGCAGGCAAAATATCAATTTCGTCTAGTCGTCTAACTAAAGACATATAGCGCCCTACATAAAATGCCCTGGTAACGTATAGTCAACAAAAACGAAATCAATAATGTTCGGGTCTTATGCATGTCACTTGATTTAATCAAAACACCTTTCTTAAGTTATAGTCTTCTAATCATTTATATGAGTTGTTATAACAATTTCTATTTTCTACAATATCCAGACAAAGATTATAAAAACGAAATACCATATGTTTCCACGTAAGCGATAAATGATGAGCCTGAGTCCTGTCTTTGTATAAATGGACGGCAAGTCAAGAATTCCAAATGAAGATAATTGTCCTGCGTCTCTACAATCATATTTTTGTGTTTTTCGGAAGTTGGAACGGTCCAAAGAGGACTTCTTTCTTTAAATGATAAAATTCTAAATTCATCTCTACAATGGTACCACAACTCTTTGAAGCTTCGATCCTTAAGGAGAAATAAAAATGACAAATTAAAACTGTTTTTCCGAATGATAACCTGAACTTTATGGTGAACAATCTGACAATATTGCAATAAGACACTTATCAAAAAGGATATGAATAAGGAATCTTTATCTTAAACGCATGAATGATTGCATTTTACATCAGTATCAAAAATATAAAAATAACGGTAAGTTACTTTGGAACTGTTTTATAGTACTCTGTATCCAACGTGGCCTAAGAATCAAATATCACATGTGAGGACGCTGTCCATCTAGTTTACGTTGAATCAACCCAAGTTTACGTCCAGGCTCCTCAAACGTTACGTACAGCATGATAATTGGCGAGATCTTTAAGAGGGTCAGCACACTCATTTAAGATAGAGCAGTAAGGTAGATGAATATTATACATGTATGTTCACAATGAACAGTCACTATTTTTATTACGATCAATTTTCATGGCCAAGCCTGATGCAATACTAAGTATATCTTTACCGAATCGCGGATTTATAGCACCAAGAGTGACGTTGAATTTCATCACTTCTTTTGTTCATGCCTATTTTACATAAAACAATATATTGTGCCCACAAATTTATTTTGACTGAGCTGTAACAAAGAAAATTGGCGTCAAAAAATCTTTTTCTGATAACCTGACCGACATTATATTTTCTGCCGACCCAAGATTGTTGCCTTACTTTTTGGGCTTTTACCTGATAGTTCTGAAGCGAAATTTCTTTGAATATAAGTTTGATATGAGCAAGCCTCCTGAAGTCTATAATCCATAAATATGAAGTGCCGTCTGTTGTTGACGAAGGAAAGCCGACACTTGTGAATTGACTTGCAGATGTTAGAACCTGCGTTGCCCCGGTTATTGCATACGCAGAATTGTACAAAGACCGATACAGCAAACTTTGTCTGTCAATAATCCCTGCAAGTAGTAGATATCTTGAAATACAGAAAAGTCTTTTATAATGTGGTCATTTAAACCACGCGGATATATATATGAGGTTGGTTATGACGTTAATCAAAAGTTAACCGGAAAAGCTGTCTGCCGTCATTGAAGACATCCTTTACAATTCAGACAAGTTAACAAACAAAATGAAGATCGGTACGTCTTCTTATCCTGTATCAGACAGAAATTATTTCTCTTTAATTTGAGAAAGTTTTATTAAAACCACTCTACAAGTCTTGTCGTTTAAAGTGGACAACAGCTGTGTTTGTGTAATCAGTAAATAGCATCGCTACAACACTAATCCTTTAGATTTAGAACACGTAGCCGGCGCTGTGAGGAAATTAGTTTATTTCAATGTATGCTTAGGAACAGGATCCCTTTAAAAAATATACCTTCGCGGAGGTTTATATCGCCAAGTGCAAGTACCTTTTGGACGACATCCGAGAAGTTCGAATTTTATACAATACATTCCATTAGTCATTTGTTTAGTCAGACGTATTTTCACATATCTTGCTGAAATTTGATTATAGAAGAGGAATGTCTGCGATTCTTCTAGTGGCCGGAACCGATCCATGTGGAAGCTCTGGAGTATCAGATAAAAGATGCTAAAAGAACCGTTGGATGTTTTCTAAACAAACTGATTTGACCGTCATATTCTAACTTTCACGATGCGCTTTATCAATGCAACATACATATGCATCTTGAAAAGTTAAACGACAATAATAACATATATTTGTTAAACTTTATAATATGATTACTATGAGTTTCTGGATTTCGAAGCATAAATCCAGTGTATAGTTATATTAATTAGACATGACAATTAAGGAAGACTAATTTCCTAACCAAGTTCCTGTACGATGAGGGAACAGCTCCATCTGATGAGAATTCTATGTTAAATGAACGTGTCCCCATGGGTATGTTGCTCTTTATGTATGATCCATTAATAACGGTTATCTCTGTTTTATACCAGTTGTGTACTGTTATTCCATCCAGTGATGTTTCTTCTAATAAATCAACCTAATGAATAAACAGAAAATATCCCAAAAAGTATAAATCAAGCATTTCAACAACCAAAATTTCATATCAATTCTAAATCAATCCAAATAATTCGAACGTCCCTGCACATATCCCAACATGAAGTTTCGTTCAATTAATGTAACTAGTGCATAAATACTCGTACTATAAAAATAAAAAAAAACTACGTAGATAACTATCCTGAAACAGATCACCATACCGAACAAACCGACGTAATATGGAAACTTTGTAACCAGAAAGTAATGTTTTAAAAATATGTTAACTTTTTATTCAATCTCAAACATTGCGGTAATAAGTTTTTACCAAAAGAGGTAAGACTACATACATGTTTGTAGTTGAAAACATTATTAGTACGTAAATCGACGTCATTGACTCATGACAAAGTGAAAGAAAAAATTCCCTTTATGACAAATCATCTTTATTTGCATTGGGCCTCCATGGTAATGGTTATGGTACCTGAATAGTAACTACCCCTCACCACTGTAAAAATGTTTTATACCCATGAGTTTATGAGATTGGCCAAAGTTCGTCAAGTGACATTTATTCACAATTTCAAGAGCGTCAAACTCAGATTTGACCGCTATGGATGAAATCGAATTATTTGGGGACTATACTTTATCCAACTGCTTTTCGAGAATCGAGCTTAGTCTAACTCTGTTAATAGATCAATTGACACATTTTGAGTAATTTTATTTTATCAAATATAATTATGCGCTTCTATTGTGAATTGTTTATACAATGTGTATTTCTGTTGTCGCATAGTTCTTCGTACCTGAACATATGGGTTAGGATCATTGCTGTCTGCGCACCAACCCGAGTTATATGCACGAACAGAATTGTCTATTGAGGATTTGTTTGAAGTTGTTATTTGATCCATTGTGATTCTCCCATCTGACATACCAAGATCGGACAAACACATCACATTAGTATCTGTTATTGATAAAAGAAAGTACTATTTGTGTTCGTGTTTGACACACATTTTTAACAGTTCGGCTTTTCTATATCAATAAAAGTTGTAAATAAAACAGAAATATCTTTGCTCGCTTCAAGTAATTGTCATATGCAAACAGGTCGACATTATCATATTTATTATCAGTGGCATTTATCACTTTTGTGAATACGACTGAGTTAAGTCCATTGGCATAGAGATATCATTCAAATTGAAATTTTATCCAAACCACAAGCAACGTTCTAATGTCACACGCGTGTCTAAATGTGATCATCATAGACATAAGAGAGCTTAATGGGAGTTCGCCTTGGCTTTTAATTGATATACTGATTAAAAATGGCTACACCAATTCGTATATACCAAACGAACTTACATTCGACTGTTATGTACATATCAAAAAAGTTATCTGTCCATTTGGATTTTGGTACCATGACTGTAATGTACCTTCCAACAAATGGTCTACAAAACAAAAACAAACACAGTACTGGTTGAGTGAACAGTTCGCCGCATGAAACCACAAAAACTGTTGTTAAGCGTAGTAACAATTTGTTTTTAGACATTTAACTAAGGCCACGTGTCACTGTAGATTCGAAAGCATATGTTGATAAATGGACAGTTACTTGCAAAGAACACGGTAAGTACTGGCACAGAAATTTGGTATACTGATTAGGTTTGTGGTATTGAAGTATATGCTGTTTGAAACTCTAATAATTTAACACACTAATACAAGAAGTTTTATTCATTTTATAGTATCTCATAATTATACTAGTACATGTACACAACATTGGTGTACTTACTGACTAACTCCATCAATTATCACACCACCATATCTCAACAACGACCATTTATCATTGCCTGCTTGGCATGTATGGTAATTTACATCTGAATTGAAAACATACATATTTATTAGTAATACATGTATTGTCAGGATATCAGTGATAATTTTTGTTTCGAGGTATGGATAGCCCAATACGAATGTGTACCGTGTTCCACACAGCCTCCATATACCATTGACAAATGAACCTCAAAATGTGAATATCTTTCTTTAATAAATGTTGTAGCAATGGTCTTGTAGCACACCAACTTAACTAGACCATAGGACAAACACAGGCATAATTGAAATTATTTCAAATATTAATCTTGGCCGTATTTGACTTAAATGTAACACCATATAACTGGCTGTCGCTGTAGACGAAGGCGATACGATACGCGGAACACTCCAGATATAAAAGAGGTTTATCCGGCTTGTCTTCTGGTGCTGACGGAGTTCGATTGTATTGAATGTGAAGTTTTTCCCCTTTACTGTAATTTTCACTTACTAAATAATCTGACCGATCTAACAAGTAAAGCTCTCCCTATATCGACCAAGACCCAGCATGTAGAGTTCTCAGAACAAAACGTGGTGTACTTTTGATCATCATATTGAATACCTTTAAACAAATATACAAAATATTATAAGCATATGTCGCAACTTATACCTACATATAGGTATGCCAAACTCTAGACAATGCCAAGTTACATCCTTAATGATTAAAAAAGAACTACATTGTAGATACATTTAGTAGTTTCAAAAAAGGCATACTTATCCTTTCAGTGTAACCTTTCAGATTATGAAATCAAGCAAATCATGCCTTGAAGTAATCTTTCATTTGAATCATATTATGTTTCATCTTACATTTACAATAACATATTAATAGAATTGTCAGGAAAACTGCGATGTACAAGTTGCACTGAAAGTAAATCCATAGTCGTTATGGTGTCATTTGCAGTTGGTTTCTTATTCTACCTCACAGAATGTAGGAGACTAAAACATTTGAAATCCCCGTCTTGTAAGCAAGAAATAAATATGATTTATATAGACAAACAAATGAAATATGATATCCTTGCAAGGCAAAACAATGGATTTATCTTTTAAAACATACAACATCGCACGGTTACATACATAAATCCGAAAACTAGTCTCGATAAAACGTTTAAAACAATTTAGACATTGATATTTGGGTTTATAGACTTCTTCATTTTGTCAAATAGTGGTACCGTCCTGTGGTTCCTCAGTTCCACCATATCGAACTCTAATTCGCCGTATTTCAAACCCTGAAAGAAGACCAGTTGTTTAGATGTAAGCTTGTGGTAGCAATTAACAGCTTTGTGACACCTTCTGAACAGTTTTACTGTTTGAGGATCGGGAAGGAAGTCTGTAAAGGTTTTTCTTTTGATATTTCATGAGGTTCTGTATTTTATTACTGCTTTGTGTGTTGGTATGCACTGTGATTATCACTTTTGACTATATGGGCTTGTGCTAAGTGTATTTTTTTATTAGGGTTCTGTTCGGATTTTAGATGTTTTGGGCATAGCACCTTGCAAGTCAATACACTACATTGTAACTGAAATGAATATATATTTTTCAAAAAATGATACAGTTTAAAAAATAAAACAGAATCAATAATTTTATATAACCAAAGGTGTGTGGCCTTGAATACTTAGTAACCAAAGCTCCGTGTATACTAAAGGGTCCCGTGATGTTTTATAAAAATAGAAAGCATAATCTTGATACACATGTAAATGCATAATGTACTAATATATAATTATCAAGTTATCAGTTGCTTGACTTAAATCATGTATTTCAATTGAAAACATTATTAAGTTAGCTTTACTCGGATTTCAATTTAGAGCCAAACTTTTGATAACTTGAATTTTATTACTAGTCCTATATATTTATACAGTCATGCATTTGATATCATAAAAATACTTTCTAATTAATGCATTTGATATCATAAAAATACTTTCTCATTGTACTTATGAGTATTTAATTAAATTAAATAATAATTTCAATACACGTAATCAGAACTTTATTATACCTTTAATTCTTGTTCTCCTCTGATCTGCAAAAAATAAAAATAAATAACTTTTCCATAATCATAATCACTATCATCATTAACAAAAAAGATCTTTTAAACTTCTTACATTGTCAAGTAGGTGGATATTTACATTTGTTTGATGACATACAGACAAACCAACGGACGGTAGCCTTCAGAAGTATGATAACCATATCCAGGGTTCTTTGATTGTTATATCGAGAAATCTGAATTAAAATTTGAAGGAACTTTATTTTTTATCTTTACTCACAGAGGCGGCCAATAAAACACGTATCCGTGTATATTGCATCCATTTTCAGAAACACCATACGAAATCATGTATGCCAGCTTCATAAACAAAACATTGATATATTCAGTAATTCGAAATTCGATCGAGGCATTATATTCACCTTCCAACCCGACAAAACGTTTTACTTCATATCAATATAAATATCACAAAATCTGCTTTTTTTAATCATCTCAAAGACTATATTCAATGCGTACAACTTTGCCAAGAACCATCAAAGCGGACACCATTATTATGCAGATCATAAAAAAACAGCAAGACGTTCTAGCTCCCCATTGTGATATTCGAACCCTTGCATTCCCCGATACTACATGACAGGTCGCCTCGCAAAACGACACTTGGGGTATGATTATACAATTAGTATGATTATTACTGACCGGTCCGTCTGAGCTGTTTTTTATCTTTTCTATCAAAAGATTTGCTGAACCCCGTTGTACTGCAATTCGTAGGAGCTAACTTATATAATGTGAACATCCATCACATGCGTTTTTTAGCTTACCACTTTTGAGTATGTAAGAAATCAGGAATTTTATACCAAGTCTATAGAGAAATAGAGAGGTGTCATCAAAACAGTTTTCAAGATAATGTATCACTTTAAGGACAATGTTGGTTCAATATTTGTTACCTGTCCACTGCCCTGGTTGATAATAACAGAATTTGAACAAGTGTGTTACATCTGGCTTGGCACTTTCCATTGAAGTTAATGATATACTCTCAGATATCAAAATGGATGTTTTATTTGAAGGACAGGGATTATCTCCATCCTAAAACAAAGTACATCAACAAAAGGTTATCAAAAATAAAACTTTTTACATAGACCACATGAGTATTATTATTTTTTCTGTGAGCGAAATGAATTGCCAATGATAAAATGTAAATTTGAAGAACAATTCAAGATGCAGATCAACAAACCATCTTTAAAACCAAATTGACTGTACATTTTGTATTAACAAAATCCTACAGGAGAATAAGCATGATGCATTATGCCTACAGTACATGCGCCACCTACATTGAACAAAGCTCGCCACTCAAATAAAGTTTAGTCAAACTGAGTAGTGGTGGAGAGTGGTCTTGTGGGTCGTTTCTTAGACACAGCGAATATCCGGAACACGGAAATAATGCCAAGAGCATAAACGTCAATCATTTACTTCAAGTATTCTTTTAAAAACCTGTAGAACCGTTTTATTTCATGACCATAACATGAAACGATGAGTCTTACGCAACGATACATATAATAGTGGTGAAAAGGGGTGTTTTTATTGTCGTGCAGGGTTCTATGCTGTAGTACTTTAGTAATATATAAGCGGGCAGTAAATCAAATCTGTACCAGTACTAACATTGTTTATCTCAAATAACTTTCAACGCGTCCACGTAATAGATCCGGTAGAGATGATATATTGCCTTTTATATACATTAAGATGTCTTCAACCAATGAGCCGCAGAGTATATGTTCCGTGTTTAAGGTTCACACTCACGATCCTCTAGACCCTATAAATCTTGAAAATGCTCTACCTATTCCGCTAGCCGGATGAAAAATACTTTACCTTTAAAATGATAAATGCAGAATTGCTGGCTTGTGTATTGCTTGATGTATTGGTATCGCTCAGTTCATCACGAACACACTCTCCAAGAGTAAGTATTGCTTAAAATTCAAAATATGAGCCCTTTAACTGATTTAGATAAGCATTATAAAGGAAAGTCGAATGTGTAAGACATTAATTGGTCTACTTGTGGGGCATAGTGCCGAAGTGAAATTCTTATAAAGTATTGAAGTTCAATACGAGTATTTTCAATTGAATGTCTGCATTTTGATTTTTGACATTTTCGAATTTTGTATTTAGTCTATAACATATGCAACACTTCATACCTAGTAATATTTAGTAAATCAGATTTCACTTTCAACTTACTTTTATTGTTAACCGCATCTACTTGTACGTTGACTTTGGGAAGAAATCCATTAGCAGTCCATTGAAAGACAGGTGGTAAAATGAGTTCCTGGTCCTCATGAGTGAAACCTGTTGATTATAAATAAAGACTAATGCTAGGAACAATATGCAAAAATAAATTTAACATTATAAAAGCAACAAAATAATTGAAATAAAAAAAACTTAGAAATTGCGTAATTTAAAATAAAATAGTAATCGCAAAAAGATAATTGATGATACTAAAGATTAGTTTAATAGTAATAAGTAAGGTAGAATTATTGATACAAGTATTCTAAATACTAATATAGTATTAGTTCTTACCGCTTGGGCAGTCAGGATTTGCATCAAATAGACGAAAGTTGCCTTCAGGCCAACTATTCGTACCATTGGTGAGTTCTTCATTTGTACTGTCAACTCGTTGACAGAAATTAAGTGTAGTTTTATACTTCGAAAAAGGACCAAACATATTGCTATGTGATGTCGGCTGCGACATATTGGACAGCAGAGGTCGGCATTCTGCATTGTTAAAGTGTTCGTCTGTCATTATGTTGTAGTTGTCACATTGGTGTTCCGTTGAATGAGTTATCATTACATGTGGTGTCTGCCAGGTAAAGTCAATATATCCACGGTTCCAATTACCCCTAGGGCAACCATATTTTGACATCAACAATGTAAAAGAGCCGTGTGGCCATTCCTCGGTACCTAAGATTCGCAAAATTGTACTTTTTAGCATAAAATGTTTGGCAGATTTGTATTTAGAGTTACTCTTAAAATATCGTTATGTATTTATTATAAGGAGTTGATTTACGAAAATTACACACTAATGTTATTAATACAGAGTGGTCTTTAAAGGACATATCTGACAGTTTCCACAATTTTACTATTAAACATATAGGTAAAATGAAAACGTATAGACAGAATTGTTTTAAAACTTTGCATGATAATAGCATATGATAATAGAAACATTTTAAGCGAAACAAATATCGGGGTTGCGGTGCTTGTTTATGAGTTATCTGCCCTTGAAAGTGACGTTTGTGCTTATTTTAGGTCATTTCAATCACATTCGTGGCTTTGTATAATTAGTCAAAAATACATTAAGATGCTTCATGCGTCAAAATGGTATGTATATATACTGTAATGCTTGCTTCAGTCTTCAGGGTTACAGGCAATATTATATTGTATAAGTAAACACTAAATGGGTGCTATAACTGTGAGATGGTCTCAAGTATGAGGTTACGTACACGAACGAAGGTAAAGGTGAAAAAATGAAAACCGATCCAGGAATAAGAGTTCGTTATAATCATACGGTCGTGATTTGAAGGCGAGCATTACTTCAGAATCTAATTGTTCTTACCTCCGTCAATATCAGAGTCAGAATCCTGCTCTGGTAGGGTATATCTTGTCCATGTGTAATTTTTCCAAAATAATAGAAGAAGGAAATCAAAATCATCTTCAGAAGTCGCACTACTACCTGTAAATGAAGACATAAACTTACGAATAGTTGTTAAGAGATACCAACTGTGACATTCTGAAAAAATCCGATTTGCACGTAAGACACGTGCCGCAGCTAAAACCCAAACATCGAACTACATACTATAGTAGGGCTAAGAACTTATATTTCAACTTATTATGATAATTACCATAGGGGGCTAGCACTTGTATAGTTATGTACATATAATTATGATGAGTGTGTTTTGGTCCGTAAGGCCATTTTAGGCATAATAAAGCCTTATACACCATCCCTTCAATTAACGTGCTAACCCATCATGATGGTTACTAAGATAGATATTGCAGTATAGTTGAAGAAAACAATCCATTTTTTAGACAATTTAAAGACCCTTTTCGCATTAACCTGAAAAGGACAATACATCAATACAATTTAACCACCTAGACGAAAACTCATTATATTAGAGAAATCAAAATTTGACTTTTTTAATGGAATTATTTAGTCTCAGTGACTTTTGTAACAGCATGATAGAATAGATAGAGCATTTACATACAAAATGTAATAGATACAGATGTTTTTTATTTTTATTACTGACGTTGATGTTATAATTTATGCTGTTTATATTGTATGACTATGTACTATTATATGTACACGTCTTAAATAAAGTCCTCAATTCTGTTACCAATATTTTGATATACAATATACGAGTATGTGTCTTTTTAAACTCTATTTCGTTTTCAATGTTCAATATTTAAACTAAACATTGAAAAAGAAATATCCTTAAAAGAATGACATGTATGAAATATGTAGAACACTTTGGAATCATTTTGTAAGTTAAAAGACAGGTATTTAGTGGAAGATATACGTACAAATTAGAGGATCGTCGATCCAGAAATTCATACACATTATCTCTAAAAAAAATAGTTTATAGTGCAGGTCAAAAATTTTCTTGTATAAGTAACTTCAAATAGTGTATAAATTGTATTGCTTCTGTATTCGTTCTGAAACGTTTTAAACCCACTTTTCTCCGATTTCGCAACGCAAAAGTGGGTGTGAAATGACTTATTTATCATTATTTATATATATCTTACTCCCTATAACATTTATTTAATAAAAAAATAAGTCAGTCTTTAGTTTTAAGAGCGATAATTCAAAACTTTTAGCGTTCAGTAGCAACACAAGTTCATGGATTTATCTCGCTTTACATAACTTGTGAAAACGAAAGAGGAAGTTTATAAATTATTTTCCCAAGATGACCTCATAGCGATCAGCCATATTGAAGAAATCCCATAAGAAAATTAAATCGTTTACTTTTTTTAGATATTCACAAACAGCTTAAGGTAAGTGTATTGTATTACCTTGTTAACTTATAATTTGTTTATTTAAGAAATGAATTATGATATTCTTGT
The DNA here is from genome assembly GCA_964023205.1 of Lutraria lutraria. Classification (NCBI taxonomy): domain Eukaryota; kingdom Metazoa; phylum Mollusca; class Bivalvia; order Venerida; family Mactridae; genus Lutraria; species Lutraria lutraria. Next base: position 22,979,076 of record OZ026848.1, read on the forward strand.
TCATGTATCCATTGTACAGCAGCAACTATCAACAATTCTACTTCTTTCATTAAATATTTATAATCATGTTATTAAACACAGAGTTCAATTTGGTTACACGAGTCAGCAAAGGAGTCCTGTTCGACACAAAATTCTATTTGTACATGTATGGTAATAAGAATATTTCAATATTTTATTTATTTATTAAGTTCTACATTGCCCTGTCGGAAATATTAGTATAACCTACAAGATCTTTGCCCTTACGTCTGCTTCCGCTACGCTGCTCTTTATGAACTCAAAACAGGACGTCAGTTTTACGTAGAATAATAATAGGACATTTTTCTTCACGTGTTTTCTATGTGGTATTTCTTTTTTTATCTTTTTTGTTGTTGTTTTGTTTTGTTTTCCAACAAAGACGCCCCCCCCCCCTATTTGTACCTTTGTTCATTAAATACTGAGAATAAATATCGATTTATATATCACGCGTCTGTCTGAAAACACACAAAAACGTGAAAAATCAAAGATTAAATAACATACTTAAAAGTTAAACATAATCAAATATAATCGAACGCGCAAAGATGTGATGAACACTGATCTTTATCGACTTCACTTTATCAGCGAGAACCATATTTTGCACTGGTACGTTATGATACCGTTTTGACAATAAATCGTTATTAAGTCTCTTTTTAGACTTTAAAACTGGGCGCGGTTTCAACAATTAAACTGTAAACGCTTAACGATTTTACTTGGCTATCAAATTTTAACGGGATGCATCAATTTCTTAATTGAAATTCGTTGATACAAGACGATAATGTTTGGCAGTTTAGTTGTTAATAGCTGGTCAAATCCCGCCCGCACCGTCGGATTTTTTCCTGAGCAAAAAATGTATTCCTCCACCTAAGAGTTTAAATGGGTACCTGTGACGGAAATAAGTCAATGTTCCGTGGCTGCCTATGACACCGAGTGTTAACGGACGACCTATAACCAACTGATCTGGGGTAACTTGTGAAAGTCGGTTGGAAATGTGTATGAATTTCAGACTATAAATCTATCCTTCACTCTTTTTGGCTCCATTGATAGAGATCGTCATCAAGATAAGCGCTTTTTTGAAAATGTATTTCAAAGCGGTTTTCGGTGCTGTGTAGCGGAACTGTTAGTCTAAGGAACTGTGACTCAGAATGTTGATATTTATTATCTACTTTTATGACGTATAACGTAATTCAAGGCTACGTAATTTCTTTGAAGTCATATATCTAATGAACAAAATTATTAATGACGTTACCAAAAATCTAAGAAAAATTTCCCTCCATTTATACACTTATTAATGTTATGGCTTTTTTATTGTAATATATTTCTATATACAGAGTAGTTAAAGTTGTTAAAAGATATGTATATTGCGTGCGATATTGACTTATCAACCAATTACATTGTATAATATTTGTTTCAAATCACTTGCAATGGAGTTGTTACAGTGTTTTTATTTAAGTATATAGTTATGGTATAGTTTTAGTGATATCACCAATCAGCCTGTCACGCTAAACTAAATACAGTTTACAAGTGCATTATATTTAGGACTACGTTTGAATCAATTCAATAAATAACTGATATTATCAATTATGATAAGTTATGATAAGTTCTCTTAGAATGGTAATCTTACAAAATTATATATGATATATATTTTCGATAAGAAAGGGTCACATTTCTTTCTGGCCCCAAAATTCATTCTCTACACCACAAGCCCTTAAACACCTTACTCTATTCAACTATATAAATCATGATAATGTCCTAAAAGCCACAAACATATCTTTTGCGGTTTCTATGGAAATATCATTTGAATATAACATTTCTGCATTAGTCAATACATTAAAGATTGTTCATGCAAAAGTTCTTTATTGTGCGCTGACGTCTAAAAAACAATTTTTTGGAGGAAACCCGCTATCCACCTTAATCAATATTTTTAAAAAATACGCATTTCGTATCTGATATTACGCAGCATTGAGGGATTAGAACGATTAATATCAGACAGGACGGCGGATTTCTCATTATTACGATGTTCATTCCCATGTTATATTATCTGATAACATTATGATTGACCAACTAAATGTAATCATCCAACAAGCATGTGAAGAAATCATTAGCGTACAAAGAAGAATTTCAAAAATCCACGGTTATTCTATATTTCAGAATGTCGAGTGTTCAGCCAGATATTCAAACCTTGTCTTTGAGATTATCAGAAGTACTCAGTGATATAGGAGTTAATGATGAGATGATAATGAAGAGACGGGAAAGCACGTTGTTTAGAGAAGCCATGGGCACTGTCTATAAACGTTCATTCAATAGTGGTTTGAAAATATACCATTTTGGAAGTCGATCTGAGGGAAGTACAACGATAGGAATCCAATCAGACGATGATATACTGCTTGCTGCGAATACTTATCATATAATTCAGGACTGGGCTGAATGGAAATCTGGCGTTAAGAATTTATTAATGGTACAAGATGAGACAACTGCACCTGGATACTGCCTCTTACAACTACTAAGAGATGATGAACCAGTCGCCGCAAGCTTGGTACCTGGTGATACCTATCATAAGGATGCTAAAGGAAGAATACTTTTGAAAAACACATTATTTAACACGGCGAACGAAGCACTCGGGTTTGAACGTCATGGTCCAGCTGCAGTTATTTCTCGCCGATGGAATGTAATTGAAACGGATTTAGTTCGTACATTTCTCTGTGAACAATGGCCATTACAAGGCAGGCGCTGGCTAAACCGAAGGAGTGTAAGTGGATGGCCTTGTGCAGAGTTAAAGTCAGAGTCAGAAATATCCGGTTGTTTTGTTGTTCCAGTAAGTAGCAAAATTAGTGGGTTAGATGAAATTGAATGGAGAATTTCTACATCAATAGCTGAGAGATATATAATGTTCAGTTTAAATTTAACGCAGATGAGGTGTTATGTATTAATGAAAATGTTGCTGAAGTCGTTTCATGTATTTAAGGACGTAATCTCGAGTTACATGTGTAAAACTGCTCTGTTCCATTGCATAGAAAATACAGTTTCATATTTCTGGCAAGAAGGTAATCTAGTGGTATGTTTTAACCAAGTATTACGTGTAGTGTATAACTTCATAAACAATAAAAACTGTCCTCATTTCATCATTCCTGAGAACAATATCATGGCAAACAGAATATCAAATGACCAACAACGCAGTTTACTAGAAGTACTTCAGTACATTATAAGTAGTGGAGGTAAGGCGTTGTTTCAAATACAAATAGATGATATCGGTGAAAGACTTAAGATGAAGTTTAATGGAAGAGTAATATATTCCCATCAAATAGATTCCCCCGTAGTAATTAGACAACATATCTTAGGACAGTTGTGTTATAATTCAGCAAGGGAAATCCAATTTATGTTTATTATTAAGCTTGAGAAAAGTAATGATTGTAACGTTCTTAATACAATACAATCTTTTCTGTGTTATTATATCAAGTGTAACCAGCAATATCCACAATCCAGTGATTTAGAACAACAAGCATATAGTTGTATGGTACCATTGTTATGTTCTACAATAGGTTCACTGTTAGCATCATATTATATTACGGTACAAAAACCTATTTCAAACATTGTATATAGATGGTTTAAGTTAGGAGTTAACTCCGATGTATCGTCTGGTTGGTTGAAACTTGCCACAGTTTGTTACAGTGTTGGTGATATACATGCAGCAGAAGAAATATTACGTCATATTGACCGACAGTATGATAGGGATGTTGTGTTGCCTGTTTGTGGTTGTCATACTGATGTAGACATAAAAGCACCACCTCGATTCCCTCACGCTGCTGATCAAATACAAGTACCGACTGGCATCAGATATATTGTATCGTATTGTGTGAGATTCATGCGCTGTGAAGTCAATGTTGTACCTCAGGAAATGAGACAAGAATACTACCGGTCAACACAAGAAGATATTCAATGCAGAAATCCGTTATTTGATAAATGGATGAACCTAGCAGAGGTAGATTCTCTACCTTACTTGTATTTCTTAGAATACAAAACATATGGCCGTCTTAGAAAAGTCGAAGAGAAGCAAAGATCTCTACATAAGCTGCAACAAGTTACACGGGAACAAAAAACCTTATGCCACAAGGAAACAGCACTGAATTTACTTGGACAATGTTTAGAGCAAGAAAATCTACCAAACGATGCATTCCATTGTTATGAAAGATCACTTGAGGTTCGACCTCGGAATAATGCAGCAAACTTCCATATCTCAAGACTACTTGCAAAATAAACTCTATTGACGAACATGCGTTTCTTAAACGAAAATAACATTCAGTACGGCTTGAACAACGTCTTTGTTGACCTATGATTATGTCTTTTGTTATGGCAAAACATAATAATATTATGTCTGATACATGTAACTAACAATTTCCTGATTTGAACCCATTTAGGACAATGTTCATTTGTATGGTAGTTTGTTTATATCGGGTGATATGAGGCGGACAGTTCACTTAAACATCGTTCCTTGGAAGAATCAGTACCATACTCACATCCTCTGTAAGCAACTGTCTACTTTCTCACATAAAGAGACATGGTCTATAGCTGGGATCGAACCTACGACTTCTATCAGTGAGAGGTTATAGTGATTTGAGGTCAGCGACCTTAACCACTCGACGACGGAGGCGGGTTAGGACAATGTTCATTTGATAAAACATCCATATGTAGATAAAGGTTCTAATCGTGTCAACGATAATTCTATCCTCTTGTCTTTATGTCAATCGTTTGTAGATGAAAACGGTTGTATTGTTTGGCTATCTGGAATACTTACTTCTTTACACCATTCTACTTATTTCGTGTAAATGTGCTGATTTGCTGCTGTTCAATAAAAACAACAACAGTGAGTACATTTTTTACACACATTACAACCGGGAGAGAAGAATGATTGCGCTTCATGTTAAGGTTTTCCCTTTCTAGGAAAATCCAAAGGAGGCAATGAAATTTCTTATCAAGGGATATTACCAACACGGTGCGGATTTCAGCTACACCGTAATTGTATCAAAATGGTTATGCTTATCATTCTCGTGGAATTATCTAGACTTTCTGTTCTAGTACAAGCTGATGATTAAATCATCACCAGAAATATTTTCGAGTTTTATTACCTCCTGAAATATTGTAAAAGTTTTTAAGTTTGCGTCGTGGAACATTTCTGTTACAGATTTGCAAATAGTTCGACCCGCGATAATATCCACTTATATAAATATTACTCTAGTAAATTAGTAATACACTGTTCTGATTAATTTTACATCCTGGTCTTTGTCATATTTCTGTATTGTCTATTGGTATGACAGTTTCAATTTAATAATTAAAGTGAATGATACGCTGTTTTTAGATATTTCAAACATATAATTAACTTTCAGAGTAAAACATTTTACATGCTAGTGCATATTGAAGCATTTACGAGACTACGGAATTTCTAATGGACAAATAAATGGAGATTATACGCGAATTCGTATATATTTATTATACAATCAGTCGAATAGATAACAATTCAAACGGTTATAATTTAAAAGATTAATAAAAAGTCATTTTGTTTATTTACTTTCGTGTCAAAAGTGTTAATTGTGTTGCTATCTTATGATTATTAAACTGAAGTATGCCTGAATTAAAACTCAATTACAGAACTTTTTTACAGCATTTTATGGCTTCAAAATTATCCGGACAAAACTGAGTTTCGTTTTTTTAAATCTAGGCGTATCGTAGCTAGAATTACAATTATTAAGCACAATATTAACGCCAAACATATGGATATTGTAACTATGTAAATTAAGATCGTAGACGGAATATTAAAAAAATAGCAGTCTGTCAAAAGTAAATGTCATTGGTACGAATCCCTGTCCAAACATTGTTATCTCAGCTTAGTGAATAAAGTTTTGCGTAAGTTGAAGTCTTGTCCCTTTAACATGGACCGCTGTAATATTAGATGAACATGAAATACATGCAATTCGTTGATATACTTCTTTGTATATACAGTCGGTGGAAGAAAGTAAATTGAAGTACCTGTAATGAGTATCGCACAACTTGCTAATGCAAAAATCCACATTTTATCAACTGAGTTCAACAACAACTCAACGGAGACTGGCAACCAGTAACAATTAGAGGAGCAGCAGGTTAAATACACCAATGTAACGCCCATGAATAAGAATATCTGAATTAATTGGTGGCCAAATATGATTGGAATACAAAACAAGTATTTTAATGTAACTGAATAGCTGAAACTTCATATCCCAAGATAATACTAGTAGTTAATATAGCGCATGAATTAACCTTTTTTCGTGACAATGATAATAACATTTAAATCGACTACTTTGATAATCAGTCACTTTGGTAATAATTTATAAGGTTATTGGCACGCGGTCATGAAATATTGCTATTTTCTTAACCAGAATATCACTTTCTGTGACCCTTGGGTATGCAACACAAAAAAGGCACAACTTTAATATAATTATTCCCTGACTTAAATTTTGCATATTTATATTCAGTCTGAGAACCAATAACTTTAGATTACAATCAAGTTTATTTAACCGTTTCGTTCAAGCCAGTGGCATGAATAACTTTCAATAAATTATCATGTAATTGAAGCTAAGTGTCACTTAATAGTGTATTTATGAGTACACGATCATTTATCTGTTGCAATTCTTTGAACTGATTTAAATAGGTTATTGTCTATTTGTATGCATTACCCCTGAAGGTAAAGTTGTCGATTTGATTTATTACTATGCGCATTTGCACCATGCTAACATTTCCAGGCTACCTTTGTTATGTAAAGCAGTAGTTTCGAGGACCCCGGTCAATGTGTTCGAACGCTATACGCGGCCATGTTTCAGGTTAAGGCGAATAAGCTGTTCAAAGGCATTGTTTCTAAGGCTATTCCGTCCACACCACCGATTATTAACCTGGAGAAGTTGGCCCATACTTGTGGAGGTCAAGGTTAGTACTGATAATTAATGGCTCACCAGTATATAACAGAAATACTATTGAAAATAAAACAATAGTAATCAAAGTACTGAAAGCACTCATGGAAACAGAACTTACACTGCAACTTGGAACGAGAACTAGTTTTACATGGCGTATGTAGATAAACGTAGTACTTTGGTCCGAATTAAAATTCATGCGCGCCGAGCGAAAAGCAATTCAACAACAATTGTGCTAAAATTAAAAGGAAAGAACATGCAATAGTTGAAAATGGAGTTCGGTGTAATTATTGCTTTTGTGGTACGTCACTTTGTCTTTTCTAATTAAATTAATTTTCAGAGTAGAGAACAAATTTTATAAACGCTTGTTAAAACAAATCTGAATGGAATGACAGAATTTCTGTATTCCTATAAATTATATTGTTTTTTTTTGTAGTTTGCCAAGTTTGTAGTTTGTCGTGTAATGTTTATACTGTTTACTGTTGGTGCATGGCTGGTAATTAGAGCCATACTTGGTCAATGGTTTTATGTGAAGTTGGTGAAGTGATTCATTTTTACTGGTTACCAAAATGATGTGGAAAAATGCAATATTCAATTTGTATTCCCTTGGTCTAACGCCTCTCTTTAGCTATTATGTACATAGAGCTGAAGATACTGTTTTGACAATCGATACCTATCAAAATATCAAAAATGGGTCTTCTTTTTTTCAGGTTGAAAATGGAAAAATCAACACAGCGCTTCCGAGAAACGGAAGAAAGAAAAACAACGTTGAGTAATTTACAGAGACGAGTACGTTTTTTCAAACAATTTTATTTCATGACTAATAATAAAGAGAACTTGAATATACATAAAATTATACTGCTAAAATATCTATTTAGAACAATCTATAAAATAGTGTGACAACAATAAACGAAGGAACCTAAATAAATCAAAGTACTGAAAGTACTGTCGGACTTGATTTTTACCATACGAGACAAAAGAGAGAAATGTGTACCCACATCGTTCGAGCCCATACAAATATTTTAACATTTAAAATTACGGACCGATTTTTCATTCATATTGTAATGCAGGTCATATGCATATAGGTAAATGACATAAGCTAGGGCTTTACTATAGTCCCTTTGCTAAAATTTTAAAATGAAAAAGCCTGATATTGGAAAGTTTAATGATTAGCACAATAATTGAGGACAATTTAATTGCATTAAAAACTCTTTATTGTACAAAACTAGTAAACAACACTTCACTAACAGTTAATACAAACATTGATTCTTCTGGTTTTAACACAACAGAACATCGTCGCTTTGAACACATTCAGGGTCACTCAAATCAAAAAGGTCCTGACACAGTAGAGTAAGACCTATATGACCTATAGTTAACCCGATGTTGCATGAAATTCAGACGTGATTATGTAATTCTAAATAATCTGGCGTAAAAGGAACTCTTAAACAGTAAATTTTAAAAGCACGTATCCAGTAATTTACGTTCGTATTTAGCGACTCGAATTATTATTCTTAAGCCGCAGTTTTAACATTCAACCTTCGATAAATCAAACTCCCCACATCGGTTACGCTTTGCTACTAGCCACTGCGGGGAGTGAGTCTATAAATAGCGATTCCGTCATCAAAATAACACTAGTTGGTGTGAATACCACGAAATACGATTAAATGAGAATTCGCTTTGTTATATTAAGAAATGTTAGAAAGGCACAAAACACACACATCGATGGTAGATTGTTGCAAATGCATGAATACGTCCGTGGAGATTTTTCTGAACTATCGAACGAAGACCGAAAGTAGAACTACTTTTACGGCAAGATATTTTATTGGACAGTGAATACGCGGTTTTAATTCTACGCATTTGAAAATCTCATGTATCTACCGACAAGCACTTATTTAGATACATGACTCTTTCCATGTAGTTACAATAGAATGATTTGAAATGTATTTAGATCTGACACACTTGATTGGGGAAAGATTCCAGATACTTCTATATAAACATACCATTTAGTTGCGCACTATTTCCTTTATATGGCATTCTTTTAACCAAGCTGTTATGGAGTCCAGCGCCAAACACAAGTCAATGATTACAAAGGACTTGATTTTGATAAAAATCAAGTCCAAAAATCAATAAATAATACACTAGTTATAAACTCGAGAGTGGCGCCATCTACTTTTCATTATATTCGTAATGCCAATGAGAAAGAAATCATGTTTTATATAACAAACATATTATAAAAACTTATCCTAATATCTGACAGTAGTCTGGTTTTCGAATATTGCCACATTTAGAGTTCAGGGTTCAAGGTAATTTAAAGCTTGCGACTGACCTCCCAGCTTAAATACATGTATGATTTTTATTTGCTCTTGAAAAGGTCTTAAGTTTATTATGATATCATTACAAAACACACTGATACTGTATATTGTATACTGTTTGGTTACTTAAAAGTCAACTATCAGTAATGATAAACACCGAAAATTGATCTGAAAATGAGGCCAGAATGTATTCATATTTGACTCAAAATTCATAACCTCAGACCCTGTATTCTAAGTCTAATATACTTCCAACCTTTGTCCTTTTGTTATCATAAAAACATTATACAGCCTTCAAAATAATAAAGAAATGAATTTAAGCAAGAACATTTAAAACGTTTAAGGAAACTTATATTAGTTCTTCCTCTAAAGTTTGACCATGTCATTCAATTTAAAAAAAAAATACAAGTATTGTGCTTCATAAAATATTGGTATTTAACACAATGATTCAAAATCAATCGAAGCTGGAACAAGTGAAAAGATGAGAGCATGTATTGATATATGACTCCAAATTTATAACATCATACCCTCTAAGTCTTATACCAGACAATACGTTTATTTCATACTTTTGTCCTTTTGCTTGTTATCATAAAATAATACATTATGCACTCTTCAAAATAATAGATGAAATATGATATTATTAAGAAAGAATACACATTTAAATCTTTTAAGGAAACCTATATTAGTTCTCCCTTTCAATTTGACCATCTTATACACTTTTAAAAGCAAACAAAAATACACGTAAACATGTTACAATTTAATGACATATAAATTATATGAATAATCAATTTATCGAACAAAGCACAGTTGATAAAAGTGCATCTGAAAGTCTTATTGGTAATACATGTACATGTACGGGGATATTGGTATTTATTACAATCGAAGCAGGTACAAGTGAAAGATTAAAATGGAAACAAATTAGATAATAATGTTGTTAAAATGCTTAAATAAGACTATGGTTCAAGAAAACTATGGTCACTTCATTGATAATCGGTTTGACATTTTTTTTAATGATTGCTATTGTTTTAATTGTAGATTGAAAACGTACACAAGAAGTTAGAATATGATTTTGAAGAATAATGGTAAAAGGTACGAATGACAAAGATTTATAATAATTAGAAAATCAATACAAATTCTCAGTAAAATTTGATCTGTTCTGTATTATGCATTATACTCAGAAAACCCTTGAAGATGGCTGAGGAGTGCTTTTTTACAATACATCGATTTGTTATTTCCTCGGAACCGAGTATCCATTGACAAGATCATGTTTGCCAATAATGGGGACTTACATAATTATATTCCATTATGCTCAATTAAACTTTGATTAGTTATAAACTAGTGAAAAAATCCTAAAATGTACCGTTCTAACAACAGTATGTTGATATTCTTTGTCTATTTTTCCGTCCTCGGGTGTAAATTTGAATGCCATAACAGAGCTATCGTAGCTAAAATAAATACATTATTTATCGTCTATATTGTCAATGTGTTCATTATTTATTTACGCTGTGCTACGTACGGAACAAAAACCCTTACGTTCTATCTATACGAATTTCTCAAACTTTCTTCGGCATCTTCAGCAGAAATACTACCCCATGATCTTGGTATTTCGTCAGTTTTAAATTTATATTTTTGTGCAAACTGATCCTTAAATGTTGCAGCAACCCAGAGCCAAAATGTTGACGATTGGTGCATATCAGAATTTGGCTGAATAAACCAGTTTTTCAAAGTTTTTCTGTAATTGGTGTATTTATGTTGATTTTGTGTAGAGCACTCACTCATTCCGTCATTACAAACATAATTAATGGCACGGCATGAAAACGTTGAATGTTTTGATTGCACATAATAATTACAAGTGTTTAGACACGCTTGTTCATCTGACATAGCTCTCACTCCTCTTAAACAGAGAGGTCTATGTTGAATGCACGTGTGACATTCAGTGTGGAACAAATCCGACTTTTCACAAGGTTCCTTACAAAATGGACATAATTCGCTACAACCCCAGATATGTTCAAAATGTCTCTGAACTGGGTCTCCGTGCTGCCAGCTAACATTCTCGGTTGTATGCAATGATCCTGAGTCCAAGATTGTGGCAGTTAAGGCACATACTTTGTTTTTAACAGCTTCACACACGGCTCCCAAATTGACTTTTGAATCTTTTCGGCAACCAAACATGGATTCAAAATCTGTGTAAGATATGAGTATTTCGTTTGCACTCAAATTTAGACGGATACGATTGAATAAGTTACTGATTGGTACTGTGTTGTCATTTGTGTTTTGTAGAGGTTCTAAGCTCTTTGCAACTTTTAAATATAAGGCATCTACTGTTGCTCTCAAATATAATGTATATTGATTGGGACTTCCGTGGAACAAACATATATTTGCCTTTTCATCAAGCCACTTCTGGGCGGTTTCCAACGGGTTTTGTAGATAAGAATCGATTTTTGAAAAGTTTCTAGTATTTATCAAGTCCGTACAGAGTTCGGTGATTAATTCAATTTTAGTTTTAGGCAAAACCCTGCGAAGGAAATTTTGTATTTCACTTGAAACTTTGTCAGTCAGTTTATCTTTAATGCAACGATCAATTGCACTTGTTATAATTTCTACAACAGTATCTTCCGTTTTGCGGAGCTCGAGATATTCTTCGAACAGAAGCTTTTGTTGCTGTTTGTAAGACATCAACTCTGTATTTAGTTTTTGTATCGGTTTGTTATTGTGTTCATGGAATTTATGTTGTGCAAATATGCTCACATGAACATATATTTTCATATAAAATGAACGTGGCTTAAATTCCAGATTCCTGTTCGTTAATACTTTTTTCACGAACTTAAGCAAATCATGTACATGTGATATCGTAATTCTTTCATTCATTCTACACATAAGTTTTATTTTCCATGCAATATCGAGATAAAGTGGTTCAATGTCTTGCAATGCAACATCAACTTGTGTATCAGATTCAGCGTCGATTTCATCATGAAAACCTGTTAGTTGAAAATTCAAAGCATTTTGTAGATCTCTCTTAGGGCTTCCATACCAGTTCACTTGTTCTAAGATATGTTTTAACTCTGTATCTTTTCCAATATGCATTTCAAAGAGACAATCCTCAAACGCTTTTTTCAAATCATAAATACCTACTTCATAGGCGGAGTCGTTACAACTTGCTCCAAAAGAGTCTTTCCAGTGCTGCTCAAAAAAATTAGTGATTTGCTGGGAGTCCATGAACTCCTTTTGTTGAGCCTGGGCATCCTTTAGAAGGCACTCTCTAAATACCTTACGTCTGTCTGATAATATTAGATTCTTTATACATGTCGCCTTTTCTTGCTCAACTGTATCCTTTACGATAAGTGCGATTTTATCAAAGAATCTCCTAACACGCAATACCTGATTTTCTTTCCATTGGATCGCAATGATTTTATCATCGCAAGTAACAAAGTAATTGTTTAAAAGTTTCTCAGCCTTTTGTTTCTCATTATCGATGACTCCATTAATTCGTTTGTCGACCTCCTCGTTGCTTTTATTAATTACTTCTTGAGTTTGGCATTTGCAAAATTCTTCTTGTTTGATCAAATGTATTTGATCTGTGATGATGTTTTCAATTTCCCAAAGTTTATTTTGTATGAATGCATCCATGCCTAAATATGCCTTTCTTTCGAGACTATTTTTAAATGAAAAAACGAAGCTCTCGTTTAAGACCCCTTGCCACAAGTCATATGTTTGCGAAACGAAACTTCCAAGATTATTACTAGATGGAAATGTCAAATGAAATGTTCGTTTCGCTACATCCATCTTGATTTTATCAATCTTTTGACTGTAACTTCGATTGATCCGCGCTAATGGCGGATCACCATCCCAAACATTACTAAGATACCTAACGTCGGTTGAACCATCGAATTCGATCACTTGATCAAATGTAGAAATGTTTTCAATACCTTCGTATCTTGCCGAGTCTAGCGTCATTTCATCCAGATGCGCTATCAACTTATTCAACCCTTCATTCAAATGACTTTCTGCTGACATTGAGCTAATATTCTGCTGAACTAGTAAGCACTTCTTGTTTAATTCTAGTTCTTTATTCGTAATCTTTAAGCGAAGAAATGCATGTACTACAATCTGCAAAATATCACGAATCTCCTGCGTGTTTTCCCCCATTACATTTACTATGGTAACGTCTCCTAGTCCAGTTATCAAGGTTGCTAATTCATTGTCATGTTCGTGGTCTTTACGTACAATTTCAGTTGGACACAATCCCTCTGTGTCAAGCACTAAGATATATTTATGTTCAAAATGAGCTGCTGAAGCATCACTTTCATCTTGGTATGGTACTAGTTGTGCATGTATACCTCTTGTGCACCGACCAGCACTTGTTGGAAACATAGCACCAAACATGGCATTAAGCAGAGTTGACTTACCTGAACTTTGAACACCTAGTACACTCATAGTTAAAACTTTACTGTAATATATTTCAGTATCAACTGATGAAAGCACTTTTGTCAACCAATTGTGTGCTAAGTAAAAATTATCACCATCTATTAATTCGAACTGTCGCCCTCTCGCTACAAGTTTTGCTAAAATGGACGCAATGCTATCAACATCGGGCAGGCGTAATTTATAAGTATCCTGTTTAAGCTCACAAACAGTATCATATATAAGTCCTATTTCACGAAATATATGCATAACTGAAAATGATGCTGCATCAATTTTTGATTCTAATATTTTTATATCATCTTTTTCATCATATTCTCGATTTGGAAGTTCTTGCTTTCGTTTGTGAAATTTTTTCCATGCATCCTGTTGTTGTAGTTTCAGTTCAAATATTTCTACTCTACTTTTCCTAGAAAGGAAAATATCTACCCATGTTATGAAGTAATCTATTTCTTCCACAGACTTAGAGGCGTTAAGAACTTCCATGAAATCTCTTATTGGTTTGGTTATAATAGTTAAACTAGTTTTTCTCACTTTAGATAATTCGGCTCTTTTTTCTTCTTGCACCTCATAATCTGTCGATCTTTTTAACTGTTTGAAAATACTACCTAAATTACTACCAACTGTAGACTGAATAGGTGTTACTCGCTTCTTCAAGGAAAGGAAATCATTTTCACAATTAATTGTTTCGCAGAATTTCGAAGCTAGTTGATGCCCATATGCGCATGTTTCTAGTTGTTCATCAATTTCTATACCGTTTAATTCACAGCTTTTCAATCGATTTTCTAGTGACAGTGGATCTGTGTTTTTCATCTGTTCCTTTAAGTGTTGAACAATTTCTTTTGTGATTTCATCATCATGTTTTTCTTGTTTATTCTTCCTATTGTAGGTTTCGATGAATCTTACGTTGCAATTTTCTTTGCCGGACAGGTCTGAGACTAATGTTTTTAGTTTGACTTTAGAATGACCGACAATGATAATAACTACTGATTTAAATAAAGATACTACGGTTGCGAGCTCACGCTGGCACTCCGAAAAGTCTTTTTTCCCAATGAATATCGTAATGTTGTCAGCAATCCTACTCAAAAAATGTTTTACTTCCTCACTAAAATCCCTTTTTAAACATCCCCTCATATTCATAAACATTAATGCGTCATCAAAAACGTCCTCACCATTTCCAGTATGCGGAAGCCAGAATGTTTCAATGTAGCCCAAACAAAGCGTTTTTGAAACATTCCCGGATTGACAACTTCTATTAAAAAAAGTTTTAGAATTATTATCTGATATTATTCTATTAAGCAATTGAGATTTCGACAAGGGTGGTCGCCCGATTCGACCAAAAGCAACGCACTTACTTTTTAATTCTAAGACACTGCATTCACGTGTACCAGTTTCGTTAAAACATGTTTCCACTATTAGTGAGCGCATTGGCCACTTTGATAATGTATGTTTGCTATTATGTCTGGACGAGATGAGGAACGGAACTGCAAATCTACAAAGAAACATTTTCTGAATCAAACGCTGCTTCATCATAAGACTACAACATTGAAATGCTAAGAGAAAAACATCTAAATAGTTTAACTGATTTGATTCTCTCTCTGTGTACTCTTCCGATCCATCTTCTTCATCCGACGATGTGTCGTAATATTCTTCCGATTCAGTTGTCATCACTTCGCCTGTGTTGTCTAGACAAAACGCAGAGTCGTCAACAAATATCAATCGACTCAGAAGGATCCATGGTAAATCGTGTTCTTTTCTACCACTTAAATCCTGAAATCTCTGTTGATTTACAGAAAGTACATCAAAAATATTTATCTTGCCCGGAAAGAATTCGGATAGCTGAAGTCTTTTGATCAGGTCATCTTCTTCGGTTCTACGGTCTTCTTCATGTCCTACTAATTGAAAATGGTTGTATGTCTATTTACATAGTCGTAGGCCGGCAGATATTTGTTAACAGTACATGGGTAAAGATTTGTAAACGTTTGAACAAATGCTTAAGATCAGTTATCCTATAATTGGGATTACTTCATTCGAGCCGGTTTTCATTATTTTTATTATATTTACACTTGATCATGTGACCACTTATGATTTGGTCCCAATGGTGACCTTAATATCTAAGTTTTACTGTTACAGTATTGCATATAATTATCTTTTTGTACTTTTTTTAAAATCATAATATTAAATACACGTATATTGTTTTGTTTGTGTCGCTACTTCCTAGAATGTAACATACTAGTAGTTACTTACCTCCTGTTGGTCCGGGATTTGATTCCACTCCCGCCATTAACAAGAGTATGCCTATGAAACTAACCGAGCCGATGCATACATGACTTAGGGTGTCGGGATTGAGTGTGTGTCTCAAACAATAAAATATGTTGACATTCGAGACTTGTACGTCATTTTCTTCCCTTCTTGTGTAGTATGGTTTTCCTGTAAGAAAATGAGTATTTGGTAGACATTAAAACTCATACATATACCAAACCTCCTTAATGGTTGCTTTCATGACCGGGTTTGAATATATGTGTAACTGATTTAATTATGGTTACATTAAATAAGCTATCCCAGTTAGTGCTTTGGGTGGTGTTTCCAAACTTTGTAGCCAATGTGATCTTGGTTTGTATTTCACTATGACTATATAACGTTCAAGGTGAAGTGATCAATCTACTAGACACATGTAAATCGCATCCCACATGACTTGACGATGTAACTAGTTTTTGTAATGCTTCTAATTTCAACAAGAATATCTTTGTGCTACCACCATGAGTAGTTTGCCTCTCAGCTTTCTACGATCTATGAAGAACTCAAGTCATTATATGGACGACGATCTAACTCACCATAATAACTTCGTTTTAGAATTTAATACATGTGAGTATTATGTTAAAGTCCCATAATCATATAAATTTATCGGTCGTAATAGTTTCTGTTTGTTCTATAACAGAGGAATCCGGTGTGTTTTCCTCCCGTGCGTATTTTATAGCAAGAAAAAATGTTTCCAAAACCACTATCGTATTTTTTTCAATATCATTGAAAAAATACTATTTATAGAACAGCTGTGTTTTCCCGCAGTCATATAATGCACACTGTATGAAGTGACGTCACGCGCTCTATATATTTCAAGTTTACAAAAAGCAAAAATCACAGCGAAATTAGAGTTTTTAGAAGAAAAGGGGCTTGTTTCGTCGGTAATAATTATCTTGGGATAATATCAGCAATTGTTTGTTTTTGCATATATTTTTTAAAGCTAATGGGGCTTTAATGTATGTAATTACTTTAGTTTGCTAATGCTGTCGTAGAATATATCATTTGTCAATGCTTTATTTAAAGAAGTGGGAATGATTTCATTTTGTGCTGACATCAATAAGATAGTTCAACCTGTACCTGACGTCTTTAAGTCCAGTGAAACTGCGGTTAGAAGTTTGCAGTATCCAATGAATTCCATGATATCTATCACTGACAAATGCAACAATGAGTCAACTACCTTCAAGTTGTTGTTTTCCCATATTGTTCCATGTGGTATGTCTTTCGATTCGTCCAATCGGACTACAAATGTGTAAATATTACGCGATTAATAAAACGATAGCTAGAAACAAGACGTAACACATTTTGTCGTAGCAAAACAAATATTCGATTAGATAAAGATTGACAAACTGAAATGTCTTCTTTATTCTCTCCCTTTCTAACGTACTTTAATTGATGGCCTTTATATGAGTTATTATATCTGGACACCAAGCACATTGATAAATGTACTCGGTCGTATGAGTATGTGCCAATGTAAAGCGCTACAAAACAGTTGAAAATATCAGTTACCGTGCAGCTTATATGACTGGCTTAAGTTACGTCTCGCTTTTTGAAGTTATGTACATATTTATGTTTCTAGAATTATACGAGATACCAGTCTAAGGAATAGTGCGATTAAGCATGTATCTACATGATGGCTAATTCTAAAGTTCAATAAAATTACTGTATGCTGTGTTGGCTTAATATGTTACCCCCTATGGCTTTGTTGTAGACCTTTCTAAACAGGTGTCCCTACGGAGATTGTATTTTGTTCTCAATGTTTTGTGTGTTTATGTGTGTTGGTTGGTTGGTTTGTTGGTTGCGGTATGGTGGAACTATGGTCGTAAAGGTGTATTTTGGTAAAAATAATGATTGTTTCGGAGAATCATTTACTCGTATTTGTCTATGTTTGTACTTAATAGTAAAACTTACTTGAGTGTTGCGCACCAGTAATCAGATTTAGTTCAAATAGAACTACGATCAACACCATCACACACATCATTACGGACGTTGTGATTTGTCTGATCAAAGACAGGTCAACCATGACATCCTGGACCACAACATCGCATCCAAACGTGTGTTTAAATGTTCCAATACTGGCCCGGTATGTCATTATATCAACACCCATGTCCAATCCTGAAAAGCCAAGATCGCAGTGTAAAACCTGGCAGTACATGTTTAAACGAGTATAGGACATTTGTCCCCCGGATTTTGCCCCTCAATGAATAAATGCTCATGTGGACTTTGCCCCCCCCCCCCTCCGTGCTTATTTTTAAGTGGAACCTATCATTAGATTAACTGTCTGCTGGTATATAATTGGAACTGTTTAAACTGGCGAAAGAAATCTTCAGGAACGGATTTATTCAGTACGAGCATTAATAGTTGAGCTTTACTCCTAATACTTAACCAGCTAACGTTAACGTATATTGTAAATACACAAGTACATATGATTTAGTTAGACATTGTCATCTATATATACAAAAACATGCAGTTTTCATAATATGTTTATGTTTACATAATATCGCATATCTGGTCGAATTGAGAGATCTTAACTGATAATTTCAGATACAAAGTTTAACATTAAGGCGAATCACGAGATCATTTCATACTGTAAACACATATTTGCTTTATCTCTATTTATTATCAGCCTTGTAATTTGTTTACTGTCTAGCATAATAATGCAGTGGCATTTTTCAATAAGCGGGCCAATATCCATATCACTTCCCGGCCCGAAGCCAAAAAGTGATATACCTTCCTAAGAACAATCAAGTGCCCCCCTGGGCAGGGCCCATTTGACCGCGGGGGTCATGCCATGAATCAGTTTGGTAATGGTCCACTAAGCATTGTTATATGTCAAATATTGAAGATTTTCCAATGTACAAACAAGTGGGTGAGTTTTTTGGCATTTGTTATGTTTTAATTGTTTTCTGCATGTAATGTTGGCGAAATTATATACAAAAGCAAACGCAAATTATCAATGTGTAGTCATCTTTTCTGCTTACTATATTTTAATGAAATATCTATGACATAATATATCAAAAGCACCAAAACAAAAAAGAACTTTGGTACCTCCTGGTCAAACAAAGAGGGTACATGCACACACATAAACAGACTAAACACAAAAACCTCTCTAAACTGGCTTCCCCTCAAAACCAACCAAATGGCCTTGTCACAGGGCAGCCCGGTGTAGAGAGTTTCTATTGCTATCCATGTAAAAATATTCATATTTTGAAAATTCAATATCAATTCTATAATTATAAGGAGTCCTCATTGCAGTAAAACCGTATTGAATGAAAGACACAAATAAACTTTTTGAAATTATATTAGAACGGTTTATATTTGACGATATACAAATCTGAAAAGAAATATTTGCTTAAAATCGAAATAATGATGAATACATTTACCTTCACTTTGTGAGCTGGCTTCACCCGTTCATTATCCTTGTAAGCGAAAGAAAGACTGGATATACCCGGATGTAAAACATTCCACGAATTTAAGTCATGTGACTTCTAAGATCTGGTGATAATTAATTATGTACTTGACCTAGTTATATGTTGCACTGGATAGCATTTTGTAAACTCGTGTTTTTTTCATTCCAGTAAAAATGTTCAAATTAATAAATGAATTTGAACATGTTTTACCTGCATATTTGTTTGATAAAGTACAGTCCGATAAGTAAACTAGAACATTAAATGACTGAGCTATATCATATGTGCTGAGTGTGCACATTTGGTTTAAATGCGACTTCAACTACAAAAGAGTAAACTAAGTCAATTTAGACTATAGAGCGATGTCCTTTTGGAAACTGAACAATAAGTCAGCTTTCCTTAGCTGTCACTTGCTCTGCGCGCATGAATTTTGATGCGGACCAAAGTACTACGTTTTTCTATATCCACAATGCAGTTGTCAAACTAATTGCCTTTTAATGTTGCAGTGCAAGTCTATGTAAATTCATTTGTACCTTCACATGTACTTAAAATATCAAATATATTCAAAACAATATACAAGCGGCTTTGAAAATATGTGTGTGCGCAAAGACTAGATGTACCTGACACAAACAGTTTAGACGTCAAATATCTGTACAAGAAGTCCATGTATTTGTCCCTGTTCTGTGTTTGTGTGTTCAATGTCGTACAGCTGTGGTCCAGAGTTCGGATAATCCAAGAATTTTATGTCTATTGATTCACTATTGTGTGAATTCTTTGCAAGATGCTGTCTGGATCGTGATCCCAGATAGGTCTCACAGTCACCCATGTTCAATACTACAGAATATATAACATTCGGCTTGATTCGTACAGATCTGTCGAACTTTACTTCTTCAAAGTATTCGTCAACTTTATAGTGTATAACAACATCGTCTCTGGTCAGTATAGACTCCTCCCCCTCCATGATCGTGACCATCCCACTTAAGCATTGTCCTCGGTTGCAAGGAGAAAATACCGTCACCCCGGCTAGTTTCACATAACCAGTCTCTATTTTGAAACTGATACCATGTTGCTCGTCTCGCAACATCCGGTAGAACTGGTTACTGTTGTAAATGAAACGTTTGATTAAGACACAGTCCATAGATTCTTTCCGTGGTTCATGGTTAAATTTGAATCCTCTTGGTGTTTCAACTGGTTTATCAATAATGTATTGAAAGATTTCCACTTTCTCGTCGGAAGTTAAGATGTTTTCTTTCGAGATTTCTGTCGAAAAGGTCTCTTTTGAGATATTCGGAAATCGGATGAGATACACCAAATCACCAAGCGCTTGCCTCAGGTCATCAGTGTCATGGCAAGTTTCTACTTCCTGCTTGCAAGCGTTTTTTGCCCATCTTTTACACGCTTTATAAACATCGATTTCGGATGCCGATAGTTCGTCAGACTCTAATATCTTGCGTAATAGAGGTTTGGAAAGACTACAAAAGTCGGACGATTCCAGAACATCAGGGGAATGGCAAAAAATAAAGTCCATGCAAATGTCTTCCAATTCTTCGTCTGGAAATTCACGTGCTTGTTCCAGAAGGAAACAGACATTCTCTACTGTCATTTCGTTCTTCAAAAACTCCCTACATGTCGTTTCCAATCCTTTCACCTGGTATTTCATGGCTGCGTATATCAGCGCCATTGTTGTCTCACAGTGAAGCTGGCATTCTCTAGTGTAAATATACCTGTATTGAAAAAGACAATTAAATAATTGTTCCGAGGATCCAAGTTGTTGACACATTGGCATCTGATCTAATTAATTCATCAAAATTTATGGTGCATTAATTTTAAGGAACTCTACAACATAGGCACTCGATTCCGTGATTTTTATACGTTTACATACGTTATTTTTCAAATTCACATCAAACAACGCAAATCTGTCGAAAGAAAAATCTTCATACGCTCAATAAGGGAAAAATGAAGATTTTTCTTTCGACAGGGTTGCGTCAATTGAGAGTGAATAATTATTATCATATATATTGATATAACTTTCACATACATTAAATATCAGCAAAATTACCATACTGGGAACACATCATTTATTAGATAATTTAAGATTTACTTACCTGAAGAGATTCTTCAATGTGTCTGCTTCAATGTCGAGTACTTCCACGTGACCTTCTTCCGGAAGTGATCCATTGAACATTGCAAAGAACACGGGGCTCCTACTTGCGAGCATGAACTTATGACCTTTGACCTCTTGTTTCGTACTTCCGGTTAGAAATGTGACGTCACACAATACTTCATTCTCAAGCATGAAAACGTTGGATTTCGCGAAGGAACTCGTTCCGAAAAGCTGTTGACACTGAAAAAGATACAATGTTTATTCAAATTAAACTAGAAAACAGAATTTTATTTTGATACATTGAAACAACTATAGTCAGCCGTGGGCTAAGTCCATGTGTGATCTGGGACCACTTTACTTCAAATATACAGTAATGAACCAAACTCCCCGCTGCGGTTACCTCCCTTGATCAGTACATTAATACTAGCAAAGCGTGATGTAACCGGTGTGACGAGTTCGGTAATGAACATGTCATACATGTCAAAAATATACGTGTAAATCATTAGCAAGATTTTGAAGTTCAAAACTACAGTCTTAACAAATATATACATGTATATGTCTAGGAAGCAGCCCCTGGTGTTAGAATTCTGAATACAGTCAAACTATAAATAAATGTCACCATGCCATACACATTTCTCTCCAGTAGCGTACCCCTATCTCGATGTTTGTCTGCACATGTTCGCTGATAAACATTATACAAAAACATAGGTGATATTCTTCAACTAAATTGCATTATGACACAATTAATTAAGTTAGTAAGTATAACCGATACTTAATTTGGTGTTATATCCGACCAAGAGTGCTGATGCCTTAATCAATATTTAGACTATCTTACCATAACGACAGAATATATTTTTGGACCGGTTTTCAATAGTGTCTCTGTATGTATTTCAACTTGATAATGAAATCATTTTCATGACAAAAGATGACTTTAAATAATGCTAGGTTTTATTTCAGACAGAAGTAACAACAATTACCACCTTGTTGTCCATTTTTATTCCATATTTTTTCTTGCAAGAACACTTCCGTTGTATTGGAATCAGAAACACTAAACGATTACGTTAGGAAACTATCGATTGCAGCAATACACACAGTCTTAATTCTCCTCGCTGATTCTTATACAGTTATTGATTTTTGCAGACTCGACTGCATACGACAATCATGAAACATCGGATGTTTCTGTATCCTCCGTAAAACAGCATAATTATGACTTTATTAAAGAAAAGAGTCCCAAGAATTTGTTTTCAAAATCTGGAGACTTTCATTTGACTGATTATAATAAAATATACCAAACCAACGTTTATCGTGAATGCATGAGCCGGTGTGTAAGAGAGTGCAAATAACCGTGTACGAGAGGGTCAACGAACGACAACTCTGGGTAGAGATTGAATTAACTGATGTGCCTATGATTAATTGTTTATTAAGGATTTGTTATTAACCCTTTCGCTGCCAGACACATATTGCTAAATTGTACACTGCATTGTCAGGGTATTTTAAGAAATGCAAACTTATTTAGCCAGTTCTCGAACGGACATACCCATACACGAGTATACCCGTCCCGTTGGTAAATATGCGAAGATTTATACAGACTGATCTTGCTGGCCCGTTTCATTGGCAGCGAAAGGGTTAATATTTGTGCGTTGAGTCTATTAAATCCTTTAATACATGTATATGTCTACAACATGTCTTTACCACCTATATCGACTTATGACTTAAAGGTAGGTCCTTAATTATCCTTGGTAATGGCTCTCATGAAGAGACAATGTTTATTCTTCAATGTGATTGGTATAAATTCCCTCGTTATCTCATTAAAGCAAGTGCTTTGACCAGACATTAAGCTGCAACTGCTGTACGTCAATAATACTTACTTGATAATTAAAATTCATGGAACTAGGGTTCTTGGGCTCAAAAGCTGTGCACTGCACCTAGAGTGTCTACTTCGTTTAATGCCGTCCGTCATTCGTAGCTAGCTAATTCTATTGATCTATGCAGAGAAGCTGGTATATTTACTTACAGAAAACAGGGTATAAGTACTGGTATGAGGATAGAAACCAGTTATTGCAGTAATTCAATTAAAAACAAGCAAACAACATTAATTATGTTTCAATTAATCGGTGTTATGCCGGGAACCAAACTAGGCAGTGAATCAGACAATACTGCATGATTCGTTTTTATTTTGCTATCATGTGATAAAAATGCTTTTTCATTTTCTGATTATACTGTAGTCAAACTAGGAAGTAACTTAGCCACCATGACCGTGCATACATGCATGATGCTATATAAAGCTTGCATGAGATCGCGAACCAAGACCAAATCTTATATTTTATCATTTTATGTTTTGTGGTTAATATTGATAAAATATACGTATATGCATGTATTAATATATATATTAAGATCATATTAATTATGCCAACCAAATTGATCTAAATCATAAAAATATGTATTAAAACATATAACAGTAATAATTTTCAACTGAATACTTGAGCTAGAATGAGCTTAGAAACTATTCTCAAGTTTTCTCAGCTCGGGGCCACATCAGTCCGATTTGTATTGGTCAAGTAAGTGACACCATAGACTCTGTATAACAATAAATACAAATAGATATACACATGTATATTGTTTATTTATGTCACATCCACATTTACAAATGTAACAACATAACATACAGAAACAAACAAACAAATTAAGTGGTAATTCTGATTAGAATTATAGAGACTAGAATCATATAAAACAACTTTTTGACAAAATTATTATCATTGAAAACCATCTAAAAAGCAGTCCCTAGTTTAGTGGTCTTGTAAATGCAAAGGAAAATCTGATCCACGTAACACGTATGCATATATAATTAATATAGCTGTGTACGCTAGCATCTCTAAGGTTAGCTCCCATATCTTATGTAAGTATAAAATAATGTTCGCATCTTCTCCATCAATTGTTGATAAGCGCTCTGCCTTAATTCCCCTTACCCCCCCCCCCCAAAATTGTTATATTACTGAATAAAAACTTCGAACTATTTTCCGTTTATATTGAATATCAATCGATACTTCCTTAATACGGACTACAACGCTTCATTTATTAGTTTATAATGTACATGCACTGTTATGATTGTATTGTGAATTTAGATGCAGGTCTACGAACAGAAGCAGGTCACGTAGGGACATTTTATTACAATAATTACAACATGAAGTCCCTATATATACTATATACTCGATTTACAGTATGTGGTATATGCTACGGAAAGAATCAAGAACATCGCAATATCATTGGTCAATTTGATACAGAATCCAACGAGAACATTAAAACGAAATATTGTAAGTAGCGCAAAGATTGCTATTTTTTACATGTTTTTTTTCAACGCGATTGATCATGGATTATGCAAGAGTGTAGCTTGTTGCAGGTGGCTGACACTTTCAGAAACTCGTAAAAATGTCATTTCTATAGGACCAGCGTTGTTTCTAGGTGATTAGACTAACACAGCAACCATGCTGCATGATAAATAAATTTTACGTCCCTGACTAACACGGAACTTGATTTTTCACATAAGCCTAATAGTTATAAACATATTTCTGTTATTGATTTATGAAGTAGTATATTATGTTTAGCTGTCTACGTGTTATGTTTGGTCGCGAATCATATCTTATTTGACATTTCTATCAATTCTTCTGGTCAAATTGAGGTAGAAGTGATTCCACATACAACGATTCTTCATTCATTCGAGTACGACGTTAGGTCATAGGTCATCATACGAGACACGCGTGATATCTGTCAGATCATGTAAGGTGATGTTAATTTGCATGCGATAAACATTCATTTCTAAAAAGAGATTTTGTGTGCAAAGTTCAGTAAAATATTATTCTAAACAATAACCGTGAATTTTAGGGAATTTATTTACTGTTGCAGCTGCCTTTACGCTAAAATTTGAAAAAGCCGGTTTGTTTACATTTTTCTGTTAAAACGTTGGTGGGTGGGGTTTTGTTTTTATTTTTGTCAGTTTGTGTAATTTATTTAGATATATTATATCGCAATTCTTTGTGTTTGCTTTCAGTTGGAATTTCATTGAAGTTCAGATATTTATGAATATTGATAATTGCTATTTCTTGTCATGCGCCGGTTATTGTTGACTTGTTTGCGAAATGAGTTTTTAGTGGTTGAACAGTATTCGACTAAGTATATTTCGGATAATGAATGTCAATTTATAACTTTTTTTGAGTTCTTGGGAGTAGCGATAAGTATAGGTTGCATGATGTAATGTAATACACATTTGCCAGTTTGGTTTTAATATGTCAATAAAATTTATAAATATAATAAATCAAAATGTAATTTGGTCTAAACACAACTTGGAGAATTTTTTCCACATAGACTTAGGAAATGTGTCTTTATTGAACAAATTGGGAATTTGTTCAATGTTTTAAAAAATCCCTGCAATAAGACACATATCAGCAGATTTTGCTGGTGTTTTCATTTAAAAAATCTTATATATATTAGATTATCAATAATTTATACAAAACCCTTACCTTTGAATCAGGTTGACAACATTGTAATATCAGTAATATTTCACCTTTTTATTGGTAGTAATGGCAGGAGCAAGCGTTACAACTTAATACAAGATCATATTTTAAGGGATCTTGGAAATTTTTAGCAAACTCATTATTATGGTGACCTTACATTAATGTTAGGGCTGTTGATAAAAAATTATAGGTTAAGTGGCGATCAGATCCAATTCACGATTCAACACTTACAATCCACAAATCGAATCAGGAATCTTGTGTTTAATATATCAAGAAACACATCTAAACCTTAAACATTGCAGTCCTGAAGACAGCTAGATTTAATTTTGAATAATGAAATAAATCAATAAAGATGGTGCTTTGGCTTAAATTTATACATATCCCCTTCCAATTAATGGATTTACCAGCATCATTTCCTGGTTTAAGCCTGTGACCCATTATTTAAAGATCTGGTTGAACCTCTTTGCAACAATTCAGGGCCTTTTTTCCTTCTATAACAAGAGGTCAAAATTCAGTGACTTCCAAATTGAAAAAAGGCTCATTTTTTCCCAATTAGTAGAAAGAAATTCCCAAGAATAAAATGCTATTCAAACTAATGTGGCCCACCCGGCTAGCTTAGTGGTTAGAGCGTTTGTCTGATGATCGAGAGGTTGTGAGTTCGAACCCCGGGCGAGACTCACACTGTCTGTGGCAAATTTGGCTGAAGATATTACATCCTATGTTAAATTGTCCTCCACCTCTAAATTATGTGGGGTAGCTTGGCAGAATCTTAAGGATAGAATGTGGTACTGGTTAAGGCTTAAACGAAGTCGAGGAAAGCTGGTTAGGATAACTGCCCGCCACGATATGACTGAAATAATGTTGAAAATGGCGCAAAACCTGATGAAACAAACAAACTAACTAAGATGTCTAACTTTCTCCAAAGTTGGTCAAAGATCGCTTTTGAATTTCCCAAAATGAAAGGCTAAAGCCCCTTCCCAATTTTTGGCAAAAATTGCCCTGCAATTTAAGTAGTATAAGTCCATGATGAGAAAGATATATACAGAGAAAACTTTAATAAAGTGTAATCTTTGTTCTTAAAAATCACTTTTCCCTGAATACTGATCTTGTTTGCTAACATGATATGTTAACAGTAATCAGTAATGATGATTGTTCACACTTGATTTTTCAATTTGATTCGTGATAACCCAACAACTCGTTTACTAGCCCCAGCCCTAATTAATGTTCTTCCAAATTGAAATGTGTATTAGTATCATACATACTACATGTAGTATGTGTCTTAATAGAGGCTTGAGCTCATCATCTTGGTCAAATAAGTTTTGGTTTTTAAAAAGATCAGCTATTTTGGGACTTTATCGGTCGAAATCCAGGAAAAAGTGTTTAATCGGATTTTTACCATGTAACAAGATATTGCAAAATCAATATAGTTATACTGAAATTAATATAGAACACTTACAGACTTTTATATTTTTTCAGTTACTTGATTTCAAAAGATGTCAGCAAAGGCAATATTTGAAGCTAAAGGAAAGGAACTCTTGAATAAGTTTCTTGAAGGAGTGTCTATTAAAAACAAGTATGCCATTGTAACTGAAGATGTCAACTGGAGCCAACTTGTGTCTGATAATCCGTGGCTTAATACAGAGGTGAGTGTTGAATATATTGCATAAATTTTATATTTACCATTTCCATGGATTGGTTTTATTTTTCTTGCAGGCTTCATTTCCTTATACTGATGGGATATACTATCAGGCATTTTGCCATATCGCAAGTTTGCAGAGTATGTGCCTTTCCCAATCCAAAATAGCCAAGTTTTTCACAATTAAAAAAATCCCAAACGACCCCAAAAAATTGGATTATACTGCTATAATTATAGATAGCCACATAATTTTCTCGTGTGGCCCCACTATAACAGTGACCCAGATATTAGTTTCAAATTCAATAGCTGTATGCTGTTTATCACTGCATTTTGCAAAGCAGTATACATATACGCCTTCAAATATGTCCTAAAATGTACATTTTCTCAATATCTTAGATAATCCGCTTAATTTTGCAAGCGCATATTTCTGATAAATTCAATCTAGGCCCTTTTTTATGTCAATTTTGGGTCTGGTATTCGGCCCCATTCTCCTAGTATAATAGTATATATTTTTCCGCACTGAGAGAAATTTTTTCGATAATTGAAGAATTATTTCATGGAGAGCTGTACCTAAAGAAAGTATGTTGGTCTTTAAAAATTCCCAAATTGATGATTTACAATGTAAGTTTCCCCTATCAAATGGACCTGATACCTGTTCCCCGAAACAATAAAATGCTGCGAACCCTGTTACTCTCAGGAAGTGGACTAAGTTGACCTTTTTGGGGGAGAGGGGTATAATATAATTTACTGTATGATTGCAATGTTGAGAAACATTTGTTAATTAGAAAGTATACTAATATCTAGAGGACCTTATTATGTGTATTTATTATACCCCCAGATATGAAATATATGGGGGCTATATTGGATTCACGCTTGACGGTCGGCCGGTTGGTCGATCGGTCGGCCCGTGCGTCTGTAGACACAATTTGTCCGGAGAATTTCTCAGCAACTACTTACAGGATTTCAATGAAACTTCACAGAAGTGATCAGTAGTAAGCCTAGTTGTGCATGCTTAAAGCAATTTTCGTTTGGATTAATTATCACTGAGTTATACCCCTTTGTTGTTTTTATACAGTATATACAATAGGCAAATTTTGTCCGGACAATTTCTCAGCAACTACTCACAGGATCTCAATGAAACTTCACAGAAGTGATCAGTAGTAAGCCTAGTTGTGCATGCTTAAAGCATTTTTCGTTCGGATTAATTTTCACTGAGTTATACCCCTTTGTTGTTTTTATACAGTATATACAATAGGCAAATTTTGTCCTGACTATTTCTCATTGACTACTGCCAGGAATTCAATAAAACTTCTCAGAAGTGATAAGTAGTTAGCCTAGTTGTGCATGCATTAAGCTTGTCTTGGTTGGTTAAATTTTCACTGAGTTATGGCCCTTTGTTGTTTTTATACAGTGTATATACAATATCTCAGTAACTACTCATAGGAATTCAATGAAACTTCACAGAAGTTATAAAAAGTAAGCCAAGTTGTGTATGCAATAACCAGGTTTTGTTTGGATTATTTTCACTGAGTTATGGCCCTTTGTTTTATACAATTAGGTAAATTTTGTCCGTACCATTTCTCAGCAACTACATGCGGGAATTCAGTGAAACTTCTTAGAAGTGATAAGTAGTTTGCCAAGTTGTGCATGTCCACAATAGGTTTTGTCCAAGTAAATTTTAATGAGTTATGGCCCTTTGTTATTTTTTATATAATGTATATTTAGAAACTGGTCAGGATATATCTAAGCAACAATTTGCAGGTATTAAAAAAATGAAAATGCATTATATTTCACTCTGTAAAATGTTACAATAACTGTGTCAAGGCCGCATCTGGGGGTATTCATTACCTTTAGTGATAGTTCTAGTTAAGAACTTATTTCTCAATTCTGTTGGGTGCGCTTGTATATAGGTGATATATTCATAATTCTGTATTTAGTATTTTACCTATTTGCTTAACACTACTCAAAAATGGTAAATTATATAAACAGTATTGCCCAATTATCATTATTTTGAAAATAGTTACCTTGGATAATTTAATTTATTTACGACTCATTTTGAAATTTTGCAAGAGTTATTGCCCTTGTTGAAAATTGAAAAATGTTAATTTCTGAAGATATTATATTGCCCTGTGATCTATATTATATCTTATGGTTTAACCGTTAGCAAATTAAATTGGTACTGTGTTATTGCATCATTTTACCATGAGTTCTAATGTTCTACCCACTCCCTTTTGATATACTAATTCTGGACATTTTTGGGTATAAAACCTTTTTATTTGTAAATGACTTTTAGAAACATATCATTTTATGGCTGTTATTAGATAATGATGAAACTGTCCTTCACCCAAATCAAACCTTGTAATACCAATACAAATATAGAAAAAAATAATGATATATTATAGAAAAAGAAAAATTAACCCTTCAAAAACATAAATAGGCAATATTTTCAACATGGCTTAAGCAGGAATTTGGAATTGTTGAAGAGAATGTCTGTTACATGATTTATGAACAACAATAAGGAGAATGTGTATTGAATTTAATTTGAATATTATTATACCCCCACAAACGAAGTTTGAGAGGGGGTATAATTGGAGTCACTCTGTTGGTCGGTTGTTTGTAGGTCGGTTGGTCGGTCGGTCTGTCCGCAAACAACTTCCACATTCTTTAAGTGATTGCAATGAGACTTGAGATATGTTATCACCATGAAGTGTAGATGTGCAAGACACAATTTTCATGCCCAGCGATTCACTCATTGCAGAGTTATGTCCCCTTGAACTTAGCCGTATAGTATAATGTTGCATTCTTAGTGTCAATGTGGTGGCGGGAGTATTAGTCACCTCTGTGACAGCTCTAGTTTTATTTAAACTCAAAGATAATGGTTGCTTATTATTCATTATCACTGAGCACTGAATGTTTTTCCTTTATTCAGTTTTTGACCCACTGTTTGGGAAACACTGATGTAGTAAAAGCTACATATAGCATAAGTTCTTAACCATCCCCATTCACAAAATGCGAATCTTATTTCTAGGATGTAGTTTTTTTATATCCTAGCTATCAATTAACTATTTATAACACAATGTAACATCTTGGTATTACGAGCTTCTTTTGTTAAAGATTTACCGGTTTGGTGGAAAATTGTTATACCTGATAGTTTGAGAAACATTAATATGAACTCTTTTTGTGTAACAAATATTTCTATCCGTAAGATCATCTTCCATAAGTTGTCCATAAAGCGGGCTTTTAAGTTTATGATTGGAAAATTACTAAGTTTTGTGTATGCTATAGCATTTTCTTTTATTTGTTTGAATTTTCAGTATGTTTGATTATGAATACATAATGCTATAAGTCAACATGCTATAAATAATGTCTTTTAACTGTTTGTCACAATAAGTTTATTAATTTACATACACTTAAGTTAAATTTAAAATACTTCCGTCTTTGAATAAAATATCAATTTTCATGAAATAACTTTACCTGTTATAACTAGCAATTTGAGTGGTTACTGGATACCTCTAGTGTATGAATAAGGCGATTTGATTGGCTGTCTGAGTAGTGCATATACCACTAAGTTAAATAATGACTACCATATTAATTGTACAACCTGTTTGTGTGCTTATTAAAAGAACGAAATTCAAAACCACATATTAAAATTTTATTATAACAATAAACACTACTGTCATTGACTAGTTACTTTGTATAATTTCGTGGGTATTTCCTTTGAACAAAAATATAGACTTGTTTAACAGTCTTCTGTATAAAATGTGGTTATTTTTTTGGGGGGAAAATGAGATTTAGATGAATCTTGAGTAACATTTGTTTGCAATATATCAGAATCATGTTCTGCCTAACACTTAAGATATTCAAATCATGATTCTGATATCCTTAACCCATCCTCAACTCATGACAAAAACGTTTTTATCAGTTACCAGATCTTCCCTAATAAATGCCCCATCTTTAAATAACTCCATTCACTCTTAACAAAACATGTGCCTCAACATAAAATGCTTCCATAGTCCTTAATATTGTAAATGCATCCAAAATTTGTAAAAATGAAAACCTTACAAGATATTTGAAATGTTATGTCACATGAGGCGTGTATTTAGGAGATTTATTGGTCCATGTAGAGTTTTAAATTATTACATAATTATCTACAAGTCCTTATTGTCTGATATGGCAATTGGGAGTGAATTTAAGGTTCAGAGCTGTTGATAACAAAAGCTATATGTAGTAATGGTGGAAAATTTTAGGACCTGTTTTTATTTAGGAGATTGGGTTCTGGGCCATATCAAGGGATTTTTTGTGACGTTTTAGTTGGATTAGGAAATATTTTATAATGTTAAGTTTATTGTACTAAGTTGAGAACTCTAGATATGATACTGCAAGCCCTTCTTTAAGTGGTCATATAGGGTCAATATTGGCCCTTTAAGTCAATTCCCTGAAATATTCCAATCCCCAAAATCACCTTATTTAATTAGAAAAGTTTATCCCAATTATTTTATTTAATATCATTAATAAAAAGCTTTGTACACTTGTGTGTGTTTTTTAAAAAAAAGATCTAGACTTATTGTGATGTGGACCTGTCTCAATAAGAGAGATTACCCTGTGTTTGAATTGTTTTAAATACTGTACTTTCATTTATTTTCGTTGGGCTCAATTTTCATGGTTTTTACTAAAATGGCTATTTCGTGGGGTCATAAATTTGTGGATTTTGATTTTTGAAAAGAAATGCCTTATCTCTGCATTCAAATTCGTGGGGATTTGATTTCGTGGATGAGCCGACCCACGAAATTAAATCCCCAATGAAAATTAATGATTCTACAGTATATATAATTGCCCCACACAAAAATGCTGACCAAACTTAATTCCAAATTATTAAAAATTAATGGTCTTAACTGTTTGTTTCATTTGGTTCTCTGTTACAGAAATTGGTTGTGAAACCTGATCAGCTGATTAAAAGACGAGGAAAATTGGGCTTGATCAAAGCGGGCACAGATCTAGCTGGGGTCCAGGAATGGTTAAAACCTAAATTAGGAAAAGATTTCACAGTAAGTATTTCAACCACAATGCTATGGTCTCTCTTTCCCACAGGAGAGTGACGCAGTAAAATAATTCAGAGTTTTTTTAGCCATTTATGAATTTATGAATGGCCCCTGCTATAGAAGGAAAAAAAGCTCTGACAGCTTTTGTGCTGATTGAGTATTTTGCTACACCAGCTAGCTCATGAAAGGTCAGTGCGTCTACGCAGTGGTACTCCTAGGACTTACTCATCTGTTAAAACTAGAAATGTCACTTAATAACCTTGGTTGTTGGTGTAAGTTAAACTCCAGAGCAAAATAAGAAAAATAGCATTTATTTCAAGAAGTTTAAATGCATTATTATACCCCCAGATATGAAATATATGGGGGCTATATTGGATTCACGCTTGACGGTCGGTCGGTCGGCCGGTCGGTCGGTCGGTCCGTGCGTCTGTAGACACAATTTGTCCGGAGATTTTCTCAGCAACTACTTACAGGATTTCAATGAAACTTCACAGAAGTGATCAGTAGTAAGCCTAGTTGTGCATGCTTAAAGCATTTTTCGTTCGGATTAATTTTCACTGAGTTATACCCCTTTGTTGTTTTTATTCAGTATATACAATAGGCAAATTTTGTCCGGACAATTTCTCAGAAATTACTCACAGGATCTCAATGAAACTTCACAGAAGTGATTAGTAGTAAGCCTAGTTGTGCATGCTTAAAGTAATTTTCGTTCGGATTAATTATCACTGAGTTATACCCCTTTGTTGTTTTTATACAGTATATACAATAGGCAAATTTTGTCCGGACAATTTCTCAGCAACTACTCACAGGATCTCTATGAAACTTCACAGAAGTGATCAGTAGTAAGCCTAGTTGTGCATGCTTAAAGCATTTTTAGTTCGGATTAATTTTCACTGAGTTATAGCCCTTTGTTGTTTTTATACAGTATATACAATAGGCAAATTCTGTCCGGACAATTTCTCAGCAACTACTCACAGGATTTCAACGAAACTGTGCAGAAGTAATAAGTAGTTAGCCTAGTTGTGCATGCTTAAATCATTTTTTTATTTGGATTGATTTTCACTGAGTTATAGCCCTTTGTTTTTTTCTACAGTATATACAATAGACAAATTTTGTCCTGACTATTTCTCATTGACTATTGCCAGGAATTCAATAAGACTTCTCAGAAGTGATAAGTAGTTAGCCTAGTTGTGCATGCATTAAGCTTGTCTTGGTTGGTTAAATTTTCACTGAGTTATGGCCCTTTGTTGTTTTTTATACAGTGTATATACAATATCTCAGTAACTACTCATAGGAATTCAATGAAACTTCACAGAAGTTATAAAAAGTAAGCCAAGTTGTGCATGCAATAACCAGGTTTTGTTTGGATTAATTTTCACTGAGTTATGGCCCTTTGTTTTATACAATTAGGTAAATTTTGTCCGTACCATTCTCAGCAACTACATGCAGGAATTCAGTGAAACTTCTTAGAAGTGATAAGTAGTTTGCCAAGTTGTGCATGTCCACAATAGGTTTTGTCCAAGTAAATTTTAATGAGTTATGGCCCTTTGTTATTTTTTATATAATGTATATTTAGAAACTGGTCAGGATATATCTAAGCAACAATTTGCAGGTATTAAAAAAATGAAAATGCATTATATTTCCCTCTGTAAAATGTAACAATAACTGTGTCAAGGCCGCATCTGGGGGTATTCATCACCTTTAGTGATAGTTCTAGTTAAGTATGCATTATTAAAAATTCTTAACTTGTATCAATTTGAAAAAAAATTGCATCATATACCTTTAATTATATTAAAGTTATATAGTTAATTTAGCACTATCTTTTGAAAACAATTTAAAATGCATTGTTTGAAAATTAGATTGATGATGTCTTTATCTGTGTGCATTCAATGTGATGTTTTTGAAGTGAAAAATGATTGCAATAAGCTATATTCTCATTTAAATACTCAACTTAAAGTTTTTTTGTCATCAATTTAGCTAATTTACAAACATGGGTGGCTTTTATACTTCTACATGTGAGGACAGGCATATTTTTCATCATGCAAACTTATTGACTGTTGATTTAGTTTAATGTGTTTTTTAACATTTTTTTTGTGTCCAAAAATTAGCCCCCAACAGGAAAGAATACGGTACATTTTTCATAGATTTTAAGAGATTTTATGTGAATATGATTACTTATTTGTGAACTCTAAAAAATGTATAATTGAATTTATTTTTTTGTAGAGAACATGTGTGTTTTATTACTTGTAGAAAAAATATGTGTTGCTCATTATTTCTTTAGATTAGTTTGCATGTTGAAGATAATTCATTTATCTGTCCTGATAAGTTTGTAGCATAGTGCAAGTATAATATAAGTTGGTTGTCAAAATGATAACACATGTCATTGAATAGTTTGCATGATCTAAGTACAGTCAACCTTTTGAACAAAGGCCACCCTGCAGAAAGACATAATACTGTCATTATATACAGGTGGCCTATCTTCGGTGGTCATAGTTCTAAATTATCAGTTTAAAAAATGACCTTTATTCACAGGGTGACCTTAATTTGGAGGTCACCACTAGCACATGTTTGACTGTAATTTAAACCTTTGTTTGTAGCCTAGATAGATAGATATTTATATATTAATTAAGCATAGACCTTTAACATGTCCTAAAATTCAAGCAATCTGATTGGTTAAGTTTTTATTATGAATACAACCCGCCAATGGCAGGACTTTAGTCATAGACTGGGTTAAAACACTAGAATATTATAGTCATTGACTTGTATCTTGATATACTTCAAGTCAAGTATTGCCTCTTTGCACAAAATGTCTGTTGTAAAAAAAAATTTCTTGTGAAATTTAAAGAATGAGTGTTTAATTTGGCAAGTCAACAATTTTGTCTAGTAATGTAATACTATAGTAAATTTGACAATTGGGTACAAATTCAGAAGTCAGAAGCTTTATTTGATTTATTTTGAGAGCCAAAATGCCTTTTTTGGGGTTAAATGAGTATCTAGATTGTCACATAAGATACATACATCACATTGCTGTATCATAGTCACTGCTATATTATTTGCAATTATTTCATTGGAAGCCTATTATTGGTTTGTGATCCACCAAGATGTTACATAATTGCATTTTATCATATTTATACTCATAAGAATTGATTTTCCTTGATTCTGAAGACAGCAATTTATTACGAACTAACTTACACATATTATGCAAAATTAATTCTTCTTATATGAAGAAAGACTGATTAGAAATTTTAAAAATTTCATAAACATGTCTAGAAATAGATCTGCTTTTTTGCATTTTGAAAACAAATTTCAATGACAAAGTGGACACATTTCTTAAAGTAGAGATCTTGAAACATTTTTCTGTAATCAAAAAATGATTTGAGATGCTAGATTTAGAAAGTTTGTTGATTGTAAAAAATTTCGCTTTGCCGTTTCACGACACAAAATTCTCATAGTAAAGGGGCCTTACATCAGTCTGCATGTTCCCCAAAACCATAGAAAGAGCTGGTGTTTGACTAAAGATCATTTAGATAATGATTGTTCCTTTTTGTGAACTTAAATTTGTTTTCAGTAAATATCAATGATGTAAAAAAGTGCAACCATGTGCTTATTCTAGACAATGAATACCTGACTAGGACATCAGTCAAGTGGCTGATTTTCCAGGCTGATTCACAGAATCATACAAATCTGCAGCCTCATGAATTATGAACCTTTGTATCACATGAAGTATTAGATTACATGTAGTTTTAGGGGAAAACATGGGTATTGACTTTCTGTGTTATCCCAAAATCCAAGGCCATTTATATTGGCAGTCAATTGGTAGTACAGTCTATTGTGGAGAAAATCAAAATGTCAAGCAACCAAAATCAGGCACTATGTAATCAAAGTATTGATTCTGAGATTATAAAGCGTCTGTAGTAAATTTGAGGAACAATCGAAGATACTGGGATGGAACATGGCTTATTGAAGATGTTAACTTGATAAGGAGTTATATAACTTCCATTTTAAGATGCTGTTTATCATTGCTTTACACTGTCTATTGTTTACTACGAAAATCACTCTGATTGTCAGCATCTTCTCTACAGAAAATATGTTATTTTCCTCCCCAAAAGTTATTTCCCAATTTACTATGAATATACCCCAAATTTGCCTATTTCGTGTAATTCCACCCCACCTTTTTTCCTATGCATTGCGTCTTCCGGGGCCCCTTTTTCTAAAAATACTTATTTTGTGCTTCTAATACTGATAACAGTATAATATAATGAATGAACATTAAATTACCTTCATCATTTTGCCTTATATGCTTGTACTGTCATTGGTGTACCTTATCATTAAAGGGGCATACCCTACAACTGACAAACATTCTGTGAAAGTGTAAAAATGTACTAGATGTATATGTAAAATAATATATAAAGGATTATTGCAGGAAGAACATGGGTCATAAAATGACTAGTTTAGGTACTAGCCGCAAAAAACATAGCTATGAATAATAAATCACTTCCACCCAAAAATTTCCATGACTAAATGTATGTGTCACAAATACATATTTTTTATGATTTCATTTTTAATCGGATGAATTTTTGGCTGAAACTTTCTTTGTCAGCTTTTTTCTTTACAGCTTCTAATTTATCATCATTTTGCTTTAATTCTAAATGTACCAAGTTGTAGGGTATGCCCCTTTAATTAAACACATGAACCGCAGTTTTATGTCCAAAACAGTAAAGATAACATAAAAAGTGTGTGATCATTGATGTTAACTGACAAAATAAGTCAATTACTGTAGATGTACTTTACAGTATGCATTATTTATACAAGTCATGTAGATAATGTCTTACGCAATTAGATCTATATTTCAATAGATTGTAGACAAATTATGGATTATGAAGTAAAGAACTATAATTGTTTTATAATTATAACGTTAAATGTTTTTGTTTACAAGTATGATGCCTAAATCAGTAAGTTAGTATTGTGTTAGAATACAGTATAAGAAAACTGGTTGAGTGAAATGGTTGCTGTAAATAACTGAATTTTTTTTGAAAAAACGGCATTCAACCCAAGTATTAAATATATAAAGTACCCTAAGTCACTGAGAAAAGAACTTTCATTGAAGCGAGGCAGGACGGAGCATGTTTCCTTTTATTTCAATACAAAAACATATCAAGAAAAAATCCACATCTTAATGTATATTTATCTGTCTGAACTTCTGTTTTAGAAGTATTAATGATTATTCATTCCTATTAAACTGTCAAAGATTCAATATCCATCCTAATAATGGAACAATAATGAGAGTAAACCGTCATCTATAGTGTGAGAATAGCACAGCTGTGTGCTTTACTAGAATCAATGCCCTTGTCAATATTTAAGTTAAGAATAACCATATTTTTATTTATCAGAATGCTATTTTTAGGCCATCCTTAAGAAATATTTTGTTTGCAGAAATGCTACTTACATGTATTCATGAAAAAGGTCCCTAAACCTTTTTTTTGGCCTCTCGGGTAAATTATTTTTTGAATAAAAATAGCTTTGTGACATGTGCATGTATTTGTATCTTGAGTTAAACATAAACATTAATTGTGAAAAAAGGGTTACTGCAAACAGACATTTTTTAAAGTTATGACCGTATTGCATTTTTTTTATCTTAGAGGCAAAGAAATGTTAGGTAAGGGCCTAAACAAATTATTGTTTAAGAATGGCCTTACTGTTAAACACCATTTGCCTTACAGGATATGGGGCTCATTACATATATGTTTTGTAATTTTATGTTTCTAAAAGAAATCACATAGAAAAACTGGAGATACATTTTCTTTTTAAAGATCCTGTATGGACATTTTATGACATTTAGAAATTCTTTACGTTGAGTTATTTATGACCATGAAAACAAATATCATATTTGTATCATGATTTATATACATTCAATGTACAAAAAAGTCTCTCCTTTAATCATGATAATAATACCGGTATTAACCAGGTTTTCAACAAATTAGACCACCTTTTCAACCAAACAAATTGACCTCAGGGCCTTTATTCCAAAAATTGGGAAGGGGCCTTAGCCTTTCATTTTGGGAAATTCAAGCGCGATATTTGGCCAGATTTTGAGAAGGTTAGACTACTGAGTTTGAATATAGCATTGTATTTTCGGGAATTTCTTGCCTAAAATTGGGAAAAAAACCAGCCTTTTTGCACTTGGGAAGTCACCGAATTTTGGCCTCTGTTATAGAAGGAAAAAACGCCCTAGACCTTAATATTGAGATGGGCTCAATTCATCCAGTTTTTATCTATTTACTTATTTGTTGTTTAACAGCCATGGTAATTTCAGAGCTGAGAGAAGAAACAGGAGAACCGGGTATTTGTATCTCTAGTCTTTTCAAATGTAATTATCCTGTGCTTAATCGTGCCCGGTATAATGCACAGAATCTGATACCCACCTGAACTGTTACTTTCCGAACACAGTTTAATAGTGCAATCTGTATTGTCTATAATCAATGATTTTGAAGTCTATTTATAAGGTTTTTGCATGGATGAAGTGATTTTGGTAGTTCTACATTTAATATGTGAAAACTCCATCTATTTTAGCTTTAGGGAATTGGACAAAACTGTCAGATTTAACAGATGCATTTTGAGATTTACTTGTATTAGTATGAAAGATACTCCTAGATTTTTAACCAAATTTTTAGGGCAAATTTGAAGCTTTTTGTACCTTAAGCTACTTTGGGTTATAATAGTGACTTTTGTGTCTTGTTAGAGGCTGAATTTCCTATTATTATCCTAAATCTGCAAGACACTTTGATTATTGGAAGCCATTTAATGTTCTAACAAGATTTAGACTGGTTTAACCTGACAGTATGTTGGATATCACAGTGATACAGACTGGGTCTCGTTCAGTATTTTGGATATACCGATATAGACTGCGTCTCAATTTTCTCGTTCCTAGTATAAAGATTAATATTGCTGATTTTACCAGAAAATAGTGTTACATGAAATCAATATTAACTGAAGAGGTCTATAATTTGGCTTGGCTGTCTAACATTGATTTCTGGGGATAAAGATTCATTAGATTGAAGACAATTTATTTCTGTAACAATCCATTGAACAGAATCTGTGCAAGAAAGCGAAGAAACACGCGCTCTTATAGCTTTATGTTGGCTCTTTCAAAGCTTTATTTAGCCAATTTGTGATTTGAAATGGCATCAATTTGTTTGCCTGACAGTTTTGTTCTGGTCCGTTATGTGATAATCAATATAGTGTCGGAAATCAAACTGTTTCCTGTTAAAGCTGAAATCGTCTTGTTCTCTAATTTATAGTTATAATCCCATTATGGTGTCAGTTTGTTAATATCATGTTATAGTTCTTATCCTAAACTTCAGTAGATCTTACTCTGTTATTTGTTTAATTAAATAGCTCTTACTTATGGGATGAGATTGTAAATATGGGTCTTATGTATAATCATGTGATATGCAGTCTGTTAGTTATTTTACCTCATAAAACTTGTGCAGCCTTAAGTACTGGTAATTAATATCTATATTTGAAACTGAGTTCAATGGACCTATGGCAAGACAGCATTTAGAGACTTTAAGCTTAAGCTGGGGAGCAAAATATTATTTTTGTGATACATTTGTAGGGCCGCTGTACAATGATGCCCCAGGGGGTATTTTGTACAATATGTGAGATCACATATTCATTGTTTTACTGATTAAATTCTGGTACAAATTACCATTGTGTATTGATATAGCCATCATAATTTATTTAATGTTGTATAGATGATAGGGAGGAATACTTCGATGACCTGTCAATGAAGGCCTGATATTTATACCTTACATTGTAGGATTCATTTCTTGTCTTAATTTCACTCTTTAAATTCTGACAGTATTTAATCATATTATTAAAATTTAATAAAATGTATGTCACTGGGTCCTATTATTGCAATATGATGACTTATAAGTGTTGTCTTGTTTACTGTTGACTGGTGAACTAAAGACAAAACAAACACACATAAATAAAACAATTAAAAGGTGTGTATACCTGTATACAGGATTTTAACTGATAGCACCTTTGTTTATGTGTACAGTAATTATAAACCATGGGGCTTGACTCATATTTCAAGCCATTGCATTTTGAGAGATTGCATTTAATGTACATTGTGTAATTTGAGTTGATTGATTAGTTAGTTAAGACATCACATTGTCTTTGAGTTAGCTCATCATTTTGATGAATGACAGATGGAAGGAATAGCTATTTTACTGTACATGTATTTCTGACCAGACTTTTATAATAATATCATAAGTAGAAATCAAAGTCTGAAGTTAGTCAATTGCAAGAATACATCAAAATACATCAAAAATATTTTTATTTTGAATTTAGGTCTAGCAATTATGTGGCGTTATAGCCTGTTCAGCCTTGTTAAAATTTAATTATTAATGAATTTGTCAATTTGTTTCAGATTGGTCGAGCTGTGGGAAGACTGAAGAGATTTATCATTGAACCTTTTGTTACCCATGAGCAGGTGAGGTTCCTTTTATATTACGAGTCA
Organism: Lutraria lutraria; assembly: GCA_964023205.1. Classification (NCBI taxonomy): domain Eukaryota; kingdom Metazoa; phylum Mollusca; class Bivalvia; order Venerida; family Mactridae; genus Lutraria; species Lutraria lutraria. Next base: position 23,020,267 of record OZ026848.1, read on the forward strand.
AAATAAGACAAGATCATATAGAGTTATTTGCACTTGATTAATCAAAATACTACATCTTAGCATTTCAAATTCCCCTACCTGAGAGCCCCTAGCCCCAGCCCCCTATAATGTAATAAGGGCCCTGAACACTAACCATCTCTGTAAAAATGATATGTCCTAGATATTATCTGGTTATATTGTTTCCCTGTCTGTCTGTCTTAGGACTGGCTGATATCAGAGTTAATGCCCTTGACTATGGAAAAGTTGTCCTATTTCCTGGCTGATTATCAGAGTTAATGCCCTTGACTAATAAAAAGTCCCATTTCATAGTGTTAATACTTCAGTACATTTTTAGCATTATAAGTCTTATCTTGAAATATTTCATGTCTGTGTGATCTTGAATTGGACTATTAGTGAGACCGGTGAAAATTTATTGCTAGAGTTAAGTGCCCCTGATTCTTGTCTGTGATAATGAGCCATCTTGAATCATTTGTTGCTGATAAAGACTTGAAAAGTGTTAACAATGCTTTTTATGTTCCTGCTCTTCCATCATGTTTAGACCATTACAATATTTTCTCCTGAAGAAATAATTCAAAAGTAAGTACAGTTAATGATCGCATATGTTTGTCTGATGACATTATCTTGTCTATGTTACTGGCTGTTAGTCTGAAAGGCTTATCCCATAACACGGTATTATCTGAACCAATGTGTCTGCTCTGAAATAAAATAGTAGTGTCATATCCCAGCATTCAGTCATAGGATGCACTATTCCTGATTTCCAGAATGAAGAGTTTTATGTCTGCATATACTCTGATCGCTATGCCGACACACTACTTTTCCATCATGAAGGTGGTGTGGATATTGGCGACGTTGATGCAAAAGCTGTGAAGTTAGAAGTTCCCGTGAATGGAAAGTTGTCAGCGACTGATGTAGAGAACAAACTTTTACCAAATGTACCTGCTGAATCTAAACAGTAAGAATTTGATTTTATAGTCAAACCTATTACAAGGACCACCTAGCTGGATTTTGTTTGCTTGGAGACATTTTGTGAACATAGTTTAATTGATTTGTCTTTAATCATCAAGGTTATAACCAATTGGCAATTATATGTTTGGCTGTGTATGCATTGTCACTTATTTTTCCTCTATGTCAAATCAAGATGCTATTTTTCCTTCTCTGAGAGCCCAGCCACCTTTCTCTTGAAATTGAGGAAAATGCTGACATGGTAAGCTTTAATTCAGGGTTCACACAGGCTTGAATGTAAAAGTACTTGAAAATGAAAGATTGTCTTGAAAAGTCCATACATTTGATCAGTACTTGCCTGTATGAGCCCTGTTTATGGTTGATATAAAACAGTCTATTTGATGATAATTATTATTGTTTTCTCATTTCAGGATTTTGTCTGGTTTTATCATGTCTTTGTACAAAGTCTACCAAGATCTGTTCTTCACATATTTGGAAATTAATCCGCTTGGTAAGTTGGCAATTAATTTTATACTCCTGTATCGATTGATGGAAAGCATTTTGTTTTTGGCCTATCTGTCTGTTTGTTTGTACCAAACTTACCTTGCCTATAAAATCAAAACGCTACCACCTACAATCATCAAACATTATATGTTTGTTCCCTCATGACAACCTCTACAGGACCTATGCATTTTCATGTCAAAGGTCATGAGGGCATTATTGTTGAAAAAACACATCTTGTAGATTATCATTTTGATATGAAAGTTTTGAAGAGGGTATAATATTACAGGCAACAATATGTCAAATTGTCACTCTGATTGATTGGTAGAATGCTATTTTACTGGTTTGAGGACTGACGCTAGTTGTAATAAATAGGTTTCAGAAATAAATATACAATAAAAATAATTGTTTTGTTTCTGTTACAGTTGTTACTAATGGTAATGTATATGTGCTGGATCTGGCTGCCAAAATTGATCAATGTGCTGAATACCTATGCAAAGCACAATGGGGTGAACTGGAATTTCCTCCACCTTTTGGTAGAGATGCACTTCCTGAGGTAAGCTTTGACACTGTTCAGTTTGACTTTTAGCATATTTGGTATTTATTACAAAATGATGATTCACAAAAGGTGCTGTCATTAATAAAAAATGATTTATTCCCCCAATAGTGTCTGACTATAAATCTCCTTAAAATTGTTAAAGATTTAGAAGACATCTATTCAAACCTTCTTAAAGCATGGCATTTTGAACCATATTTGTTTACAATCACAGGAAGCTTACATAGCTGAACTGGATGCTAAAAGTGGTGCATCATTGAAACTGACCATACTCAATAAAAGTGGGCGTATATGGACAATGGTGGCTGGAGGCGGAGCTTCAGTAATTTATGCGTAAGTTATTAGCCAATGAGATGTGGGCTGTGTTGGTTCTTGTAAAGAATTAATTTGTTAATTTGTAACAGAATGGCTTCATCATTCATAAATCTGTAAATATGATAACAAATATATCCACTAGGATATCAATAACCCATCTTCAGATATTGTAAAACCTTGTTTAGCAACCACTTGAATATTAAGACTACCTGATTATAATGAGCATTCATTCTGGTCAGGTCTCAATAGTTCCTCTACATTCCTGATTGTCAATTAGACCATCTAAATATTGAGTCTAATTTCTTTGGCCGCAAAAATCATCTGAAGCTGAGTACGGCTGAAAAAAAACCCAGCAGAATTGATTGTAAACATTGAGCAATGTTTAGGCTCACTACCCAGCATGCAATATAATATTTATTGCTATCTAAATGTATTACATCTGCATTTTTGCAGTGACACTATATGCGACCTTGGTGGTGCTGGTGACCTTGCTAACTATGGTGAATATTCTGGTGCCCCGAGTGAACAACAGACTTATGAATATGCAAAGACTTTGTTATCTTTGATGACTGAAGAGAAACATGCAGATGGTAAAGATGATTTTTTTATGAATTTTGATTTTCTGTTGTTATATGTTTTTACTGCTATGTTGCTATACAGTTTTCTACCTTTTTGTGAAGAGTTAATTCACTGAAGAGTCACTTTTTGTGATGTTTTTTTTTTTGGTTGATGTGAAATTGATTATTTAATTACTTTTATGCTGGTGAAAAATTTGATTATTTGATTCTTTTTTGTTTTGTTGACAGGTAAAATACTTATCATTGGTGGTGGAATTGCTAACTTCACAAACGTTGCTGCTACTTTTAAGGTAAGTAATTGCCTCATTGGCAAATGGTTTTTATGTGGTGTTCATGTTATTGAGTCCAGTGCTACTTTTATCTTAGCAAGGACAGTTTTAATCATAAAAAACCTGCCAACCCATTTGGTAGAGAAATGAGAAATTATATCAGCATTCATCTTAGTTTTTATTGCTGTTAAAGGCAAATGACTGATGAATCATTGACGAAGTTTTAAATCTTAATAAATTACTATTTCAGGGTATTGTTAGAGCTCTTAGAGAATTTCAACAAAAGTTAATTGAAGGTGATGTAAGCATCTACGTAAGAAGGGCTGGCCCCAATTATCAAGAAGGACTTAGAATTATGCGAGAATTAGGTATGGTATTATTGTGCATATTTTTATAAGACAGTCATACAAACATTGTGTTTAAGCTTTCTTGAAATGTTATTGAAAATTTTAAGTAATATCAGATAAGTTATTTTACTTTCATGAGTAACTGTCTGTTGAGAATAGAGATTACATAAGAAGTAAACAATTAGGGTAGCTTTGTCTTTGTTCATAATTTTCTCCGAGTATGTAGACATAAGTTATGTCAATAGGATTCAGAATTGATGTGATAGAAAAATGTTTATCAACATACCATTTGTGTTAAGATTGAAAAATCACCATTTTCTTTTCAATTACAATACAATTACAGGCTGCCTTTTCCTTTCATAATTTAGTTCTCAATATCAATAGGTAGTTTCTCCATTTCACAGGTAACACACTGGGGGTACCGATACATGTGTTTGGACCCGAGACCCACATGACCGCTATTGTCAGTATGGCTCTAGGCAAGCGAGACATTCCCCACGATCCTAAGCCGTTACCAACCACAGCGAACTTCCTTCTTCCAACGTCATCTGCTGCTGGTGTAAGTTTCTGATATGTTTAAGATTAATTTCTTGTTTCTATTATATATCAATTTTTATTTCTCTCTGTCTAGCTGAAGGTTGATGGAAATCTGATGATGCTTTTATCTCTTGTTGTGACTTTTGAAAACCATTTAAACATAACAAATATTATGATGTTATTTCAAATAAAAACCATAGTTTTTGGCTTAATCAAGATGAACAAACTGACTCCGTGGTCGAGTGGTTAAAGTCCCTGACTTCAAATACTGTAACCTCTCATTAATAGAGGGTTGTGGGTTTGAGCCCGCTACCGACCATGTCCCTTCATTTGAGAAAGTAGACAATTGCTTACGGAGGATGGTATTCGAGTACTGGTTCTTCCCAGGAACAGTGCTTTGATGAACTGTCCGCCTCATATGACTCTGACTGTTGAAAAGGGGCGTAAAACTCAATATAAAAAAATATCAGGATGAGTATAACTTTTCATTGTATTTATGCTTAAAAACTTATATTCAGATTGTTGACTTCCTTCATTTTTCATCACACCAGGTTACCCAGGTATATAAACTGTTGTCAAAGTGTTATTTTGGCTTTGAAGTGTATACTTTGATATTGTATCAGTTATCACCCCTGCATGATATTGTACAAATTCCTTCCATTGATTATCTCCCTTGACAGTTCATATTACATGGCTACCACCACAATATACAATGTATGATATTTATTGAAAAATACAGATTCATGGATTGTTATTATTCTTAATGATCTTCTGATTCTATTTTCACTAAAAAATTATGTATGGTCAAATATATGTCTGACATATTATTGTGAAGATTAAATTGACAAATAAAGTCAATATAATTATAGTGATAAATGTTGAAGAATACTGAAAATTTAATCTAATAAATTCTTGTAAAATACTAGTGGTGGCTGTGATTACTGTGTACTAGAAAGGGAGCTAATTCAATGTTTTGATGTTTTATGTTGATGAAATTATTTGGTTGTGTTTTGGCTCTTTGTGTGGCAATCCTCTGTCTTGGACAATTTGCCTGAATGTTTTACTTTGAATGCTATTAGTCTTCTGCATTGGAAACACAATTCTGATAGAGATTGTTAGCTAAACAGATAAGTTTCCTTAGAAAACCAAACCTTTTCTGACCAATAACTAGAGAAAGATTGGGCCTAATGTCCTCTGACTGGGTTGGGAGGTTGGTCATCATATGTCAATGTCCCCTTTAGATCTTGCATATGTTAATATGATGTAAAGACTGAATGTCTCTGTAGACCTTTTGTGAAATGCTTCTTGTTCTGTTTTGATGTGAATTTTGGCATCGTAAAATTTGCTTTATAGATTTATCCTGCTATTACGTTCATTAGGTGCAGGAGATAGCCCTGCAGGATAAACTTATCTATCTCCCGTCAGTGCGTCGCGTGATTAAAATACTAATAATTTTAAGATTCCAACGCTCTGTTAAAGCTAAAATAGAGATTTTTTATACTTGTTGTCATATGTGAACTGCATTAATGCTATTTTAAGTATTATATATTAAACCTTTAAATGCGTTGTTTCCATGTAAAAGGATGTAAAGCTCCGTGTGACGTCATAAGTGACGTCACAAACGAAAATACATTAGTGCACGTTACGTCACATATAATTTAGCGAAAAAGAAAGGATTTCAGTAAAAAATGTAGTGTTGTAGTAAACTTAATGAGAATAGCGGGATAAATGGAATACATGGTTGGTGTCGAAGATGGAGAAGGTTTATCCGGTTCACTGCGAAAGCGAATCTTGGCTTACTAAAGCTCGCCAAGATACTCAACGGATAAACCTTTTCCATCTCCGGCACCAACCATGTATTCTCTATATTAGTACAGTGCTGACAAAAAACTGTTATAATGCACAATGTATATCATGATATGAAATAAAAGTCATTTTGATTTTCATGTTTAATAACCAAAAATTTGAATAATGAACCAAGGGTTTATTTAGTGCATATGAAAATGTTATTGGGCAGCCAAAACATTAATAAATATTTATTTAAATTTACTTCTCTAAAAATCTGAGAATTTTTTATTAGACAAGAGGGTGAATAGTTCTATGAAAGTGTTTGTCAGAAGACTAAGGTCAGACAGTCATTAGCATTGAATGAATTATGATTCAATAGGAGTGTGAAATCTTCTAATATACCATGTACATACAGTAGAATATGGATTTAGTGAAATATTGGATCTGAATATTTACTTAGTTATATCCAAATTCCAGTATATCCAATTCTACTACATGCATAACTAAGAAATAAAAACTATCTAGGTCAGGGAAAAATACTACTTCATTATATTGGAGATTAATATTATTTTGTTCTATTGTACTTTGATACAGCCATCTCCTGCAACAAGCAGACGTGCATCTACAGCAGATCAAACGAAAGCACCAGATGTGGCTCAGACTTCAGGAGGACCTAGTCAAGATGCAGTCCCAAATACTGGCCCCCTCTTCACTAAAGGTACAAAGGCCATTATTTGGGGGATGCAGCAGAGGGCTGTTCAAGGAATGATGGATTTTGATTACGTCTGTTCCAGAAAATCACCGTCTGTTGTCGCTATGATTTACCCCTTCACGTAAGTTGCATTTATTTTTACTTCTCATGTAGACTTTTGAAAATTCTGTAGTTTAAAATAATGATTGCACTCATCATCAATAATTGTGAAATATCGTTTAAAAAAATTAAATATTGACTTTGAATTTCACTTTTGTGACCAAATCAATATTACCAACTAATCTCAAGAATAATTTGTTCATATATCTGATGATTAATGGAACTAGGTTAGCTAACCTGGTCCTCTTATAATTCTCGAACTTAGAAAAATATTGTTTCTGACTTGATGCCAGCTTATCTCATCTGAATCACATGCCAAATCTATTGACCACACTCTCTCCTTTGTCAAATTTGTTCAGTACTGCAAGAAAGTAGGTGCAATTAGAAATTTCAACTTCGCGACACCGTCCAAACTTTTGGCCTTGATTATTATGTCCGAGGTTTCCAATCTGATTGCTCTGAATTTCAGGGGTTTCTCTTGCATTTTTATTGCTAGTTAATCCATTTTTGTCAGGTGTTTTTTTTTCTCTAAGAAATGATACGTATTTGTTGTGATTTTTTTTCAGTGGAGATCACAAGCAAAAGTTTTATTGGGGTCACAAGGAGGTATTGGTTCCTGTCTATAAAAATATGGATGACTGTATGAAAAAACATTCTGATGCTGATGTTTTAGTCAGCTTTGCTTCCCTGCGTTCAGCTTATGAGAGCACTGTAGAAACTTTGCAATATCCTCAGGTATATATTACATTTTTTGAAAGGCAAATTTACAGTAATCACGTCCTCAATGATTTCCACTATTTGCCTCTATTCCGCTGTTTTAAACGGCAAGTTGATCTACCTCTGTATGACCGTTGTGAACGATTATGCACATTCTCTTGGACACTTCTATTGTAACATAAACAGTTGCAGCTGCTCTCTCTGTTTAATATTTAGAACCATGAGGTAGAAATATATTTCTTTTACTAGTTTTAGTCCAAAACTGTCTCTTAGCCAAAACTTGAGTGATACAGTCATGTCATGTCTTATTAAATTGCTATCAACATATACAATTACAGAAATAGATAATATTATGTTGAATAGAAATGATCATATACTTATTACACACTTTGTAGATACGTACCATAGCTATCATTGCTGAGGGGATACCTGAAAATCTAACAAGGAAATTATTACAGACGGCTACAGAGAAAGGCACTAGTATCATTGGTCCAGCTACAGTAAGTTTCTGTTATACTTGTATTGTATTACAAGCAGCATTTATTTGGACATTGTCTGGTATAAAGATATTGGCTGGTGGCTAACACGATATCACTACTCCTTTGCACATTTCAATATTTTTGTGTTTGAATTCGTCCCAACTTAGCATTTCCGAAGAGTACATATTCTAATGATTTCACAAAATGATTTTTGTCCCAGTTCATGTTTAGAATATTATAAATTACTATTGGATAAATACTTGTAGTTTTTTTTTTAAATGTGTAAAATTGACATACAAATTTGTAACTAAGGTCAGCTTAATACTTGATAAAAATTGTAATACAGTTGAGAAATGTTGCATAGAGTTAGACCAGCGTACTAAGGTCACCAATGGGATAAAAGGAGCATGGCTATAATGCACTGTAAACATTTTCCAAAGACGGTGACCTTTGTTCATATGTTCATATTGTTGATATGAGCAGGTAACAGTTAACCAGTAACTCTTATTTGATTTTATATAAATAATGACATTTCAGGTTGGTGGTGTAAAACCAGGTTGTTTTAAAATTGGTAACACTGGTGGCATGTTAGATAATATTTTGTCCTCCAAATTGTATCGACCTGGTAGTGTGGCGTATGTTTCAAGATCTGGTGGTATGTCCAACGAATTAAACAACATCATTGCTCTCAACACTGATGGTGTGTACGAGGGTGTAGCTATTGGTGGTGATAGGTATTTCACATTACTTTATGGTTATCATTTTACTAAACCCTAACTTATCTAATTGATCCTGAGGTGTATTGGGGATGAAAATGTTTCTCTGACAATTTAGTATAAGATTTTACTTACAAAGTTACTCATTATTTAGAATACTTAGTCTCCTAGTTTTGATAGGAAAGAAAAGTAACTTATGTTAGTCAGTAACCTTAAAGCACAAGCTGGATTGCACTCAATTTAAGGTCATGAAACGAGATCCATGCTATATAGTGAGGGTGGGTGATTTAATTTCATATCTAGGAAACTATCTTAGCAATGCTGTTATATTTCAGGTACCCAGGCACTACATTTATGGATCATATACTGAGATATCAAGATGATCCCGAAGTAAAAATGCTCGTCCTGTTAGGAGAGGTAACAATTGATTTTTAATGATGGCTTTTCGTTAGTGGAATGATAATAAATTTTGAGGGGTTTTCAGTGTCAAGAGATTAAGGTTTCTGATTAGTAATCACTAGCCTCTTATCCCTGTAAATTCAAAATCTACCCGGGACCGGCTGGCTAATGGTGGTGATTCTACCAAAGTGTAGGATTGAGGTCTTCCTCCAACTCTTAAACTGGAAACATTACCAAAGAACTCAGGTGTTTTTGCAATGGAAACACATGAGAAAAAGAAAAATCTTATCATTCAGATTTGGCATTTTATGAAACATTGCATTCATTGTGCTGTGTACAGATAGAGTGTTTGCTCATTGTACTTTGCGTAGGATAAAAATAATTTGATCTACTAGTATTGAAACAAAAGATTTTTTTGTTATCTGAGATGGAGATATATTTTCAGACATGTGAAACTTTGCTTGAGTATAGCTGCTTATAGTTGGATTTAGCATGATTTAAAGATTGTTATAATGATGAAATATGTACGTTTAACAGGTGGGAGGTGTTGAGGAGTACAGGATAACAACAGCCATGAAAGATGGAAGAATCACTAAACCATTGGTAGCTTGGTGTATAGGAACATGTGCTAAAATGTTCACATCAGAGGTAAACATTCATTTCTTTTGTTCTTTCCTTTGAATTTTATTAGTGGTATTTCAGTTAAGTGAACCTTTCTTGATGGATTATCCATTCCTGAAAGGACCTTCTTCCTTCTTTTTGATTCAAAGGGACTAAACTCTAGACTGACTGATTTAAAGCGGCTGAACTGTAGACTTACTGATTTTAAAGGGACTCAACTCTTTATTATTAATTGTGTATAAGTATTTACTGAAATTAATTTTTTACTTTTGCATGGATTTTCTCTGATGTTTTTGTATCATTGCAATGTTGTTCATTGTATGTTAACAGGTACAATTTGGACATGCTGGTTCCTGTGCAAACGCTGATGCTGAAACTGCTGTAGCCAAAAATAAAGCTTTGGAAGAAGCCGGGGCACATGTACCAAAAAGCTTTGATGAATTAGGACATCTCATCAAGTAAGTTACCTATACAGCTAGCTTTTTGTTGTTTTGTTTACTTAGTGTTATGGTACAGACAACATTGTTGGATTATATTGTTTTTGACACTGTCTGAACTACAAAAAAATGATAGAAATAATTGTAAGGTGTTAGCGTTGTATTTGATATAAAATTTCTTAACTTCAAAATGCTATATTGACATTCTGAAACAGTTGAAAAACCATTTTGTGTCCCGATTTATCATAAGCTTATCAAATGAATTGGATGAAATTACTTTTTTTATATTTTACAATATTTGTGTCTGTTAAAGAAGAAAATATAGTGGAAACTTAAATTTAAGGTTCATTAATTTTACTACAAAGTATTACAACACATGTGATGATATCAGTCTGTTGTTTATGAAACTTTATTTTCAACCTGATTTTTATGGGGTGAAAACTCTGACTTTTTGGCTGCTCTATGTAGATACATTTGATATAATCACACATATGTTTGCAGGGAAGTTTATGATGAGCTTGTATCAAATGGAACTGTTATTCCAAAACCAGAAGTGGCACCACCCACAGTACCTATGGACTTTGCATGGGCTAGGGTTTGTGTTTAAGAATAACTTTGCTTCTCTCTCAATATAATTGAGACTTACTGGTATTGTACTGTCTGCGTTGTCCTTCCACCATGTATGACATACTGCTTTTAACATATTTCTTTGTTGTTGCTGATTTTTCAACCTTACAATTACATATCTGTCTTCAGTCTTATTTTATCAAATTACAAGAGTTACAGCCCTTGATTTGAAGTTGCCAGATATGTTTTTCTTCATTTGTTATGTTAAAAAGACCCGTTATGAAATCAGTATGTTATGTTTGTTTCATGATATATTTTAGAACTCTCTTACTTTGGAGGTAAAATTGATGAGAACTCCTTATTTTCAGGAATTGGGTCTTATTCGTAAACCGGCTTCATTTATGACAAGTATTTGTGACGAGAGAGGACAAGAATTGTTATATGCTGGAATACCTATCACTGACATATTTAAGGAAGATATGGGTATCGGTGGAGTGCTTAGTTTGTTGTGGTTCCAGAGAAGGTAACTCTATCTATTTAACTCCATATACATTCTTCACGCTAACCCACTAGCCCACAGCCCGGGGCTAGTAAATTTCTATTTGGGCAAGTGAACTTTCTCAAAATTGTGTATTCGGGCTATTTCAATAGTCCACATATTGTTCGGGCTAGTGCTTAAAAAATTAGTTAGAACACTGGATATATGGTCTTGTTTCTATTGACCTCAAGTTTGTGAGTTTGTACACAGGGCATAGTACACTGTGGTTATCAAATAAGCAATTGAGTCATCAGAATGTATATTTTCTCTGATGAAAAATTGAAGCCCAATATTTATGCCTCCGTATCAGTACATTGTAGGCATATTGTTTTTTACCTTTGTCTGGATGTTTCTACCAAACTTTAACCTAGACTATAAAATCAGAACACTTTACCTATAATCATCAAGCTTCATTTGTTGGTTCTTCATGACAACCTCTACAGGACGTGTGAATTTTCTATCCAGTAGGTCAAAGCTCAAGGTTACAATGAGAGGGGGGGGGGGGGGCATTGTGTTTTAAAACACATCTTATTATGTGTGTCATGAAATAAAAGGTAAATGATTAAGACTCTAATATTTGATGCTCCTTTTAATTCCTTTCAGACTTCCAAGATATGCTACAAAGTTTATAGAGATGTGTTTGATGGTTACAGCTGACCATGGACCTGCTGTATCTGGGGCTCATAACACTATAGTCTGTGCTAGAGCTGGTAAAGATCTCATCTCTTGTTTAACATCTGGACTACTGACTATTGTAAGTATTCTATAGTTGTGTCTTAACATTGTACACTAAGACATAGAGATTAGTAGTGTTCTCCAGAAGATTCAGACTAGCAGGCTATATTTAAATTGTAGCAGGTTTTATTCTTTTCTTTTTACAAATGATACTAGTCTATGACATTCTATGTATCTCTGAGTGGAAATACAGCTAGCCAGTGTTTGTACAGTGTTATAATTTTGTATGCTTTATTAACCATTGCTTTATCAGATTGCATTTATTAAAGGTTTGAAAATCCTCATTTTCCACTCTCTCTCTGTACGGAGACCTTTTGTTCTCTTATTTGACTGTATATTGTATGTTGTCATGTTTATATTTACAGGGTGACAGATTCGGTGGTGCTCTTGATGCGGCAGCTAAACAGTTCAGTGATGCAGTAGACTCTGGTTTGATCCCCATGGACTTTGTGAACACAATGAGAAAACAGGGGAAACTCATCATGGGAATTGGTCATCGTGTGAAATCTGTAAGTTTTTGTTTGTTAAAGACCACCATACTGCTGTTGGCATAATTATATTACTGTTAAGATTTCAATGTTTATCTATTTATTTACAGATTAACCTAAAAATCTTTGCTATGTGTATCTGCTTACATTTTGTCTGAAAAAAAACAAACAACAAAAAGCATTCTGTTTTAAGTTCAGTTTGTTGTAAAAATATTACATTCCACTTGTAGTGAAAAAAAAAGATAATTAAATGCTATTCAGAAGAAACTTATATGTACATAGATCATTTAATCTTATGTTTTTTTTATACAGATCAATAACCCTGACATGAGAGTTGTTATTTTAAAAGAGTATGCACAGAAGAATTTCCCAGCTACACCAATTCTAGACTATGCCATTGAAGTGGAGAAAATAACAACATCCAAGGTGAAGCATTGTGTTTTTCTTTTTTTTTATTCAGAGGATTTCAAACTGTATGAGCATGTCTGAAGCTTTTGAAATGGTTTGTTCGAAATTGTAAATTTGTTTGTTTTCGCTGCATACAGTTAGACTGTTGCATTAATTTCTGAAGATTTATATTTGTATGTATCCATAATAAAATATTTTTATTTTTAGAAACCTAACCTTATTCTTAATGTGGATGGATTTATTGGTGTGGCGTTTGTGGATTTGTTAAGAAATTGTGGCTGCTTCACAAGGTATGCTTAAAATGTGATTTTGTTGCATTAGGATGAAAATAATACCTGGCTATATAATGAATTCAGCTATAGAATATTTACTGTCAAATCAAACATGAAATGCAGCCAGATACAACATACACCTTATATGTTAATTTGATGACTCGTACTGCGATTTTAGAGACCTTCGTTTAAGATGAAAACATGTTAGTTGTTCAGTTTTTTTGTCATTAGTTTTGAATGAGAAATATTTGAAATTGTATAGATTAGTATCATTTTTTTCTTCATCAAATTATACAAACATGTCTTGATATACGGTAAAGATTGTAAGTTATGGGTGAATAATACTGATTGGAGACTTATATATTCATATTGATTAACCTGCATGCTTTAGAATGAAGCTTTCGATATGTAAATAGATAAGGTTGTATTGAGCAGAAAATCCCATTGATTTTGTTGAATGTTTTATCAATTTGTAACCAAGGTTCTGACTTGTATTATTTTCAGGGAGGAAGCCCAGGAGTTTATTGAGATTGGTGCATTAAATGGTTTATTTGTACTTGGCAGAAGTATGGGATTTATAGGTTAGTAATAATCGCATGCTTTTCTTTTTTCTTTGTTTAAGTACAGTTGTCTGTATTTTTAGCTCGTTTGTTTTCAAAGAAAAAGTCTAGTTATTTTGATCACTGCAGCGTCTGCGTCGTGCAAAAACTTTAATGTAGCTCATAACTTAGAAAATATAAGAGGTAGCAACATGAAACTTCCTAGGTGGATAGATCTCATTGAGGCAGTGAACAGTCAAGCATTTGCACCGCTCAAGCCATATCTCACATGTTAGGCACACACTTCTAATTGAATTCAATATTTATTTCAGGTCATTTCTTGGATCAGAAACGTTTGAAACAAGGTTTATACAGGCATCCTTGGGATGATATTTCTTATGTGATGCCAGAACACTTCGGTGACCCTGATCAACAGTAGACTGTGTCCATGATTTTTATAGACTGTACCCATGATTTGTTTTTGTGAACTGTCCATGACTTTCTGATATTTGATGTAGACTGTGTCTTATATATGATGTAGACTGTGTCTTGTATTTGATGTAGACTGTGTTACATTTTGTTAAATGTGATTGCACACAATGGCAGAGCATATTCAGCGCAATAGGTTTCACACTCATAGTAGATTGTGTCTTAGATTTCACTGTAGACTGTGTTATACAAATTAATATGTACAATGTATTATAATTTATTGTCATAGATTTTTCTTCTTCCATCGAGAGTTTTTCTCTAGTTCTTGTCTCACAAGTTTCTGTCTAAAGTCAATTTGATATACTAGCCAAATGAACAAGTTTTTCATAGGAATATGTGTTAACAATTAAATTTCTGATTGTGTTATTTTCAGGAATACTGAAGTTAATGTTTGTATTGTATCAAGTAAGCTATTTCTCTATAAAATCCAGACTATATTTAGAAATGTTAGACTGTGTCTCAATTCTTGACTGTGTAATGATCCAATTGTTTAGTATCGTTAGGGTGTCATAATTTTTGTATGTACTAAATAAACATTGTGTTGTAAAACTACCCAGAAAAAGATGTTGAGAATATTGTTTATGGTTGAATATTAGATTTTAATTCTTTTTAACCTCTATGTATATTTGCATAATAACTGTCCCTTCCAGTTTGGTTTTAAAATCTTAAATCTGCACAAGTTTTGTTTGTGTGCAATTTGTGTGACGTATTTATTCATGTCTTTAGTAAAAAGATGTCAACTCTTTAAATAGATATATGTTAGGTTTAGAAAATAATTTATTATGAATGCATCCTCTTAATAACTTATATGATAAAAATCTATGACTGCATATAAACAAATTGATTTTAAAAATTGTTCAATGTGTTATCGGGCAATTAAAAATTGTTGAAAACACTCCCTAATGGACTTGATTCGTTGTTGATATATTTTTTTATTGTCTTGAAACTCCTACAATGGAATCTCTGTATCCTAGACACAGTAAATTCTTTAAATAGCCTTTATGCTGACAAGATTGTCTTAAGAGGTTTTAAGCATGTTATCATTGTTATGTTTATCTGTTGTGAATCAGACTTGTGTACTTTTTTGCTTCTTCTCTTGTCTTAATCTGAATGCCATAGAAGCATTGAATACACTTGTTGATATAATATTTGTTAAACTGTTGTTTTAGTAGAACCGGTTTATGGGTCCATTGTAAAGGAAGATGCTTTAATATTGACTTCTGTTTATATATATATATTTATCAAATGGGTTAAAATTCTATAGTTTTGTTGAACTTGAATTGTCTATTCTAGAAGAGGACAGTGTTGTCTCTTCTTAGAATATAAGAGGGTTGTTATTTTATTTTTGTTGGTTTCACAATATGAGGGCTGTCCAATTTGTCATTTCAAGAAATGAGAGGGTTTTTGGTAGTTTTTTGTTTGTTTGAAAATTGTGTTTTTATATACAATTGTGTTTTATAGAAATTAAGAGCTGATACATTATTTGTTACTATTCCATGTTTAGACCTTGTTGTTTTAACTTAACAAGTATGGCCACATTGATTGGCGTTTATGTTGTGTTTATACATACTGGTTTCCATATCATCTCTTACAATTGTATTTATGTCTTTATATTATGCAATATACTGAAATAATTTTTGTTTTTTATTTTCTAGTAGCTGATGCAAATATATTTGTATATTTTGCTTATTTCTTCTATTTGTGCTTGGACACATTAAGTGCTGTTCTTTATCTGTTTATTTTATTATTTAATATACATTAAATGTATTTCTTTACACTTAATTGATTTTCATTTCTAACTACGATCCTTGTATCTATTTTGCTCAAAGGTTTATGAAACACAAATTCATAGAATTGCAATAATCCTTATGTGTCAGAAGTTTCTCATAGCTAATTTTGTAATTTCAAAGACTGAATGAATCATATGCTATGTACAATGAATGTTTTAAAACTGAAAAATCTTAGCTTTAACATTGTTATTTTGAGGTGAATTTCAATTAAGACATTCTATGAAATTGGGATCAGAATATTAAATTTTGTTATTAAGAGCAATAGAAATAAAGTTGTTAGAATTCACTCACTTATGTTCTATGCTTGTATATAAACATGTGTTGTGTTATATTTATAAAACAAGCAAAATACATTGATGGCACCATGTGATATTGTCCTTAAGATTTTAGGACTGTCTGTAAAATATACATATTTATTGCTGATGGATCAACAGTTTAAACTTAATTAATATTATTTGAGCAAACAGTAATTAACAAAAAACTGCCAATCAAAGTCAATTAATAATTTTGAACCTCAAGTCTGCAGAAAATAATCTGTATGGCTTAAGACTGCATTCATTGCAAAAGATGGCACGAACATGGATAAAAATGGGCACATTGGTGCACAAATATTTTTTTTGCAAAAGGAAAATGACAACATCTGAAAAGGGAGATAATTCTTATAACAATATAATACTCACAGGTTTATCTTTAATACTTTTTATTGGCCCCAGTACATTCCTCAATAATTTTTATTATAAAATATTAACATTAAAACTTTGTGTACAAGCATAAAATATAAACTGTTAGATGTATTTTATTAAACGTCTAAACATACATGTAACAAACTGGTATGTGAAGACGATCATCTCTGACCCCCAAAAAAGATGTAATTATGTCATGATTTTACTCTTTAAATAAATGCTGAATTTCATACCACAATCAAACCTGCATACAAAGGCCACCTATGAGAGAGAAGGATTACCTTTATGCACAGTTGGACTTTAATCAGAAGTTAATTTGGGTGACTGTATCAAAATGAGCCCAACATAGCAGTTAGTGTTCCAAATATTAACAAAGGGCAGTAACTCAGGTCTGACTATAAATGTTACTGTACATAATTACATTGACAACAGTAACCTTGCAATATTGTCAACTGACAATATTAAGGCAATATAATCAAACTAAAATTGAACCACAAGTCAAGTTTACCTCTGCACAACTTCCACTATAGATAAAGACCATGACTCTCACAGATATGACCTTTACATGCAGGTGAGGTTATATGTACACATTAAGGGCCTGTAGCTGATATACAAAACATTAACAAAATGCTGCCAATTTTACAAAGCATACATATATAAACATAATAAATACAAGAAAAATTGTAAGAAATGAGTCCATTTCATAGAAATTGGTTTTTACTTTGGCAAAATAAATAAGAAAAATAGGAACAAGATTTTCAATTCACATCAACAAACTCCTTAAGTGCCCAGGGGACAAACCATAATGATTTGGAATTATCATTAAAATCTGGTTATTAGCAGAGAAAAAAATACTTGACTCCAATACAAACTGACAATAGTCAACAAAAACCTCATTCTATTAAATATTAAGACTTAACAAATATAATAAATAGATAATTTAAAGACAAAATATTTTTGTCTGTACGCCTCATACTGGATACAAGTATTAAGTACGGCAACCAATCTAACAAGCACTAATTTTTTTACGCAATTAAAAATTCTAAATATTTGATTTCAAAGACCAGTCACAAAAGTAATGATTTTGATTGGTCGACTCTGTAATAGAATTGGCCAATGGAAATGGTTTTAAGTTTCTATGGCTTTCCGGTTCAGACATTCACCAAAAAACTCTCAAAGACCTGGAAAATGTAACGGATATTACAACAGATATATATATATATATTTGGCAATGTATAATATTATTAAACAATACAAAGTAATAAAACATTCTTAAATTAGGCAAAATAATAAAACAAAATATACAAATTCATAACACATAAATCTATCTTTAAAATGAATTATTCATCAGAACACTAAAGTATCAACTGCAATGATCAGCTGAAGGTCAGATAAACAATGTACATATAGTCAAGGTCACCATTGGAAGACATGTGACCTTTAATTACAGGTGCCCTTTATTCAGGGGTCATTTTCTTCTTATTAATCAATAAGTTTTTGAAAGAATGGCCTTTATTCAAAGGGGTGGCCTTTAGTTTGACTGTAGGTGGGTATCTTGTTACTTGAATACCAAATAGGTAGATATGCAGGAATTTTTTTCTAATTTTTTATCTAAACATATCTCTTCATATCATTTTACAAAAACTATTTTCCAAATCTATTTATGAGAAAATCGATTCAGCTGGTTATGGAAGTATGTACAATAAACCCCCTCGTTAAGGCCCCTTACAGCATTATATTATGCAAAATGGCATGTATATCTAAATATTAAAATGGAGTAAAAAGAGATTGAAAATCAATCTCAAGAACAAACATTGATCTCAAATTTTACATTTGATTCCTTTATATTTAATTAGCAATGCAAAGGAGTAGAGGAATAAATAACAGCACCAAACTTGGCATTCACAGGTTTTGTGTCTACACGACCATTTTCTAATGAACACATGATGTATTAACCAAGCACATCTTTAAATGCTTCAGGTATGGTTGAAGTTGTCACAACTACAATGTATATAAATAAAGTCATACCTGTAAACAAAGACCACTAATTGGAGACAAGAAGTATGTCCTTTAAGAACTAGTAGCTACAACCCAAATTATTTATCAAATTGGAGCATTACAACAATACAGTCATGAGAACAACAGAATAGCTGTTGTTCAAAAGATGGCCTTTATTAACAAGTGGCTAGTGTAAACTCGAACTTAAATGTATAAACTTACTGAGCAGTAAAAGGCTGATATAAAGCTACTCCTCTTTCTTTAACACTTAAACACTAACCAAACAGGTCAGAACCTACGTCACTTCAAAAATGCTGCCAATATCTGATAAGTAACCTATAACCTACTAGTATGCTCTGTATCCTACAATTTTATTTTTTTTAAAGACCAATACTTCAGCGCATAGCAACATAACAAATATATCATAGATAAACAAAGTACAAAGCAAAGATAAGCCGTCATTGATGCAGCCAGTGCCATAATATCGAATGATTTTTACCAGTCCAAAAGGGATTTTCTATGCACACAGTATATGTTTTATTTGGTGACCTTCAAAAATGCATCTCGTCTTTTCAGTGTCTCATGACCACGCCTTAGTAAAATGATGCTAGAATTCTTTTCCTGTGCAGTTTATTGTGTAGTTGATGGTTGTATTTGTATCCGGTGTCTAGGAATAAGAAATTAATGAAAATCAGACTTTAGATTCCTATTCAAATTATGATCTTCCATAATTACAGCTAATGCTAGATTTTGATCATCAAAACCTCCTTCATAGTAAGTAGATCAGTCACATTAACAATCCTTTCTCATTCAACAATAACAACCATACAGATTCTGTTTCCATGGCAATGTTCAGGCACTATCATCCTAATTTCACAAAAGATGGAGAACCCAATCTCTTATCTATTATTAAGTTCAGAAGTTGAAGTATATTGCAAGGTTTCCATAGCAACCAGTTGCCAAAAAAGATGAAATTCTTTCATGGCTGATAAAAATATCACATCAATAATTGTTTTATATCTGCTATTCTTTCTCAGAGATGCTAGGAATTCAAAAGCCAACCCTGAAATATAGAGAAATATTGTTTATCAAATGGAGCGTACATTAACCGCTAACCAAAAAAGATGTTCTCCAATTTTCCACAATAATAATCATTGTAAGACGAAGGGTATTAACAATGAACAGCTCTTCAAGCCACATGAAGAATAATAGTTTAGAAAAAACTACAATTGACACAATAAGGCCATCAAAAAAGTGATGGTTTGCAGTCATTTGATCCAAACTTGTAACAGTAAATAGGTAGGTAGACTTTTCTTGTTTGTATTATATGCTTGTAATACAAAAGAAAAGCACAAAGGCAAAAAACGAAGCAATTCATTTTTTTTAATTTCTGCATTTCTTTTAAGAGACAGAAACGTAACTGCAAACCAATATTTTTTAAGGTTGGCCTAAGTATTTATAAACGTTTTCAAAGATAAATAATTATTATAAACAAAAACAGTAACAAATTAGTATCGAGGACTTTTTTTACTTCTACATCATAAACAGATACTAATCAAACAGCAATATAAATGATAAACAACAACCGCCATGGCTACCAGAAGAAAAGAATACAAATATAATACATATATATCATTCCACTAATTCATTATTCATTGATTATCAAGCCCAGATGGCTTAAATTGGGTGACATTTGAAAACACAGAATTTTTAATCTAGATAAAGCTTTATTAAAAGTAGTGGTTAATTTTGGATCAACCCCCCAAAAAAGGTTGAATATTTTCTACACTGAATCGTATGATTTAAATGGACTAATCTTTTTATCCAAAAATAAGACTATGATGTTTAATTACTGAAGACAGAGAATTCTAATAACTGGATTTTTAGCCCTTGTGAATTCATAATAAAATCATTTTAATGTTATGAAATTCTATCATTAGGAATGATAAACAATCTATAACACTAGCACCATAATGACCCCATGCTGTTCACCACTTTCTTAACGACCTACAGCCCAGAGGAGAGATAAAAGGATAAGAATAAATCCCAGAATGTCAAAAATATTATTAAGGTCAGGATACCAGATATTTTTACAAGCCGTAAGTAATTTGGCATAGTGAAAATGCAAATCAATCCCAAAACTCCAAAATAGTACAAGTATTGTAAAACATTGTCAATTTGTGAGATTTTCATTTTTCTAGCTTTCACAAATTTCTCCAACAGTAAATTAATAAAATTTCAAAAAGAAATGATGAACAAAAATGTGCTTCAGACAATATTAAGACTGTGGAATGTCATAATTTCAACTTTGCACTAATTAATTGAACTTTTGGAATAAATTCAAGAAAATGATGTTCACAAACTTTAAGTGTTTTACATTATCTTAAACACTATTATGCCAGGAAATAATAAATTTTTCTAACCATATCACACAACCTGAAGATAAGTAAGACAAAGCACATCACAATTAGACAACAGACATAAAATTGGCTTACCGTGTACATATACAGTCAACCATGTGAAATACAGACCACCAAATGCAACGAAGAAATAAGTGCTTTATGCAAAGTCAGCCTTTATTCAGAGATTAATAAGTCGTTAAATGCATTTTTGATAATAGGTGACAGTTATTTCCCTTTTTAACTGGCTGACCATCTTTTCAGCATACTAGTATATATTTGCACAAGTCAGAGAAGTAAACTTCAAAAATATTTTGAAGCCCATGGTTTTTAAGCTAAGCATTTTTATAAGACTAAGAGCCGAAATCCCTCTGTTAACTCAGCCTCTAATTTCCTTACAGATTCTTTATTCTAATCTTCCAAAATACCTTTAGTTGAAGCAAAGCAGCTTTGGATTGAAATTGGACAATGGCCATAATTACGATCCTTAACAATCAGAAAATAAAACAAAGATCACTCACAGCAGACTTTTCTTCCTTGGCCAACAGTTGTTTCATTTGGTCATCAGTAAACTGTACCACAGTACCGATAACCTTTGCCAAAGTTTTTGTCTGTTTTCCCATCATATACATGTATAAAATATTACGCAGATACTGAAAGTATAAAACATATCCACACTATAACCTCATTGTAACAAGTAATAAATTTCTGGTATAAACATAACCCATCGAATGGAAAGGAAAAAAAACATAAGAATATATATACAGTGCAACCTCTCCAACCTTCGGGAGTAGCAAACTTGTTGCAGAGAGATTATTGCTCCAAAGAGGTTAAATAAATAGTTAAATTATGCAGTGTGAAAAAATCATGCCTTTGTTGAAGGGATGATGTTGCTCAAGAGTGGGCCACTCTTGTGACGTTGTACTGTATTTCTAATGGAGATTTTGTATGACTATTTTGTATTGAAACAAGAGACATCGTTTTCAGTAACTATCTACTTATATGACCTCTATCCTAAAGAGGAAGAATATTATCATAACTAATTATCAAACACAATAAACCATTTTTTCAATTCTTTGACCTTCTTGGCCTTCATGATAAATGGTGAAATTTTTGTTGTACTAAGTAGTCCATCAAGTTTTCATACATTTTGGCAACAACAAAAATTAGTCAATTACAAGCTAACTCCGGAGGTTTTTTTTTTTTTTTAATTCTGCAATACTTTTATCAATTCTTTTTTCTTGCCTGATTTATAATTTTAGGACAATCAACATCAGATTTTATTTGGCATGGCCTGACAAACATTTCGAAAGCTTTTCTTAACTAACCTCTAACTGTGTAGGTTCTGTAAGTAGGGGTCCAGATGGGGTTCCATCTGTAAAATATCCTGGACTAGATGGAGTATACGAGAAACTGTTGGAATGTGATCCACTGTGCTCCTGCTGAAAATAAACTTGTTACATAAATTAAAGAAATTAAAGATGCCACTTCCACATAAGATCAGCCCATTACATAAGTCAGCAGGAGTTATCTTTTTTTGCGGGGGGCGACATAGCCCTTAATATGGGGACGAAAGAATTATTGCATGAAACCAATTAGAGGAATGAAATTTTGAGGAGTAAATTGGAAATTTGGGGAAATTTTCAGGAATCTAGACAAAACATACCATGAGATAGATAATAAAATTGTTCATCATCAAAATGGCATTACATGTATTTTATGTGTAAAACTTATCTATTACAATAGTAGCATGACAATATGTTTCACCAGTCAACAACCTTTACCTTGACAAGTAGTTCTCTTTCTCGAAGTTTGGTTTTTGCGAGTTCTCCCTGCAACTGGGATACACGAGCCTGAAACAAATCATTCGAGGGTTCAATGCAACAATGTCATAACTCATATTGAAATAAGAACAAGTTACGTCAGTGTTGCGCTGAGCCCTCGCATTATGAGATACAAGAATTATATTATACATAAATATGGTGGTAATTGCTATGAGTTGAATTATAATAGTGTTTAAAATGAGTTTTAACACTTCTTGAAATAAACTTTACAGATACTGTAAGGTTATTTTCAAAGTTCATAGTAAATTTCTTAAACATGGACATAAATTGGTCCAAATATGGACTGTAAATAGTCGTTAAAATCTACACCACTTGCCTATAAAAATAAATGATGCATAAAAGGAAAATAAAGGTACATTAATTTCACAAACTTTAAAGATTGTCAATAAATCGTATGCCCTAGTAACCAATATAAATTATTCTTAATATTGTACCTACCTGTAGGTTCATAATCTGAAGTTCGGCACTATCTTCAGTATAACCTGATAAGCCTTCAGGCGGGGCTATCAATGGTTGAGGTAGAAATGATTTATGCATATCCTGCTGTCCTTTCAATTCTGCAATCTCCAATCTATAAAACAGAACAAATAAAAATTAGGTAGAAAATTATGTGCTACAAATTACCTAAAGGAATTACCCACTTTCCACGTATATGTATGCTGCAAAGAAATTTTTTTCTGCTTTTTTTTCTGGTGTTTTTTGTTAGCTCAAGATGATCAAAAGCTCATTGGAGCAAAGCCACCTTGAATCAAGTTGCTGAGACTTTGATTCATATCAGAAATCTGTATAAATTTAAATATTATATCAAATTATTATACTTCTTAAAATATGTACTTTGGGTCGTAAAATTTTAGAAAAAACAAACAATCTATGTCTTGCCAGGATACGAATCTAGTGTTTTAGGTTTAGACTTTTATCATTTTCTAAAAAAAATCAGAAAATTAAAAATAAACTGAAATTTTGATACATAAGCAGTACATTTAAGTTTTACAACATAAATTAAGAAAATTCAGTGTTACCTGTGCTTCTCTTTAAGTTCTTCAATCTGTCTGGTCAGTGTGATCACCTGATGGCCAATATCACCTGATCCCAGACCTGACTGTACAGCATCCATAGTTAACTGATTATAGTGTAAGAGTTCCTAAAATAACCAATTAACATATTATAAACTTATACAGTATTATATAGATACAAGTATATAAATAAATATTTGAAGATCAAAAGCTGCTTTACTCCTGATTCATGCCACAAAACTCATATTAATGAAATCATAAAAATTATGGGGTTAAGGAACATTGTATTCTTGCCCTAGAAGAGGATGACCTTGTACCCTGGAAGGTGACCTTGGCCTTAAGGGGAAGGTCTTAGAAGCCCCCATGTTATTGCACTATAAGGTATTGATGTCATTTGATCTTACATACCTGGACAGGTGAGATTTTCCAGTCTGATTTGACCCCTTTTTTTAAGTGAAACATTGACCTACACAGCCTGTCCTTGCACTAAAGGATATAACATTACAGCAAACTATTTCAAATTTAGCTTGAAGCATGTTATATTTTCTGATAGACATACCATCATGTTCTTCTAAAGAACATCCCTTTTGACAATAATATTAACCTTGTCAAAAGAATGTGTGTCAACATTTATCATTCACATATTCTCAACAGTTATCAGATATTATGATCTATCTTTTTTCACTTGGGTTTATTGTTGTACACACAACCATAGTCATTTGGCAACTTTTCTAGCGTCAACTACTAGATCCACTGACCATCCTGAAGCAAGCTGGACAGCTTCCTGACAAGTGTTTGTCTGCTCTGGTCCAAGATTCACCATATAGGGCTGGTGATTACAAGTCTGAGACCGTAACAACTTGACCAGAGGGACCCATACATAACTATCAGCAATTACCGGTATATGATTTTAAAACTAAAATATGGGACTGTTTATATACTAAACTGAGAAAAGTTCTTTGAATCGTAGCATTATAATTTACTATAAGAAAATTTAAGTGCCGCAACAATAAAAGTATACATGATTTATCAAACCATAAAAAATGCATGCAAATTGACCAACATTAGATGAACATCAAGTTGGAAATATTCTTCAGGTCTTTGAAGCTGCAAACAGGTTTATTTTAAATGGTCTATATTGATAAATGACAAATTCAAATGTACAAATGATTCAAGGACAGTATATCTGCGATAAAGGGAGTGGACCAGATATTATTATATATTCTAGCACTCCCCATGGCATCATACTAAACATTCCTGATTTACTTCTTGGGCAAGTTAATTCTACCTATTTTATGAACTGATAAAATCTAAAAAGGAATTTCTAACACAAATTAATGATTAATTATATTTAAGGGACCTGATACATAAAATTTTGCCATTTGTTCAATCGGAATAATGTCAAGAGGATTCTTTTGGAAAAGTAGTTGAACTTGTGCACTTAGGTGCAAAGGACTTTACAAAACAGTGCTTTTCAGAGAAGTGGTCTACATATAACACAGAATAAGAATTGAAGCATAAGGATTCAAATACAAATACAGTAAAAAAATCCTGAAAACCAGATCACTTCCAGACTGGTTTTCAGAGAATTCCGGTTTTCAAAGAACTTTTGATAAATTTCGAAACTAATGAGACATGAAAAAATTGTCCGATTTTCAGAGAATTCCAGTTTTCTGGGAGTCCAATTTTCAGGGGTTTTATTGTCAATGTTGAAGACATCTACGTAATGGCGCTAAGATCATAACTAGCCAATGACGACTCAATGTAGAACATGCATAACATTACAAAATGCAGAAAACAAAATAAAAACAGCAACAAGATACCTGGGAGTTTGCATTATAAGCAGGTCTCGGTGTGGCTGACAGAGCGGGCTCAGACTACAATAAAATACAATAACACAAAATGTGCAAACTATGCTTGTCAACCATACAAATCGAAAACATCCATTCCACTATCTTATCAAAATATTTTCATCCATCCTTTATCTGTTAAATAACAAATCCAAAATTATTGGTCCTTTGAGTCCTGAGTCCAGTGACGTCTCATATCTCAAGCATCAAAGTCCATCAAAGACAATGTTACAATGAGACAGTGGTCTCCAATCTCAACTCTCCAACTAAATGGTTCTGAGAACAATCTAAAAAATTGGACCAATCACATTACATGTAGTTGAAAATGGCATTAAATCTCAAACTTTTAAGTTAAAATTTTAAGCGCAGTCTCGAAAAGTGGCCAAAAGTAAGTCAGCATCTGGAGAATGGTTTAAAATCTCAAACATTTATTTTCATGACTGAGTGCATGCCATTCTAAAATTGACCAATGAAAATGCTGTATTTTGAGAATAGTCTGAAATTCCTCAGTACTAAATTAAATTTAATAAGGATTATTCTGTTTTAATGAAAACTACAGAAATTGAACTAGTAGGTTTTTTCGATCTGTATAATAGTGACAAATAAAGTTTATAAATGATATTTATGAATGACCTTTACATCAATGTGAAGAAAAATGAAAAAATTGCCAATATACATGTATACTTCACCAATTAAATAATATCAGCAAACAGTTGACATTATACACATAAGCAAAACTATCAATCCAATTATTGAATGAATGTATGAGAAATAATCTCTAACCTACATATACAGGTATGATTAACATTATAATTAACCAAATAAATCAATTAAATAATAAATGAAAGAAATCAATTACACAATGACATGAAATAGCCATTAAAATCATAAAATGACTTTTACCTTTTAGTTAATACCTAACTAATAATATGAATGAATGAAACTATAACGCTAGACCTAATACTACGAAATTGAAACTGAAATTAAGTTCATATGTAAAAAACAGAAATGTACAAAACCCATGACTCAATGCTCTGTCATTCTACTAAAAGAAACTTTAGATGATGCCAGAATTTACTCAGTTTCAGATATCAACTTGAGACACTACAGATGCCTTATTCAATCCTTCACAAAACCTTGATGTTGTACTGATAAACAATGGCGACAGTACCTTCAGTGAAATTATCAAAGCTATAGATATAGTCAAAAAGAATTTAATATGGTAGACACCTGTGAAGTCAACTGAGAAAAAAATGAAAGACATAAAACTGATCCGTAATAATGAGGCACTAAGGTTTTCAACTACGTGTATATGTAGTATTCTAAAAAAAATACCAAACACTTCAATGCATAAACTGACTCAGTATGGAAATGTATCAGATAAACTTTTAATGACATTTGATAAAGTTTTGGCATCTGAAATTTTGTGATATAATCTAGTGTTTGATTCTTAACATCACAACAATTTTACAGCACAAGCATGCTATACACAGTGGGTGGGGTATGACTTAATTATGGAATCAAACCTTTCTCTCCACAATCCATTCCTGTGTTAAGGTATTCACCTCCTCCCTGTGCACCTGTTCCTTCTCATTTATAGCTTTCTCCTGCAAGCAAAAAAATCCCTCATCTATACACCAGAAAACAATATTTAAAAAACTTAAATCTGAAGACCAATCCAAAAATGCAGCCTTTTCATTGGTCAATTCGAACCTGTTTTATAAACTAACCAATCAAAACCCTGAATGGTGACTGAACTACTTGAAATCAAAATTGATAACCTGAGACTCAGTTCTATCAGAACTCATCTATTTCATCATCAGAATAAACTAAAAAAAATGTTTTTCATAATAATTGTCCATATCTGTATGAGTTTACATCAATTAAAGAAATGAATAAAGTAAAAATAACCACTAAGTTGTAGAAAAGAGAGATAATTAGTGGAAGTTCACAAACCTGAGATTGTCTCATGGTATCTTGAATCTCAATTTTTTCTATTTCATGTCTTTGTTGTATTTCTGTGATGAGTTTCTTGTTATCTGCTTGAATCTTCTTTATCTCTGCTTCCTTTTCCTTAATAGTAACAAAAACATTTGTCATCAAGTTTACCCTAGTAAACCAAATATATGCCCCACCACAGCACCCCACTCACAGGATATCAAAAAAAATAAAAACCTGAAGTAAGGTAAAAACACATATTTGTTTTTAAAATATGGATATATATGTAATATATATACATGTTTGCAAACAAATATCTAATGCAGCATAGTGTGTGAAGGTCTAAAAGTACTAGACAGAGGTCTGTTGAATTATTATCAAGTACAGAACTCTACATCTGGATTACAGTACTGTTTTCCAAAACTTGGTCCCTATTATGAAAACAAATGTTCCAGCTTCAACAACATAAACTTACCTTCAATTTGGACTCATATTCCATTTTTAATTCATCAATCTTCTCATCTCTCTCATATAACTCACGTTGAGCATCTTCCAGTAATTCTGATTGTTCCCGGCATTTCTTTGTTTCTTCTTGATTGCTACGTTCTGTAAGTGTAAAGAACAGAATAGAATAATGCACAAAATTAGTATTAATTAAGCAAAATAAGTAACTAACAGTCCAAACAGAAACTTGTAAAACATTTAGTTCTGACTAACAGTAAAAGATTTTATGTTAAACATCCACTTCTCAACAAAACTACAACTTCAAGTAGTACAACATTGAACTAACCACGAGAGCTAATGTGTCACTAATTCACTGTAAAACATGAAACTCATTTTGTGAGGTTTCAGGCAATGATAAAGCCCACAGCAAGTGGGAAAAGTGTCAGCAGCTTTTTTTTCACCTCTAACAGTTGGTGCAACAATAAATCTCAGTTTGATTGAGTCTGTCTTCAGCAAAACATTGAATGTGGCAACATTAAAATTCTGCTTACCTATTAATTCAGAAAATTGCACTTCATACTCTTTCTCCTTTTCTTGCATTTGTTGGTTAAATTCCTTAGCCAACTGTTTAATTTTAGACGTATGCTCATTTTGGGACTCTTGAAGCCGCATTTCAGTCTCCATTTTAACTTTCTGAATTTCACTTTTTAATTGTGCTTCAAGTTTGTCAATCTCCTCATCTTTGTCTATTTTCATTTTTTGAAATTCTTCTTCAGAAGCTTTTTGTTCCTTCTCTGCAGACCTTTTCAGTTCATCAACCTGGTTTTCCAGACCTTCTTTAGTCTCAGACATAGTTTTTAATTTATCATTAAGCTCATTTTTCTCCACTTTTAAATTGTCTAAGGAAGACCTTAATTCTGCTACAACAGTCTGTGTTTCTTCAGAGCGTTGTAATTGTTCCTGTGTAAAATTGCTATTATCTTCCATGGCTAAAGTCAATTCATGTTTTAGACTTTCAACTTCTGTGGAATGTTCACCAGTAAGGGTTTCCAGTTTCTCTGATAATTCTTTATTCAAAGCTTTCAACTCAGATAGTTCCTCGTCTTTTTCATTCAGACTTTCCTGAAGTTGATTTAAACTTGTTTCCTTTTCTCCTTTTAGTTTTGTTTTAACTTGTGATATGTAAAGTTCAGCTTTCTTTTTGAATTCAGCAACCTTTTCAGCACTTTCTACATCAAGAGTCTCCTTTAAGTTCTTAACTTCAGTTTTTTGCGCCTCTATCAGCTCTTTTTCCTTCTCTTTTAATGAAATAATCTCTTGCTTTAATGCATCACTTTCATCTTTATTTTGCTTACACTGTGATTCTAGTTCATTGTATTTAATAGTTTGTTCATTTATCACAGATTTCATGTTATCAATTTGGGCGGAAAGTTCAATTGCACGTTTTTCAGATTCTGATACTGATTCAGCCTTACTTTTTTGAAGAGTTTCAACCTCAGTTTTGAACACAGACTCCTTCTCTTGAATTTTCTCAGTAAGTTCTGATTCAATTGCACTTAATTTAGCATTTAGATCTTGCACACTTTGGTTCAATTTTTGACATTCAACTGACTTTTCTTCATAATCTGTTAGTATTTTCAACTTCTCATTTTCTTTTTTTTTTATTTTATCGTCACTTTCAGTGACTGCATTAGAGAGATCAGCTTTACATTGATTTAACTGATTAAGAGCTGAAGTGAGATCATCCTTACATTGATCCAACTGACTTTGCTTTTCAGAAACCTCTTTACATAAACCTTGCAACTTAGCTTCTGAGTCCATCTCTTTCTGAATCAATTCATCACTTTTCTTCTTCAAACCATCTTCCAGTACAGAAACAGTTTCCTCTAAGGCTTTATTTTTATCAATGGTAACTTGATTTTCACTATTCCCTGATTTTAATTGCTCTTCTAACTTAGTGTATTTGTCTTCAGATTGCTTGATTTTTTCTTGTAAATTTTCATTACTGGATTTATGCAAATCCATTTCTGATCGTAAATCCTCTACTTCCTTGTCCTTTTCCTGAACATGATCTTTCAAGCGCTTTAATCTTTCAAACGATTCTTGCTTTTCCACATTAAGCTTTTCCAATTCAATATTTTTATTGTCAACAGCTTCCTCAAGTGAACTAATTTTCTGGTCCATTTCTTGAATAGTTTCCTTACTTTGTTCCAGTTGTAATAGTTTTGTGTTAGCATGTGAAAGTTCTGAAGCAACTTCCTCTTTCTCTTTATTTAGATTACTAATCCTCTCAGCACTTCCTTCTCTTTCATTTCTCAACAAATCTTCAGCCTCCTTTACCTTGCCTTGACCCTGGTTTTGGATTTCCTTCAATTTTGCTAGGAACTTTTGCTTCATTTCTTTCATTTTTTCTTGCCAAGAGTTTTCTAATTCAACTGTTGCAACCTTATGAGATTCTTCTTTTTCAATTAGCACTTTTTCTAACTCATCAACCTTTTGCGTCCTTTCTATGATCAAGGCTTCTTTCTGTGAAATAGAAGTTTCAATTTCAGCTACTTGACTATTCTTTTCATTCAATGACTTAGTCAAATCTTCTTGCTTTTTCAATCCTTCCTCGACTGTTTCTTTCAGTTTATCAGCGTATTCTTTTACAGTCTGATTTTCCTTCTCCAAAGATTCTTTTAAAGCACATACTTCTTGACTCTCACTCAGTTTATTGTTCAGGGTGGTCTGTAACTCTTCCGATTTCAGCTGTGCTTGTTGAGTCATGTCTAATAATTGAGAAGCTAGAACCTCCTTCTCTTCACTCAAAGCACGACCCTGTCTTTCCAACTTACCTCTGTATTCATCTAACTGCTGTTCATAGTTTTCAATACAACCCTGCAACTTATTCTCAGTCTCAGAAACCTTTTCATTCAGTTCTTTAAGTTGAGACTGTAATTCTTCATCATTCAAAGTCATTTCAGACAATCTTTTCTCATAGCCATCTTTAAGTTCTTGAATCAAAACTTCATTCTCTTTTCTCATTGACTCATTAGCCTTTTCCTTCTCTTCACGTTCAGAATGCAGTCTCTCAACTTCCGTTTCTATTGCACTGATTGTATATTGATATTCAGTTTTCATTGTTTGTAAATTATTTTCATACTCTTCAGTTAATCTATTTGCTTTATCATCCTTGGACTGACACTGAACATTAATTTCCTTGAGCATTTCTTCCAGTGAAGAATTGGTTGTTTCTAAATTGCTTACAGTACTAGATAATTCAATGATTTTTAAATCTTTCTCTTGAATTTCATGATCATGCTTTTCAGACATGCTAAACATTTGTTGGTTCAACGTTTCACATTTTGCATTGGCTTCACTCACCTGTGTCCCTACATCTTTTTCTAATACTACCAATTTTTCAGACATTGAATCTTTTTCAGACAGAGTGTCAGCATATTTTGCACCTAATTCTTGTAGTTTAGTATCAGCTTCTGATATCTGTTTTTCCATGTCATTTATCCTTTCTTCAAATATTCTCTTTGCTTCTTTTTCTTTTTCTGCATAACTATTTTCTAACTGAGCTTTTTCAGTTTCAAAATTTTCCTTGAATTTCTTAATATTTTCATTCAGTGTTTTAACCTCATCTTCTAGTTGACTTATTTGTTGTTGGTATTCTTTTTGAATATTCTCAATAGTACTTTCAAACTCCTTAGAGCTACTCTGGACTTCAGATTTATGTTTTTCCTCTAGTTCAGCCATCTGTTGTTTATAGTGTGTTTCTAATTTCTTTGTCAAGTCTTCAGCACCAACATCTTTTTCTTTCATAATTTCTGACAGCTTACTCTCAAAGCCATCATCTTTTTCTTTAATTTTTTCCTGAAATTTATCCTTCATCTTCTTGAAGTTGTCTTTAAATTGTTTTTGTTTTTCTTCAAATTTTGTTTTAAAACTATCCTCCAAAGCTTTCTGCTCCTCAACTTTCAACATTTTTTCGTTCTCAAGTTCTTCACATTTAGCTGCTAATGCAGTTTCTTTTTCTGCTAATTTTTCCTTGTATTCATTGGATTCTTTTTCCATCTTTTCAGTAAGTGTTTTAATCTCTTCAGTCTGAGCAGCACACTTGTTTGTCAATTCATTCAAACTATCAGAATATTTAGAGTTCTCGTCATTTAGACGTCCAATTTCTTCAATGTTTCCATTGATTTTCTCAGACAATTCACGAATGACATTCTCTTTGTCAGCAAATGAAGATTCAAATTCTGTGATTGTTTTCAGCAGCTCAGTGTTTTCTTCAACCACCTTCTGCTTCTCCTGAGCAATTTCCATCTTCAATGATTCCAAACTATTGACCTGAAAGATTATCATATCAAATATAACAGTAACAGGTCTCTCTTTGAAAGAGTAAAGTTAAACAGTTCACAGACCTTTTGGAGTAAGCATTTCTCACTAGATGATTATTTAAAATGTTGCATCATTTAAACATATTAATTGATTCTCACTACAAACTTAAGCAGATATAAAAACATAAATTCAAAAGGACATAATGAGGTGTTCAAACATTTGACCAGGTATCTTTATCTATATTAACTCAAGCAAAATCAGTAACTTTTTTTTCTAACTTTGGTTGTCAAGGTGGCTGGGTCAATTAACCTATTCTATCTTCCCCTAAGACATATCCATCTTTACCAAATCAAACCCTAGATAATAATAGTATCACGAACCATGATAAAACTAATACATAATTACACAAATGAAGTATGACTACCTTAGTGTTTCCTGCAGAGAATAAGTGATGCATAGCATTTTGTGCTTAAGGGGCACTTTAAGAGCACGGTTTGTGTTAAGTGTAATTTGCTATCACATACTCTGTGCAATATTAGGTTTGACTTAATAGTGCTGCTGTTTTCAATTATAGAATTTTGTTTTTCTTTAGCAGTGTTATATAATACATTAGATGACAAAAATGGCATATTTATGGCACAAGGTGCTATGTATAATTGATAGGTGCAGCATGGTGCATTGTTTATGAGGTTTCGAAGAAACATTATTACCTGTTCCAAAAGATCTTTCACTTTACTATCAGCACTGTCATATTTCTCAGTAACCTCTTTATTCAATCGATCTAACTGTATCTTTAACTCTCCATTCTCGATTTCCAAACTTGTTCTGGTAAAAACAGGAAAATGTTATTAATAACTACACAGCTAGTTTTTTAAATTAGTTCATTTTATTTTTTACCATATAATCATCTATCAATCAATTCAGGTCAATGGTAATTAATGAATTTTTTTTCAAAGAATACTAGTTACTTTATGATTATTCCTTTTCATTAAGATTTTAAGTTTAGTTACTATTTATCCTTCAGACAATTCTAATCAAATATATAAGTTCTTGCAATCTTAATTAAAATTCGCTAAAATTTTACTAGACCCCAATAAAATTGTTGCCTGAGGACTGAGATGTGACAGTCTTTGAAGTCAAATGCACTTATGGACGAGAAATAGTTAGATCAGTTTCATTTGTTAGGTACATTAACAGTCACATACTTTAATTCAGTTACAGTCGTCAGCTGGGAAGAAATTTCTGAAACTTGTTCTTTGATAGCAATATTTTCTGCTTCTTTTGTGCCTTTAAGCTCTTCTGTACTAGCTATATTGTGTCTAAGGGCAGATAACTCACTCTCTGTCTGTGTCTTGCAAGTCTCATATTCCTCTCTTAACTAAATAACAAACAAACAATTATCATAAGAAATACAAATGCAGTTAAAGCTACCTATTTATCAGTCAATGGAATCTGTATTTGGTGCTAGATTGCACAAAATGAACTTTGTTTCACAAATTGACTTAGGATTATAACATGCATCATTTGATTTTAAAATTGAAAGTTGTATACCAATCTTAAGGAAAGCTGAAAATCATTAAAGACTGCCAACAAAAAATAGGTCTATTTTTGCAAAACAAAAAACTTAGCAAGAATTATTTTGTGTATAGAAAATAACACAACAGAAGTTGAATAATACTACAGACATAAGCAAATGTATTAAAAATGGAAAAAAGGCCAACCTTCTTTAGTTCTTCCTGCAACTTGTCATATTCTTCTATTCGTTCTTTATAAGATATATTAGTTTCTTCCATTTTGTTTCTGAACTCCACACTTCTACGTTCAAATTCCTGTTCTTTCACAGATAGATCAGTCTGAAATAAATTGAATAGGTCAGACAGGAATCAAATGTACTGGACTGACAAAAATAAACATCTGTAATGCTAAACTGAGATAAATCTGAGCATGTCAGATAAAACAAGAGCTCCGCGGCCGGAGACATATGCCCCCCAAACAGGGCCTTGACACAGATTTTTGTCCAAGGTCAATGCACTTGCGAGGTATGAGGCCCATCGGTCAATCTATTGACGAGTTATCGCTAAAACGATTTTCACACTCCATGACACAGTGACCTTGACCCTAGACCTAGAAACCCCAATTTCAAAAGGGGTCATCTACTGTCCAAGGCCAATGCACCTGCAAAGTATCAGGCCTATCGGTCAATCCGTTGACGAGTTATTGATGGAAAACAATTTTCACACTCAATGTAACAGTGACCTTGACCTTTGACCTCGTGACCCCAATTTGGGGCTATCTACTGTCCAAGGCTAATGTACCTGCGAAGTATCATGCCGATCGGTCAATCCGTTGACGAGTTATCCATCGGAAACTAACTGGTCTACCGACAGACAGACAGGGGGGCATAAAAATTCTAGATCAGGCTTCAACAAATTGTCATTAGGTCAATTATGATAAGTAAGTCTTGAAGGGGCAGATAGCATTGACAATACATCAGCTTTAGCTCATAAACTGGTGTCTGTAGACCTAATGCTATCAAGACGAGCAGACAGAAAAGAATAAAGTATTTCATGAGATATCTGATTATTAGCAAATATTTCATGATGTTGACTACCAAGTTGTGTCAAAAGACATACTACAAATTAACCAAAATGTACAGAAAGTATAATCATAAATAAACTTGAATAAAATGTCTATTTAAGACAAATAAGTATCAGTAAGCACTTACCCTTAATTGATTCAACATGATATTTAATTTCTCAGTCTGTTGACTTTTCTCCTTGATCAATCTTTCGGTATTAGCTTTCAATGTTTGTATTTCATTCACATAATGTTGTTCAAGACTGCCACTGGAACTCTGGAATATATAATTATACATGTACAGTCAAATCTGTGTCAGAACAAATTTGAATGTCAATACCTTAGATTTCAATTATCAATCTTAAATAAAATTGTGAGACAAAGATATGTATATTTAGTCTGGACTTAAACAAAATAATAAAGGCTTAGCAGTCACAATTTCTACCAACTGAATATACTAGAAAGATTGTATATTGATGATGCTTGATTCACTTATTTCATTTACCTGTATCTCATCATCATGTTTCTTGATAAGTTCAGCAATTTGAGCAGTATGTTTATCAACCAACTCTTCAGATGTCTCCTGAATACTTCTCTCATGCTGTGTCAAAATTTCAGCGACGTATTTCTCGTGGTCAGAAGCAAGTTCTGACACTTGCTGCATTGCTTTGTTGCGTACATCCTGGATCTGTCCATCAAATTCTGCTTTCTGATTGTCAGCCTCTACTTGCATCTGATGCACTAAAGTTTCCAGTTCAGATTTCTCCTGCAAAATGAGTTATAATTCTTTACTTTACAGACAGACACAGTCTTAGAATTAGTGGGTTGCCCCTGCCCGAAAGGATTTTTTCCCTTTTTAAGTCTTTTGGGGATAACCTAGTTTTAGAGAGTCTGGCAACCTGTCAAAAAATTATTTCAAAGACTGCAGACAGATGGACAGACAGACAGATCAAGTAACAATTGTGTCAAATGTGTTTCAAAGTGCCAGATTTTGTAATTCGTTTTCAAGAATTTCACGGCGACTTTTCTTCACTTAACTTTTAAAATACGGCGAAATGAATGAACTTTCAGCGGCTTTTTTGCCCCAATCGCCTAGAAACGTGTTCCCTGGGATAATGTATAAAACAGATGACACTGAAAAATGGTTAGATATTCTTCATGTCCTTAGATCTTGTCAATGGTCTTTGAAATACATACACTTTAAACACACTGCCTTGTGATAATCAACATTTACAACAAGTGTCATAATGAAGTAACAAGAACCTCTAGAATAATGCCACAAGACTCCTGGACACTTTTATATCAAGCACAGTCAAATCTGCAATCAAATGCCACCAAAGGAAGAGAAGCACTATGCTCTTTATGCACAGATGGAATGGATTCAACTTATGATGAGTGTTGTTCACAGAATTACTTTATTAAAGATGGCCGTTCGCCTATACTTGACTGTATCAGAAAATTTACAACAGATTGAGTGAAAATGTTTCAAATTTTTACTTTTTGTAACTGTTCCAGCTGGGCCTTTAATTCATCTCTGAGAGTATCTTGCTGTGACAATGTTGCCATCTTCTGTAGATCTCTCTCTTCTACAGCAAGCTGCATATCTTTTACCTTCTCCTAAACAATTTCAACAGAACACATGTAAGTCAATGATAGCATAGGACATTAAATGGGCAGGCTGCCATATTTTTTAAAGAATACTTTATTCTTTGATACAAAAATTGATGAAGAATATTTATGAAGGTACAAGAAAGGTAAATGAAATTTCTCATTTCCTCATACTATTTTATATACATGAGGCAAATTTAAGACTGTGGCGTTGATTAGAAATAAAAATTAATATAGCTGAGCTATGTCATAAAAAATTTGCACAACTTTTTTTCTTAGAAAGTTTGAAGGTTACACAATATTACTGTTACATACACAGTATATTGCTAACTTTGAATTTTCAACATGAATTTTCTATTTACAATTATTTCATCAGACTTAGACATAGGAAGACATCCATGTAATAATTCATAAATTCATGTTACCAAGACAACAAGCATAACTATTTGTTTTTAAGGTTCTAAAAACATTACACAAAAACAAATACCTGCAAGGCTATCTTATTTTCTTCGAACAGGGATTTCAAAGCATGTTCTTTTTCTGCCTTAAGTTTCTGTATGGAATCATCAAATCTAGATTGAAGTGTTGCTAATTCTTTTTCCTTTGATGTCACAATTTCCTGATGAGCCATTTCTTGATCAGACATCTTCTTTTGCCAAAGTTCATCTCTCTCTATCAACGCTTCTGACACTTTCTCTTCATTCTGCTTGCTAGCTTGCTCCTGTATAGCAAAACACCAATTCAATAATATGCAAGATCTGTTTAAAACACATTACCCCCTCAGGGTGACCTTGACCTTTGACCTACTGATTTGAAAATACACAGGTTCTGTAGAGGTTATCATGAGGAACCAATATATAAAGTTTGATGATTTTAGGTTGAAGCATTTTGATCTTATAGACAAGATGAAAGTTTGGTTCAAACAAACAGACAGACAAACAAAATAAACAGTTCATTTTATTTGCAATTAATATTATTTTCAAGAATTTCTCCCATTTACTATCTTACATGAAGACATTTAATCTTGAATGACCTAAAAAGGCTTTGATTATCCTCCAGCATCTTGGATACCGCCCTGAAAATTCTATACAGTAAATTAAGATTTAAAAATCTTGCAAATGAAATATATTCTAGACATTTACCTTAAAAAAAAAGGTAACAATATATCCACATACAATCAATGAGATGAAACACTCAAACTTTTGTTTACAAACAACCAGTGTCAAGATTTTTAACTTTTATAACTGCCATCTTAAATAAGATGAAACAGGCTCCAGATTCCATTTAATCATGTAACTTTTAAGTTAACAAATTACAAACCTGCATTAAGTTTATAGCAGCTGATTTCCCTCGAGATACTTCTTGGACAAGGCTCTCTTTCTCCGTCTCCATGTCTTCTTCTCTCATTCTCATTTTCTCTTCATATTCTTCTGTTATCTTCCTTTTCTCTTCTTTCAATCTTTTGATTATCTCCCTTGACTTTTCTAATTGCTCTGTTGCTGTAACATTAAGTTTTCTTTATAAAACTAGAGTCTATTTTATGTCATCCAAAACACAGAATTACTTTCTATAACAATTTATTGCCGTACATTTTCCTTGTAAGTTAACTTAAATGTCACAGAAAATATTATTCAGTAAAAGCAAATCCTTCTTTATAAATTTTCTATTAGAAGTAAAAATTCAATGATTTTAACTTTTAATATAAAAAGTGACTAATAAAGGTACACTGCTATAAAAACAAACGTAGAGGAAATGTTGACTTGCTTTGAATATTTTTCTTCAGTAGATCTATAAGGCAATCTATTGTGAAATATTTTTGGCAAAGAACAAAACAAAAATTTGCACAGACAAGGTATTAATTTTTTTATCAGGGGTTCAACGTGCACTAATAGCTAGGGTCAGATGGCAACTTCTCTATTAGGGAAGCACCTAGGTAGAACTACAGACTTTCTGGACCGTCTCAGTCTTCTAATTAGTGGGTTACCCCCTGCCCGAAAGGATATTTTCCCTACTTTAAGTCTTTTTGGGGACAACCAAGTTTTAGAGAGTTTCCTTCATAAGTATATAGTCGGGCAACCTGTAACAAAAAAATAATTCAAAGACTGGGACAGCTTGTTTATATCTGAAATTCAGTCCAAAGTAAGATTCAGTCTCATAACTGTGAGAGGTTTGTG
This sequence comes from Lutraria lutraria, assembly GCA_964023205.1. NCBI lineage: Eukaryota > Metazoa > Mollusca > Bivalvia > Venerida > Mactridae > Lutraria > Lutraria lutraria. Next base: position 23,058,960 of record OZ026848.1, read on the forward strand.
ATGACTAGTACTTGACAAATTAATAGTATGTACCAGCTTTTTCTAGTTTATCCACTTTATCTTTGAGTTCTTTATTTTCTTCAACCATTCCATGTGTTTGAGATCTGATGTCTTGAAGTTCCTGATCTTTTCTTTCCATTTCTTCATGTACTTGTTGTTTCACCTAATTCATAATTAAATAAGTACACAATGAAAAACTGAAACAATTACCATAACAGGTGCTTGGCACAAAGCCTACCTACTCATACAACCCACAAACATTCACCAAAACATACAAAAAGTCATGAAAAATATTTGACATGTGTTTCAGAAACTATTGCAATTCAAATTAATACAGTCACGTCTATCAATCCCAAGTAAAAGTGCTGTCTAAGAACTGATGTGTTTATGATATGAATTTACTTGTTTTCTAAGTGAAAGTGTTTATTAATTGGAATATCACACTTATTAAGTAGATTTTAATACCGAGTTCCCTGTGCATCAATTTCCACATGTATTATAACAAAAAATAAGACTTTTGAAGAAATTTTGACTTAGGACAGCAAAATGCCTTGCCTATCAGAGTACATTGTGAATGCACTGAACTTAGACATTATTAATAATGACAAAGACAGAAAAAATGTAGTTCGAATTCTTGCCTAAAGCTAGAGAGCATTGCAGTGTTGAAATTCATAGTTTGTGTGATCGCCATATGAAAAGAATTTTCAAGTAAATTCATCTAATAAAAACCCCTTGACTGCTTGAGGAATGACATTTTAACACCATCAGAATATAATTGAATGGTAGGTAACAGATAATGCAATATATGTGTAATCAGATTTCAAACCTCAGCGATAGCAATCTGTCTATCTGTTTCTAACTGTTCAATAACTTGTCTGGCTTGTTTGATTTGACCTTGAAGTTTGCTGACCATATCTGGTGAAGTTTGTCCCTGGACATAAAAATATAATCAATCATTTATATTGACTTGTATATGTATGCAAATTATAAACTGTATGTCAAAAATGTATGACAACATATTAACATCAAGAATGAATCTTGAAATATGAAAAAATATAGCTTCTGACTCCTGAGCACTTGTACCAAAACAGTCTTTGAATTAATTTTTTGTGACAGGTTGCCCGACTATATACTGTAGAATCATTAATTTTCGTTGGGGATTTAATTTCGTGGATTTCGTGGTTCGACTCATCCACGAAATCAAATCCCCACGAATTCAAATGCGAAGATAAGGCATTTCTTTTCAAAAATCAAAATCCACGAATTTATGTCCCAATTAAATAGCCTTTTTAGTAAAAACCACGAAAATTGAACCCAACGAAAATTAATGATTCCACAGTATATACTTTATGAAAGAAACTCTCTAAAACTAGGTTGCCCTCCAAAAGACTTAAAGAAGGAAAAAAATCCTTAGGGCAGGGGGTAACCCACTAATTCGAAGACTGCCAAAAGTTATACATCAGTTAAAATTTTGTTGACCCTTCAAATTATTATCAGCCAAATATACAATTTTTGACATCAACTGAGCACCCTAGTCACCAGTATTACCTGTATTTTAGTCAGTTCCATCTTAGAGTCTTCAAGTTTCTTCTGTAATCCTGTGTTCTCTTCAGAAACTTGTGCATACTTTTCTTTGCTAGATTTGATTATCTCCTTACATCTCTGTAACAAACTTTCCTGATGTTTTACCTGAGAAATAATACAAACATGTATGGACATAAAGTTGACATTACTGAAAGCATATAAATGATTGATTAAATAGACTGGTTATTCAAATACGGACAGAAATTTTTAAACAACAGGAAATAAAGTAAATATCAGAGATTCTCAAGTTTGACTGAAACCGGCCTACTGATTATAGAGGAGATACCACTTGACTGATGACAGGCACAGGACAATCACAATAGCTTACTTTGAGCACCATCGACAACACACTGCAGTTAGTAAGTAAATCATATTCATGTTGCCTTTGGTTATAAAAGGCAAAAAGGTGTTTCCATCGTCATCCAAAAAAATATTTGGGGAAGTTAGGTCGCCTTTTTTTCAAATAAATTGCTTTGAATTCAAAGAAATAATTCAAATAAAAATTAAAAAGAAAATCAGCAGGAAATAGATTGACTTAAACAGATAAAAGTCCAGAGCCAGTAGAATATAATAATGGTCAGACAGATTTGTTGAAACCTGGAAATTTTACACTTTAGTTATTATTAATAAATACAAAATTAAACATTACGCTCTCTTGGTGTGTTATTTCATACCTTTTCAGACAGGGTGTTAACCTCTGACTGTAGTTTATCACTCTTCTCTATTTCTTCCTCGTGTTTATCTTTACCAGCTTTGATTTTCTCCTGTAGGTCAGCAGGTATATCTTTACCTTCTTTTAATAATTGGACCTGAAATCAATAGTTAAAGAAACATATCTGTATTGAAAGTTACTTCCATGGGTATAGATTCACCATATTCATTGGTCTGTTATTATTTCAGTAAAAATCTGTTAAGACCGTATTTATAAGTCAATTCTATGATCATCGTGTTAAGTTTATTTGTTTGTTTAATTCGATTTTACACCACTTTTTTATTAACTGGAGTCATATGAGGCAGACAGTTCACCCTAACCATCGTTCCTGGAAAGAGCCAGTACTAGACTACCATCCTCTGTATGCAAGTGCCAACTTTCTCACAAAGAGACATGTTCAGTAGCTAGGCTCGAAACCACCACCCTCTATCAGTGACAGGTTACAGTGATTTGAAGTCACGGAACTTAACCACTCAACCATGGAGGCAGGTCCATAGTGGTAAGGGAAGCCTAAATATTAGAATAACAATCAAAGTATAAATATTAGAATAACAATCAGTTAAATAATATGCACCATGGATACCTTATACTTTGCTATATTTTGATTACTCGTAACAATGTTTAGCATTCTTATATTCATTATTGGTAAAATACATCAATTATTCATCTATCTTAGATATAGCAAAATACAGTATTAACAAGTTTCATGGATAAGATACCTGTTTCTGAAGGACATTGATAAATTCACCCTTTTCTTCAATGACGCAGGTGTAATTTTCTTCCAAATCACGTTTAGCTTTCTGGTCAAGCTGAATTTGCTCTTTTAACTCGGAGATACGTCTGAATGCCCTATCCTGAGACTGGGTTAAAGTATTCTAAAATGAACAAGAAAAAGTCAGGGGGTAATGAAAATGAATTTGCAAACCAGTCTCAAATACAAGTCTCCCATGAACTGGTTCTAAATACTGTCGTAAAATTGACCAATCAGAAGGCTGCATTCAAGGTTTATCTCCAGACATGAATATGAACTAAATCTTCTGACATTAAAATTAAAACTCTAAATGTGACCTTGACCTTTAATCTATGGGACATTGAAATGTGGTATGCCAGTCATATAAAAAAGAAGATCATTAATACCTATATGAATTAAAAAAACTCCTGCATGGTGGACTCAGTTTTTACCCTAACTTGTAGGTAATGGACAGGCACACCACACACTACTGTATGCATTCTGCTTCAGTAGGATCCAATCTCAAACATTCCAGTCAAGAGTACAAATTATATTGCTTTTAAGAATAAACTTACCTTGAATTTATCCCTTTCCTGTACCATGTCCTTGTAAACTGATACAAGTTCCATAAACTTAGCTTTGTACCTGAAATAATGAAATAAATAGCACACTGTGAAATAAATACTTCAAACAGACATTTAAAACATCTAAGATATCAAAATTGCAAAATCAGGAATTGTTTTAGTAAGATTGTTATTCTATTACATAGTGCTTTACTGATTATCAGGTTTTACAAAAAAGAAAAAAAATTGATTCAACAATGCAGTGATATCCAGATTTTTACATACATAAACAAAGGATGATATTTAATATTGTATTATAATGCAAATGTTGTTTTTTTCTTAATAGGGTCTTAACTTAATTGAAGTTATTTCAGACAAGTACAGCAAACAGTCAAAGTCTGCTTGAAGAATAAAACTGTCCAGAGAACATGTCGGCACTATATTTTCTTACCTAGTTGCACGTTTTTGATATTTCTGAATGTAATGATACAGGTCTTCTTTGCTGACCGTATGTAAATCTGTCCCCGATTCATCCATTTCTGACTCCATGTCTGATGGCAAGGAGTAGTGATGCTGTGGGAAGCTAACATTTGTAAAGAAGGAGCTATCGCTGGTGACAGAACTGATAGATGAGGTGCGTGAACGTGCCCGAGGAGTGACATCACCAGGCAAGTTTGGCACAAAGGACTGAAAAAAAAGACATAGAAATAAGTAAAATTTAGAGTTAAAAAAATGTAAAACCCAGCAATTATCCTGGTTAAGATTTAAATATTATAATATAATGAGATTTCAAATCAGGTTAATCACAAAATATTTATTATGGCATTTTCACTTGTCAATACCAGTAAGTAGTAACAGTTATTTCATGACATCTGTTTATAAGCTTTTAATCATCATGTATGAAAAGTTAATATTTTATATTGTTTTCTCAAATCATGATGCAGTCCCAACATAGAATGCAACCTCTGGAAGAGAAAAATGTGGTTCCTCAACATAATTCTTTTACATATTTTTTTATCACGATCATGATTATAACAGATATTGATATAGCCATCAATGATCTTATCACATATGGTGCTTGTGATCAAATGCAGAATTTCTTTCAATAATAAAACAAATCACGATCATGAATGAAATTTAAAATGTCTATCAAAATTAATAATAAAAATAAAACCAAATAAATTAAATACTACATCAAATAAATAAAAAATTACAAGTGTAATATTGTAAATTTATGTATAGTGGCTGTTGATTAGAGCTGTTGATTAGAGGTTGTTGCTCTACCGAGGTTAAATTTATAGTAAATATCAGCTTAGGGAAATTTTGAAGGCATTGTAATAGAGAGGTTGTTGCTCTACAGAGGGCCGCTCTGGAGAAGTTGGACTGTACTTAATTGAAAATAAGGCTCATTTCATTACACTTCTGCCATAAAATCAACTGAAATTTCATTTTAAAGAGAAGTAGCTTAACTTCAATACAATGTACATGTCGGAAGTGTCTTGTATCTTATATGACTTTACAATGACATGAAATCTACCATCAGTGGGAATTCCTAAATAGTCTTACACTAAGTAGTGCAATTATTATTGAACTAAATAATTTATTATACACATTTACCTCAGTACTTGTGTCTTGTAATGGTATATCAATCAACTGACCAACAGGAATTGTTGCTGGGGTTTCTTGTAATGACTGGTTTGCTGTTGCATAGCCTGACAGATCAGCAGACTGGTTACTATCATTGAGTACCTCAGCATTAGGCTTGGTGTTTGACTTCTGTGGTGTACTCTCAGCCAATGGAGGCTCATCAGGGGTTTTATCATCCAACAGCTACAAAAAAAAAAAAGTGCTTAGTTACAGTGTTAGGACATCCAGTGGACCTTTCAGTGAATTGCTGGGTATGGATTTATACTAGGTTGAGGTCACTTCAATCAACATTCCGAAGAGTGTAAAGGGAATGACAATGTTATTATTGAATGTACAGATGACTGACGTAACATAACTAAAATTATTTGTTTTATTTTGTCTTGTTTATCACTTAAGTTATGGAACTGATCTCTTTTAACAGCTTAAGAAGCTTCTACATGCAGATCATTTCACATGGTTTCCGGAACACTTTGGATTTAATCCAAAGCATTACGACTATGAGGAAAATGTTGAAATTGAGTGTACTATAAACCAGAAATATTTGACACCTTTTGCTTGTTGAAGGTATATTTTTATTTAGGTTACGACACGTTGATAGATTTTAGAATAATTTATACATGTTTTTTAAATTTTATCGCGCGGTACACATTTTTGTGTGTTTTTGGGTCATTGTTGAAGACCTTGGATAGGTTAGACCCACACAAGCTTATTACAGCTGTAAAATGGCCTGTGCAAACCATTGATACAAACATTACTTTAGAAGTTTATCCGGTAGCCCTATTACATGTATCCCTTTATATGCCCATTTCCACAGTGACCCTATTACCGCCGATGCCCGGATAATAACAAAAACTCGCACAAACGTGTCGCCTCCACTTCCGTTTCCGTCTGGCATTTTGTCGGTAGGGAACCAGACTATTGTTTACATTGCCTGCCGCGACTTTAAAACATTTTTCATTGATGATACATATCATTTATACAGTCAAGTCAATCTATCATTCACAGTGCCATTTGCATTCAATTCAAATTAACACTGCTTTATAAATGAGTCACATTTTTATGCATTATAATCAGATCTATTAAAACACTGTTTTGATATTTCCGCAAGTGCTAGATGGTCTGCACATTGGTTGGAGTTTAGTACTGACACAGGAATTTCCCACATTACTACATATCTCACATTTGATTTGTCCATAGACAGTAATAAGGTCATTAAGCAAAATATCAACATGGACATCAATCATGATCAGTGAGTCAAGAAATGCGATCACATGATGTATTATTTTATTGTTATTGAGAGTATTTCATGTTTTCCAACAAGAAGAAGACTTGCTTATGAGGGTAAAATGGTTGTATGATTGCAGACTTGCACTGTCATGCATTGTAACACTAGTGAAGAGTTAGGTAGGCAGTAATAGGGACAGCCAGTATATAACTAATTCGGCTTTTCAGTTGGCCGATTTTCATGAACAATTCCAAAGGGCCATGCTCTTAGCCTGTGTGGGACGGGGCCAAATGGAACAAGTATCTCGTCATCACAAACATATTAGTTGGATAAATTATCTGGTAACAGTGACAACCGCAGTAACAGCATGTCTGTCGACACATAACTGTTTCAAGTGTCTATACTAGAGATGAAGGCCTAAGGCTAAGACATGATTATATGACTATTCACGCCTGACAACGTCTGTTTACATACCTAACTGATACAACTAACCAGCTACATACGTTCATGGAGTGTACATTAAAGGCTTTTTACAGACATCGGAAAATATGCTTTCAACGTCTTGCCTTTTATCAGACATGTCAGATGAAGTCACTATAGGCACCGATTTACCTTAGAAGCCGAAGCTATGGCTCCTTTCAATGGAGACTGGTTAACTCCTTGCTCGAGCTTCTTTCTCAAATTTTTGAACATTTCAAAATTTTGTCTTCAGCATAGGTTCAATACATCTCGAATAATTCAATGTTTTTACTAAAATTGACAGGTGTCTGCAACCGGAAGTTTCAGCTTCAATCAAGTCTGCCCATGCGCGACACGTTGGTAATTGTGTAGAGTACGGCACATTCAGACCTTTATGAGGACTTATAATATTTGCTAGTTATTTTTTTTATTATTCACACGTACATGGGTTAGTGTAACACTAACCCCTGTATGTACATTCTAGAGATTGGATCTAAGTTAATAAATTTGTGTTAAAAGATATAATGTGCATTTGCGGTCCGTGCATTTACATAAAAGTGTGTTGAAATAAATTCATCTACAATTTCTATTGGTGCAATTTGTATCGTCAAACAGAACCCTCAAGTATCTTATGTGCACGTCGATTCGGAGAGATATTGTTTGATTTTTCAAAAGGTGTATTCACAGGAGCTAATACCGCCCAGCTTCCTGTGCGAAATTTTCTAATAGTTACGCCACAATTATTATTCATATGACTAAATAGTAATTAAATAATGCATTGCACATTATAACAACATTACATACTTTGTGAGTACATCCATGGATATCCATGGCGAAAAGAAAGATCTGGCAACCCAGGGATTTTTACAAAGAAAGTGACACTGATAGTTCCCTCGGAAAATATGCTGAATATTTTCACCAAAAAATCTATGTCCCCTATCATAGTTTTCATTATAAATATTGCCCAAAGTTTACTTATAAATATTTGATATATATGTTTTCCTATTTTACCAGCGCCCAGTATCTTCTATTCTTAAACAAATTCTCGTAAACGTATGTCTGGTTAAATGTTAAAGATAATATAAAACTACATTTTTATACGTCATAGATCATATTTTGCTTGTCCTCAGTATATTCCGTACACGTGGTCGTTCATCTATAACCGTTGATCATGGACCAGTACTATTCACTGTTGTTCTTTCACAATTAATCGACACAGGTGGATGATATCTTTGTAGATAGATGACATTTCGTGTATTTTTTATGAGAGACTATAACATTCCGCGACAGGGGATCAAACTCTGATCACACGGCCATCATAACAGCTGCTTCGGTACTGAATTTAAATATAGTGTTATATATGCGTCGGTGAAAATTTATAAAAATTGTATAATTATTGAAGGTACGTGTATTTGTTTTTCGTGTGACTTCGTCTGGAGCCAAAGTTATTGGTCCCATAAATAGTATGTACATGTTTTGTATGTACATGCGAATTCTTTGCCCGAGGTAATTAATAAGGTATATTTGTGACCAGTGTGTGGATGCGCATTAGTCATGGACGATTTTCTACGAAAAACTGACTATATTGTTTTAACAGGCATATATTTTCAAGCGAAATCTATTGAACGCACTTGGGCCTGAGTACATCCCCCACTAGCATTCAGAATTTCTGCGTACACACCATTATTGGTCAAACTACGCCCCTGAATTATTCCAGAAGCAACTGGCATATTCAAGCTGGGGTCTGACCAAAGCTTTATAGGCAAATTCTCTAATATTTGGGGTTTTGCATGGGATGTTTCGTTTAATGAAATTTAGTGTTCGGGTTGCCTTGGATGTAACCAAATTAACATGTTTGTTAAAGTTGAGATCTGGGGATATGCAGGAATGGCTTAAGACTAAATTAATGAGTACAGCCATCGTGCTTAAATCTCAACTTTGGTTTTGTTTGTAATGCTTGTACATAGTAAAAAAGTACGGACACTGCTGTTGTTGCTGATGAACCACTGGTGTTGTTGTTATTGCTGATGATGATTAGGTTCATCATTTGGTATCATGCTGCTTAATTATATGTATAATTTCTGTTGTGTTTATTCGTCTTTGCTGATTGCTATTGTTATCATTGTGATAGCTGCTTTGTTATAAAACATATTGCTACTGTTGCTAACGTTGATGATTAATATATAATGTTTGTTATTTGCATTTGAGCTATTTATAGACTGACTGCTGTTGATTCATTGTTCATTCTTAATTCTTTTTAATTGTTGCTGCTCATGATGATGACAAGAGCTTAGATTCATTATTTAGAGTTGCAGCGTTTTTATGTTAAAACTTCAATAGTACTGCTTTGGTGGAAGGTTGAGTCAATGTCTACACCTTAGAATATTAATTCTGTAGTCCACATGTAAAAGGACTTTTTTTTAAAAAGTGTTCGTGGAAATCTCGAAAATAATGTGGAAAGTATTAATTTGTATTCTAGTAAGATTGTTTCTGTGTTGCGTTTTTAAAAAGGATGCTTGTAAAATTCATGATTTTGATTACATTCATGACAAAACTTTATTATAATCGGTAGATTAAATGTTTTCTCGAATAAGTTTTGTTTGGTCAAAATTATGTTGCCAACTATATTTTTTCAGTATTCGGTTATTACTTGTCCTAATTAAGTGCCTTTGTGATATTCATTGATATTAAATTAAATGTGTTTAGATATTTATTTAAATTCTGCTTTCTTTCAAACTAACAACTGGTTGAAATCTTTGATTATCTGCGAAAGAAAGAGACAAGTAATAATATTGAAACAATATAGGTGGTAATTTATCAAATGTTAAGTTTGGACATACATGTAGTATATGTATGCAAGTTCTAAACAAATCATTACTCCAACACATGATATCACTTCAAATGTTCATTACATTACTGTCAAGAAAATACGAACAAACAAAAACTTAATTTACATTTATTTTTAACAACAAAAACATAATTTACATAGAATATCTATTCATAATGACAATAACATATTTGTCGTTTACATAACATTTATTATTTCTTTAAGATCTTCAAATAAAACATTTAATCATGTAACATGACAAAGGCAATGGTTAACATGAGATGCATACATAATATAGATTCATGATATAACCTGCCCTATCATTGAAAAACTGTGCGCAAACTGAATGGCCCAGGAAAAACCAGAGATCAAAACCATGTGGGAAAAAAATATCTGGAAACCTGTACCCCATGTCAAGTTTCAGATTGCAGAGCATATGGGGCCACACTCTTTCTTAAGATCGACAGTAAACAAACATTCAGAAAATTCTGAATTTACAACTACAAAAATAAAGCTAAGAAGAATAAAAAACTTTCAAAACTTTTAAAGCTAATCAATATTCTGTTAAGTTTAAAAAAGTGTACGTTAAAGACGTTTCCTAGAGTTGCCACTGCACCTTCAAAATGAGCAGATGTAATATTACAGTAACGATACTTAGTATCTAAACATGTCTTTAATAATGTTCAAACAATAAATTTCATTCCCATACAATAGACAACAAAGTTTTTGTTTTTTTACTTGATAAATAATATGTTTAGTTTAAAAAAGTGTACTATACCAATCTTAAGACAGTAAACTATGAGACACAATAAAGATTTATTTACAAACTACAAATCACTCAATTTAAGACATGTTACCCAGAAAGGTAATATAGCTGGCATAAGAATAGTGTTCAAGTGTATAAAGCTATGCCTGACAAGAAATGCTACATAAATTACAACAAATATTAAATCACAATGTTTTCATAACCTTACAGTGTTGCTCAAAAGAGGTCTAACAGAAACTGTCTGTGTAATTTAACAAAAGGTGATCATTACAAGTTATCATAATAAAGTAAGATATCAGAATAACGATTCCCAACATTTTAATCTGATTCAAGCAGAGTTTGCCGAGTTCAAACATGCCCAGCTTGCTTATCACAAAAAATATACACAATGGATTTTACCTTCCAAAATGAAGCTAGTCAAAGTATGTCAAATGAAAAGCTAAAATATTCCACATTTTGGCAACTATAACACAGCTAACAATCTGTGCAAATCAATGCAATAAAGCAATTCTATAAATTAACAGCCATTCTGCCATGCAGGTTTTCTTCAACTGGAATATCTCAATTAGTTTTGTTTTTCTCCTTAAATTTTGTGCTTGTAAGCCAAACACCAACTTTCTCTGAATTAAATGGAACTGATTGAAGCCAGCGCATAATAACATTTTTTGTTCAGTCTTATGTAATATTAACCCCATAAAATGCTTGAAACTGTCACTTCGAGTTCTTTTGTTTCCAACAACTCCAGAAGATTCTTTTATGAGAAGTTGTCTGATGAAGTTGTTATCTGTAACAAATAAAACAAATTAAATACCATGAATTTGTGGTACTGTAGTATTTCATCTTTTGGACTAACAACATGTAAAAAGAATTTAAGAACATAAGTTAATGCTACAATCACAAGTCGACATCAAAAACAAATATTAATAGCAAATTATAACTTAGTCATTTAGATACAACCTTTAAAACTGACTGAATAAAAGAAGCGAACTCCTATTAAACAACACCCACTGAACCGAATCAAGCAAGAACACTATGCACTTCACTTCACCTTGACCTTGGCACCCATTGATACTAAGGCAATCCCGAAAATCAAGATCTTAAGTTGGTATCCCTCAATTAATAAGGGCCTCATTTCAGGAGTCAACACATCCGACTGCTGAAATAAAGAAAATACTCATAAATACAGAGCTAGTGGAATCAGTTGGCATCATATATCTTACACCCAAAGATGAAAATCATGACAACTTAGAAAGCTTGAACATAACAATTATACAGATCATGCAAACAGAATGATTAACTAAAGAAACAAGCAGATGACAGACCTGTTCAACAGTTCAAACTGAAGAATAAATGTCAAGAAGCAAACACACTTACATTTTGGTGCTGTGCAGCATCTGCTAGCCCTAATCTTCGCAACCATTGCGATCAAGAGCTTGCCATCAATCTGTGTGCCGAGCTTTCTTCTGCTGTTGGGTTCCCTCGATGAGAGTCTTCATCCAAGTGACAACATATCCCACTGCTGAAATGAAGGAATCACACACATCAGTACAGAGCTGGAGTATTCATTTTGTACATGTACCTTACACACGGTTGAAAACCACTTAGAATGTTCCTAATCTACAATGCTAAACAGATCACATAGACCGAATGCTTGACAAAAAGAAGCAAGCAGATAACTAGCTCATTCAACAGCACCAATAAAAGTACAGATGTCAAGAAGCAAAAGTATTTACCTCAGGATGGTGTGCAGCAAACGTTGACCCCGACCATGGCCACCTTTGAGACAAAGACCTTGCCGACAATCTGTGCGCTGATCATCTTCCTCATGGTGCTGTTTTCCCTTGAAGATGTCCAGGTACTTATCTGTACTTCCTCTCAAAAAACAACCAGCTCACATTGCATACATGAAGAAAAACACAGGTCACCGAAAATGCAGAAAGTACCGAGTTAAACAAAGAGAATCACATAGAAGTCAAAATATAAGTTCAGGAAATGTTAGTTATAGGGAGGGCATCAAATATATACACAAAAAGAAGGTCGACAAAAGTTAGTAAACAAAGAGAATCACATACAAGGCCAAATATAAGTTAAGCAAATGTTAGTTATGAATAGGGAGGGCATCACATATATACACAAAAACAAGATCGACTAAAGTTAGTAAACTAAGAGAATCACATACAAGGCCAAATACAAGTTAAGCAAATGTTAGTTATAGGGAGGGCATCACATATATACACAAAACGAAGGTCGACAAAAGTTTAATAAACAAAGAGAATCACATACAAGGCCAAATACAAGTTAAGCAAATGTTAGTTTTAGGGAGGGCATCACATATATACACAAAAACAAGGTCGACAAAAGTTAGTTAACAAAGAGAATCACATACAAGGCCAAATACAAGTTAAGCAAATGTTAGTTTTAGGGAGGGCATCACATATATACACAAAAAGAAGGTCGACTAAAGTTAGTAAACAAAGAGAATCACATACAAGGCCGAATATGAGTTAAGCAAATGTTAGTTATGGGGAGGGCATCACATATATACACAAAAGTAAGGTCGATTAAAGTTAGTAAACAAAGAGAATCACATACAAGGCCAAATACAAGTTAAGCAAAGGTTAGTTATAGGGAGGGCATCACATATATACACAAAAATAAGGTCGACAAAAGTTAGTAAACAAAGAGAATCACATACAAGGGCAAATACAAGTTAAGCAAATGTTAGCTATAGGGAGGGCATCACATACATAGACAAAAAGAAGGTCGACAAAAGTTAGTAAACAAAGATAATCACATACAAGGCCAACTACAAGTTAAGCAAATGTTAGTTATAGGGAGGGCATCACATATATACACAAAAATAAGGTCGACTAAAGTTAGTAAACAAAGAGAATCACATACAAGGCCAACTACAAGTTAAGCAAATGTTAGTTTTAGGGAGGGAATCACATATATACACGAAAAGAAAGTCGACAAAGGTTAGTAAACAAAGAGAATCACATACAAGGCCAAATACAAGTTAAGCAAATGTTAGTTATAGGGAGGGCATCACATATATACACAAAAGTAAGGTCGATTAAAGTTAGTAAACAAAGAGAATCACATACAAGGCCAAATATATGTTAAACAAATGTTAGTTGTAGGGAGGGCATCACATATACATATATACTAAATCAAAGTCGACTAGAGTTAGTAAACAAACAGCAACACATACAAGTCCAAAAAGTATGTTAGTTATAGGGAGGGCATCATAAATACATACAAAAAAGGTCGACCACAGAATAGGGTTCACAAGAAAAGTCAGTGAGACAGAAAGTTTGGCTCGGTGTGAGAAGGGCAGGGACGCCGGAACCCTGTAATGTTACGAATAACACCCACCTACCCAATTATACATTATTAAAGGTCTCCCGAAACAAGGAAAATTAAATATCAGCTGCATAAATATTATTAGAAAAGTTATGTTCACTCACCTAAGCAAACTCCCTGAAGTAAACAGATTCCTTCACGCGGCATTGTTGTTTCCTACCAGAAGTCGCGAGTTTCTTACCAGAATCAACCATATCTTCACTTGCCCTCAAAAACAACCAGTTCGCATTCTATACATGATGCAAACACACATGTCACCATAAACTGCAAAAAAGTACTGAGTTAAACAAAGGACATCACAAAAAGACAAGGACAACCACAGTTCATGAACAAAGAGCATAGCATACAAGTCGAAAACTAATTTCAGAAAATGTTAGTTATAGAGAGGGCATAACATATATATACATAAACAAAGTCGACACAAATTGTAAACAAAGAGAATCACATACAAGGCCAAATATAAGTTAAGGAAATGTTAGTTATAGGGAGGGAGGGCATCACATATATAGACAAAAATGTCGACAAAAGTTAGTAAACAAAGAGAATCACATACAAGGCCAAATACAAGTTATGCAAATGTTAGTTTTAGGGAGGGCATCACATATATACACAAAAACAAGGTCGACAAAAGTTAGTAAACAAGGAGAATCACATACAAGGCCAAATACAAGTTATGCAAATGTTAGTTTTAGGGAGGGCATCACAAATATACACAAAAAGAAGGTCGACTAAAGTTAGTAAACAAAGAGAATCACATACAAGGCCAAATACAAGTTATGCAAATGTTAGTTTTAGGGAGGGCATCACAAATATACACAAAAACAAGGTCGACAAAAGTTAGTAAACAAGGAGAATCACATACAAGGCCAAATATAAGTTAAGCAAATGTTAATTATAGGGAGGGCATCACATATGTACACAAAAGTAAGGTCGATTAAAGTTAGTAAACAAAGAGAATCACATACAAGGCCAAATACAAGTTATGCAAATGTTAGTTTTAGGGAGGGCATCACAAATATACACAAAAAGAAGGTCGACTAAAGTTAGTAAACAAAGAGAATCACATACAAGGCCAAATACAAGTTAAGCAAATGTTAATTATAGGGAGGGCATCACATATGTACACAAAAGTAAGGTCGATTAAAGTTAGTAAACAAAGAGAATCACATACAAGGCCAAATACAAGTTAAGCAAATGTTAGTTTTAGGGAGGGCATCACATATATACACAAAAAGAAGGTCGACTAAAGTTAGTAAACAAAGAGAATCACATACAAGGCCAAATACAAGTTAAGCAAATGTTAGTTTTAGGGAAGGCATCACATATATACACAAAAAGAAGGTCAACTAAAGTTAGTAAACAAAGAGAATCACATACAAGGCCAAATATATGTTAAGCAAATGTTAGCTATAGGGAGGGCATCACATACATACACAAAAAGAAGGTCGACAAAAGTTAGTAAACAAAGAGAATCACATACAAGGCCAAATACAAGTTAAGCAAATGTTAGTTATAGGGAGGGCATCACATATATACACAAAAATAAGGTCGACCAAGGTTAGTAAACAAAGAGAATCACATACAAGGGCAAATACAAGTTAAGCAAATGTTAGTTTTAGGGAGGGCATCACATATATACACGAAAAGAAGGTCGATTAAAGTTAGTAAACAAAGAGAATCACATACAAGGCCAAATATAAGTAAAGCAAATGTTAGTAGTAGGGAGGGCATCACATATACATATATACTAAATCAAAGTCGACTAGAGTTAGTAAACAAACAGCAACACATACAAGTCCAAAAAGTATGTTAGTTATAGGGAGGGCATCATAAATACATACAAAAAGGTCGACCACAGAATAGGGTTCACAGGAAATGTTAGTGAGACAGAAAGTTTGGCTCGGTGTGAGAAGGGCAGGGACGCCGGAACCCTGTAATGTTACGAATAACACCCACCTACCCAATTATACATTATTAAAGGTCTCCCGAAACAAGGAAAATTAAATATCAGCTGCATAAATATTATTAGAAAAGTTATGTTCACTCACCTAAGCAAACTCCCTGAAGTAAACAGATTCCTTCACGCGGCATTGTTGTTTCCTACCAGAAGTCGCGAGTTTCTTACCAGAATCAACCATATCTTCACTTGCCCTCAAAAACAACCAGTTCGCATTCTATACATGATGCAAACACACATGTCACCATAAACTGCAAAAAAGTACTGAGTTAAACAAAGGACATCACAAAAAGACAAGGACAACCACAGTTCATGAACAAAGAGCATAGCATACAAGTCGAAAACTAATTTCAGAAAATGTTAGTTATAGAGAGGGCATAACATATATATACATAAACAAAGTCGACACAAATTGTAAACAAAGAGAATCACATACAAGGCCAAATATAAGTTAAGGAAATGTTAGTTATAGGGAGGGAGGGCATCACATATATAGACAAAAATGTCGACAAAAGTTAGTAAACAAAGAGAATCACATACAAGGCCAAATACAAGTTATGCAAATGTTAGTTTTAGGGAGGGCATCACATATATACACAAAAACAAGGTCGACAAAAGTTAGTAAACAAGGAGAATCACATACAAGGCCAAATACAAGTTATGCAAATGTTAGTTTTAGGGAGGGCATCACAAATATACACAAAAAGAAGGTCGACTAAAGTTAGTAAACAAAGAGAATCACATACAAGGCCAAATACAAGTTATGCAAATGTTAGTTTTAGGGAGGGCATCACAAATATACACAAAAACAAGGTCGACAAAAGTTAGTAAACAAGGAGAATCACATACAAGGCCAAATATAAGTTAAGCAAATGTTAATTATAGGGAGGGCATCACATATGTACACAAAAGTAAGGTCGATTAAAGTTAGTAAACAAAGAGAATCACATACAAGGCCAAATACAAGTTATGCAAATGTTAGTTTTAGGGAGGGCATCACAAATATACACAAAAAGAAGGTCGACTAAAGTTAGTAAACAAAGAGAATCACATACAAGGCCAAATACAAGTTAAGCAAATGTTAATTATAGGGAGGGCATCACATATGTACACAAAAGTAAGGTCGATTAAAGTTAGTAAACAAAGAGAATCACATACAAGGCCAAATACAAGTTAAGCAAATGTTAGTTTTAGGGAGGGCATCACATATATACACAAAAAGAAGGTCGACTAAAGTTAGTAAACAAAGAGAATCACATACAAGGCCAAATACAAGTTAAGCAAATGTTAGTTTTAGGGAAGGCATCACATATATACACAAAAAGAAGGTCAACTAAAGTTAGTAAACAAAGAGAATCACATACAAGGCCAAATATATGTTAAGCAAATGTTAGCTATAGGGAGGGCATCACATACATACACAAAAAGAAGGTCGACAAAAGTTAGTAAACAAAGAGAATCACATACAAGGCCAAATACAAGTTAAGCAAATGTTAGTTATAGGGAGGGCATCACATATATACACAAAAATAAGGTCGACCAAGGTTAGTAAACAAAGAGAATCACATACAAGGGCAAATACAAGTTAAGCAAATGTTAGTTTTAGGGAGGGCATCACATATATACACGAAAAGAAGGTCGATTAAAGTTAGTAAACAAAGAGAATCACATACAAGGCCAAATATAAGTAAAGCAAATGTTAGTAGTAGGGAGGGCATCACATATACATATATACTAAATCAAAGTCGACTAGAGTTAGTAAACAAACAGCAACACATACAAGTCCAAAAAGTATGTTAGTTATAGGGAGGGCATCATAAATACATACAAAAAGGTCGACCACAGAATAGGGTTCACAGGAAATGTTAGTGAGACAGAAAGTTTGGCTCGGTGTGAGAAGGGCAGGGACGCCGGAACCCTGTAATGTTACGAATAACACCCACCTACCCAATTATACATTATTAAAGGTCTCCCGAAACAAGGAAAATTAAATATCAGCTGCATAAATATTATTAGAAAAGTTATGTTCACTCACCTAAGCAAACTCCCTGAAGTAAACAGATTCCTTCACGCGGCATTGTTGTTTCCTACCAGAAGTCGCGAGTTTCTTACCAGAATCAACCATATCTTCACTTGCCCTCAAAAACAACCAGTTCGCATTCTATACATGATGCAAACACACATGTCACCATAAACTGCAAAAAAGTACTGAGTTAAACAAAGGACATCACAAAAAGACAAGGACAACCACAGTTCATGAACAAAGAGCATAGCATACAAGTCGAAAACTAATTTCAGAAAATGTTAGTTATAGAGAGGGCATAACATATATATACATAAACAAAGTCGACACAAATTGTAAACAAAGAGAATCACATACAAGGCCAAATATAAGTTAAGGAAATGTTAGTTATAGGGAGGGAGGGCATCACATATATAGACAAAAATGTCGACAAAAGTTAGTAAACAAAGAGAATCACATACAAGGCCAAATACAAGTTATGCAAATGTTAGTTTTAGGGAGGGCATCACATATATACACAAAAACAAGGTCGACAAAAGTTAGTAAACAAGGAGAATCACATACAAGGCCAAATACAAGTTATGCAAATGTTAGTTTTAGGGAGGGCATCACAAATATACACAAAAAGAAGGTCGACTAAAGTTAGTAAACAAAGAGAATCACATACAAGGCCAAATACAAGTTATGCAAATGTTAGTTTTAGGGAGGGCATCACAAATATACACAAAAACAAGGTCGACAAAAGTTAGTAAACAAGGAGAATCACATACAAGGCCAAATATAAGTTAAGCAAATGTTAATTATAGGGAGGGCATCACATATGTACACAAAAGTAAGGTCGATTAAAGTTAGTAAACAAAGAGAATCACATACAAGGCCAAATACAAGTTATGCAAATGTTAGTTTTAGGGAGGGCATCACAAATATACACAAAAAGAAGGTCGACTAAAGTTAGTAAACAAAGAGAATCACATACAAGGCCAAATACAAGTTAAGCAAATGTTAATTATAGGGAGGGCATCACATATGTACACAAAAGTAAGGTCGATTAAAGTTAGTAAACAAAGAGAATCACATACAAGGCCAAATACAAGTTAAGCAAATGTTAGTTTTAGGGAGGGCATCACATATATACACAAAAAGAAGGTCGACTAAAGTTAGTAAACAAAGAGAATCACATACAAGGCCAAATACAAGTTAAGCAAATGTTAGTTTTAGGGAAGGCATCACATATATACACAAAAAGAAGGTCAACTAAAGTTAGTAAACAAAGAGAATCACATACAAGGCCAAATATATGTTAAGCAAATGTTAGCTATAGGGAGGGCATCACATACATACACAAAAAGAAGGTCGACAAAAGTTAGTAAACAAAGAGAATCACATACAAGGCCAAATACAAGTTAAGCAAATGTTAGTTATAGGGAGGGCATCACATATATACACAAAAATAAGGTCGACCAAGGTTAGTAAACAAAGAGAATCACATACAAGGGCAAATACAAGTTAAGCAAATGTTAGTTTTAGGGAGGGCATCACATATATACACGAAAAGAAGGTCGATTAAAGTTAGTAAACAAAGAGAATCACATACAAGGCCAAATATAAGTAAAGCAAATGTTAGTAGTAGGGAGGGCATCACATATACATATATACTAAATCAAAGTCGACTAGAGTTAGTAAACAAACAGCAACACATACAAGTCCAAAAAGTATGTTAGTTATAGGGAGGGCATCATAAATACATACAAAAAGGTCGACCACAGAATAGGGTTCACAGGAAATGTTAGTGAGACAGAAAGTTTGGCTCGGTGTGAGAAGGGCAGGGACGCCGGAACCCTGTAATGTTACGAATAACACCCACCTACCCAATTATACATTATTAAAGGTCTCCCGAAACAAGGAAAATTAAATATCAGCTGCATAAATATTATTAGAAAAGTTATGTTCACTCACCTAAGCAAACTCCCTGAAGTAAACAGATTCCTTCACGCGGCATTGTTGTTTCCTACCAGAAGTCGCGAGTTTCTTACCAGAATCAACCATATCTTCACTTGCCCTCAAAAACAACCAGTTCGCATTCTATACATGATGCAAACACACATGTCACCATAAACTGCAAAAAAGTACTGAGTTAAACAAAGGACATCACAAAAAGACAAGGACAACCACAGTTCATGAACAAGGAGCATAGCATACAAGTCGAAAACTAATTTCAGAAAATGTTAGTTATAGAGAGGGCATAACATATATATACATAAACAAAGTCGACACAAATTGTAAACAAAGAGAATCACATACAAGGCCAAATATAAGTTCAGGAAATGTTAGTTATAGGGAGGGAGGGCATCACATATATAGACAAAAATGTCGACAAAAGTTAGTAAACAAAGAGAATCACATACAAGGCCAAATACAAGTTATGCAAATGTTAGTTTTAGGGAGGGCATCACAAATATACACAAACAGAAGGTCGACTAAAGTTAGTAAACAAAGAGAATCACATACAAGGCCAAATACAAGTTAAGCAAATGTTAGTTTTAGGGAGGGCATCACATATATACACAAAAACAAGGTCGACAAAAGTTAGTAAACAAGGAGAATCACATACAAGGCCAAATACAAGTTATGCAAATGTTAGTTTTAGGGAGGGCATCACAAATATACACAAAAAGAAGGTCGATTAAAGTTAGTAAACAAAGAGAATCACATACAAGGCCAAATACAAGTTAAGCAAATGTTAGTTTTAGGGAGGGCATCACATATATACACAAAAACAAGGTCGACAAAAGTTAGTAAACAAGGAGAATCACATACAAGGCCAAATATAAGTTAAGCAAATGTTAATTATAGGGAGGGCATCACATATATACACAAAAACAAGGTCGACAAAAGTTAGTAAACAAGGAGAATCACATACAAGGCCAAATATAAGTTAAGCAAATGTTAATTATAGGGAGGGCATCACATATGTACACAAAAGTAAGGTCGATTAAAGTTAGTAAACAAAGAGAATCACATACAAGGCCAAATACAAGTTAAGCAAATGTTAGTTTTAGGGAGGGCATCACATATATACACGAAAAGAAGGTCGATTAAAGTTAGTAAACAAAGAGAATCACATACAAGGCCAAATATAAGTAAAGCAAATGTTAGTAGTAGGGAGGGCATCACATATACATATATACTAAATCAAAGTCGACTAGAGTTAGTAAACAAACAGCAACACATACAAGTCCAAAAAGTATGTTAGTTATAGGGAGGGCATCATAAATACATACAAAAAGGTCGACCACAGAATAGGGTTCACAGGAAATGTTAGTGAGACAGAAAGTTTGGCTCGGTGTAAGAAGGGCAGGGACGCCGGAACCCTGTAATGTTACGAATAACACCCACCTACCCAATTATACATTATTAAAGGTCTCCCGAAACAAGGAAAATTAAGTATCAGCTGCATAAATATTATTAGAAAAGTTATGTTCACTCACCTAAGCAAACTCCCTGAAGTAAACAGATTCCTTCACGCGGCATTGTTGTTTCCTACCAGAAGTCGCGAGTTTCTTACCAGAATCAACCATATCTTCACTTGCCCTCAAAAACAACCAGTTCGCATTCTATACATGATGCAAACACACATGTCACCATAAACTGCAAAAAAGTACTGAGTTAAACAAAGGACATCACAAAAAGACAAGGACAACCACAGTTCATGAACAAAGAGCATAGCATACAAGTCGAAAACTAATTTCAGAAAATGTTAGTTATAGAGAGGGCATAACATATATATACATAAACAAAGTCGACACAAATTGTAAACAAAGAGAATCACATACAAGGCCAAATATAAGTTCAGGAAATGTTAGTTATAGGGAGGGAGGGCATCACATATATAGACAAAAATGTCGACAAAAGTTAGTAAACAAAGAGAATCACATACAAGGCCAAATACAAGTTATGCAAATGTTAGTTTTAGGGAGGGCATCACAAATATACACAAACAGAAGGTCGACTAAAGTTAGTAAACAAAGAGAATCACATACAAGGCCAAATACAAGTTAAGCAAATGTTAGTTTTAGGGAGGGCATCACAAATATACACAAAAAGAAGGTCGATTAAAGTTAGTAAACAAAGAGAATCACATACAAGGCCAAATACAAGTTAAGCAAATGTTAGTTTTAGGGAGGGCATCACATATATACACAAAAACAAGGTCGACAAAGGTTAGTAAACAAGGAGAATCACATACAAGGCCAAATATAAGTTAAGCAAATGTTAATTATAGGGAGGGCATCACATATGTACACAAAAGTAAGGTCGATTAAAGTTAGTAAACAAAGAGAATCACATACAAGGCCAAATACAAGTTAAGCAAATGTTAGTTTTAGGGAGGGCATCACATATATACACAAAAAGAAGGTCGACTAAAGTTAGTAAACAAAGAGAATCACATACAAGGCCAAATACAAGTTAAGCAAATGTTAGTTTTAGGGAGGGCATCACATATATACACAAAAAGAAGGTCAACTAAAGTTACTAAACAAAGAGAATCACATACAAGGCCAAATATATGGTAAGCAAATGTTAGCTATAGGGAGGGCATCACATACATACACAAAAAGAAGGTCGACAAAAGTTAGTAAACAAAGAGAATCACATACAAGGCCAAATATAAGTTAAGCAAATGTTAGTTATAGGGAGGGCATCACATATATACACAAAAATAAGGTCGACCAAGGTTAGTAAACAAAGAGAATCACATACAAGGGCAAATACAAGTTAAGCAAATGTTAGTTTTAGGGAGGGCATCACATATATACACGAAAAGAAGGTCGATTAAAGTTAGTAAACAAAGAGAATCACATACAAGGCCAAATATAAGTTAAGCAAATGTTAGTAGTAGGGAGGGCATCACATATACATATATACTAAATCAAAGTCGACTAGAGTTAGTAACCAAACAGCAACACATACAAGTCCAAAAAGTATGTTAGTTATAGGGAGGGCATCATAAATACATACAAAAAGGTCGACCACAGAATAGGGTTCACAGGAAATGTTAGTGAGACAGAAAGTTTGGCTCGGTGTAAGAAGGGCAGGGACGCCGGAACCCTGTAATGTTACGAATAACACCCACCTACCCAATTATACATTATTATAGGTCTCCCGAAACAAGGAAAATTAAATATCAGCTGCATAAATATTATTAGAAAAGTTTTGTTCACTCACCTAAGCAAACTCCCTGAAGTAAACAGATTCCTTCACGCGGCATTGTTGTTTCCTACCAGAAGTCGCGAGTTTCTTACCAGAATCAACCATATCTTCACTTGCCCTCATAAACAACCAGCTCGCATTCTATACATGATGCAAACACACGTCTGGAAACCTGTAACCCATGTCAAATTTCTGATTGCAGGCATATTGGGCCTCGCTCTTTATAAATGCAAAAGTATTAGACAGTATAATCATATATATACATGTAACTTCATTCTCAAACAAAGGACAGTACATTTTAAAAAATAGCAATCATAAAGCATTTGAGTAATCAGGAAACTAGATTTTAGAAAAATCTAAATTTATCACAGAATAATAGGGCCATCAAAATATCAACAATCTAGGCTTTTTAAAGTTACTTGGATATCTAATGGTAGACCATATCAACCGGGGTCATCTGTCTATACATGTCTAACATTCAAACCAATTAAAGACCTAAAGAGGTGAATTGGCTAGACAAGATTTGATCACAAACAAGCAAAACAGACAAGGGCATCCACATATTGACATCTTCCCACAGAATCCACATCAGTAGACCTGCAAAAGAGAAAACAGAACAGCAGAATATGGTCACAAAAACACAAATACAATATAACCTTGATTATTTGAAGACTGATTATCCAAATACCATGAATTATCAAAATGATCTTTTCGGACCCTAGAGATCACAAAAAATAAGACTATACTACCACATCTTAAAGAAATTAGATCATTCACAAACGAAGGATAAAAAGTAACGGCACCTGCCTTTCCTACTCTCCAATTCAATTCATAGTGGCATCAGTTCATATATCCTACACCGCTTTCACTGAAGAAGCCTATCCTAAATAGTTTAACACTGTGCAAACTTGACTTAAAATAATCATTATGCAGAAGTCACAAATTTTGTCTTCAATCATTTTCTGCATAATCAGACGCATTCATTTATCTTTTGGTAGGAAGAAAGTGCTATGCCAGTATGCTAACAGTTATTAAATAGATACTAGTATAATCCAAAATTAAACTAGGCATGCAGACCTGATGAAGAACACCACCCCAGTAAGAAAAGCTACTGGTGCCCGGGTGGCTTCGACATACTGTGGCCTTGAGCCCTTAATCAAGTTTTTGCTGGACATAACACAATCATCCTAAATGCACCAGTGTTCAGACAAATACAAAAATCAAAGAAATGCTCCAAGAATCGCTATACATCAGCATCCAAAAGCTAGCAAGATGAGAACTTAGCCATACTCAAAATAAACTGATCAGGAGTTTACTTTCCTTGTTTGCAAATTAGCTTTGATGTGATTTATCATGTTTACTAGAAGAATAATTTTATCTCGTTAGTCTTGTTGGTATAAACAAATAGTGTTGGATTCCCAGTCGCGGCAAGTCATATCCTCGCATGAAAATTTTACAAAAAATGTTGAATTTCCTCAAAGATAAGATCAAATATTTTGAAAAGAAACATACATTAAATGCTGGAAGGCTGAGCCATCCACATACGTATCAAATGGATGAGAAAATAAGACAGAAATATACTGATCTTTCGAGTGAGCTGGACATCCAGGAATCTAGGTAGAACAAACATCCGTCGCCATCGAAATATTCCCATCACAGTCATTCTTCACCTTTCACATCTCATCTTAATCTCTGTTCACCTTGCAAAATTAGAAAACAAAAACAAATAGAATGTGACTAAAAGGGGATTTGTAGCACAGTGTACACCAGATTCCATACCAAGACACTGCAGGCAATACACTTACATGAAAATGTCGTGAATACGAGACAGATAAGTACAAAATGGATTTAAAAAACAACAGACAAACGGACAACAAACAAAAGCAAACCGATCATACATTAAGATTTTAATGTAACAAAATGATATGTAAACCAACTAAAAACAACAGTAAACTGACCCCAATGTAATATCAAATAATTAGTTTAGAGCAAAAAATACAAGCTGTCTTGGTTAATGGAAAATGAATCATGAGAACGAAATAATAAGTGCACTTATCAAAATATATTTATACATTCTAAATTATTCATGGTATGTTAATGTTAGAAATACAAGCTCATTCATAATCTAATTAGTACTGTAGTACATTACACATACAAATATAAATAAGCATATTTTTTCAATACTTTTTAAGAAACAAAATAGATCAAATAAATATTACATACCACGTTTGTTGAAATACGGAACACATATTTCCTTATAAAACAAAACACCAATGTAAAATGTCAACGTCCATCTTCACATCCGTTTGTTATTTGTGCTTTACTGAGCGCTAAGGCGGTTTCCCGCGAACATGAATGCATTATTCACTCAAACTAGTCTTGATATTTCATTGGTCATCAAAAACACGTGATTCGGACAAACCGAGTTTTCCGTGTAGTGACATGTTTAAAGTTACACGGATTTATCATAGCCTATGGCACTTGTTTTTGTGAGATTACAATTGAGTTAAAACTATAACAATAACAATTATACAATGCATACTTACCTACACATATAGATTGGAAAAAAAACACTCACAGTCACATAGCTGTCAATGACACAGGCCTAATATTTATGAATTATTACCCTTGCAACAAAATTCAATAAATTAATTACAGACTAGTCAAGAAAAAAGGTAAATGTTGAC
>OZ026848.1:23684916-23851672 GCA_964023205.1 Lutraria lutraria
AGAGAAAGCTAATCAGAATGTGGGGGTCATAGGTTAATAAACAGAATAGGGACATTTGTCTCAGAATGCTATATAATATCATTAGTCAGTCTCTAAAACAACCAATCAGGAGCCAGAATTGAAACTTATTAAAGTTTGTACTATAATCAGTATCTAAAACTTTGACTGCTTCACATTTTTTTATTTTTCATTTTCATTTTTTCACTGATATTTGATACTATCAGTATCTCTCTTTCTGTCACATTCTTCTGAGGTTTGTGCGACATTGTTACTACCATTTTGTTTTACGACTTAACTTGGATACAGAGAAAAAAAGAAAAAGTGAAAAGATGTTTGCCATCAAATTTTTATACCTGGTATTCTAAAATTGTATTTGAGTCACCGTGACTGGTCTCCATTATCAAGTAGTGTAATTTGTTGTCAACTTTAATGATGTGTCTAATGTGTTTTATGGGGTAGTTTATGCCATACATAGATGATTTCATTAGACTGGTGCTTGGTATTTGATTACTGAAGTTAATTGAGACTTACTTGGAGGAAAAAGAATAAAATTGAAAGAAAAGGTCATGCTTTTATTTAACTTTGTCTTTCAGTGAAAGCTCACATATAATTTATTTCTGTATTATGATCACCTGATTAAAATGGACGCTCATTTTAGGATTTGTTTTTAGTCCTCTCCTCATTTGATTTTTAGACCACTGCAATAAAGAAAGAAAAATTAATTTGCGTTCAAAATGCCTTCTTATTATTACATAATTTTTTCCTGAACTATTCTTGTGAACTTCATGAACTATTCATGAAGAATGAATAACTTTATGACAGGGGTTACAGCTAGTTCGAGACTAAACCCTCTCCACCATGACATGTAGACCTTTCTGTATACATGTACAGTGCATACTAATAAATACATTTTGTATATCATGAAATGTATGTTTTTTGTGATTATTTGTTCATAAATAGAAAAAATAATATGTCGGTCATGAAATCTTTACATATAAACATATTTATTATAGAAGTGATAAAAATAATCAGTTTGAAATAAAATGTATGACCACAAGGTATAAAAATTCCAACATAAAAGAAACTCATTTCAATTGATTTTTATCAAATACCAAGATCTTTTTCATTTATTTTGCCACAAAAAAATAATTAACAAATGGTTTGTTATGGGTCATTTCTTTATATTGTACTGTACCGTAATTTGTAAATTTGGAAAAATAGATTTCTGTGATCTTCATATAACGTGATCTGTGTTTGTTCGTTATCGGCTGTGATTGAGTTTTATTGTACGTTTATTTTTGTGAAATGAATTATTTATGATGCAGAAACAACTATGAAATGTTATTGAAGAAATTTTTACCCAAATTTTAAGGCCACATTAAAGTAGCAATGTTTTGTGTAATGGTTTTAAAGAGGTTAGGAGTGTTGTAGGAATTATTTGATTTCTTGTGGTGTTGATGATGACTTGCCAACCCAGATATTTGGTGAAAAGTACAGGGATGTAGCATGATCAGGAAGTTTTTGAGGCTATGTCTTTCCCAATTAAAATGTTCAGAATGGTTAAGATTTTATTTGTATCAGTGGGTGATATCTTGGATTTTTAGCTCACCTGGCACAAACAGTTATGGTTCCTTTGTCCCAAATATTTATGGTTCTTGTATCCAGAATAGCTAATTGGTTCCTTTATCCCAAACATTTAGGCTCCTATATCCAGAAAAATTAATTGGTTCCTAATTTGTCCCAAACATTTAGGCTCCTGTAACCCAAACAAGTTTGATTCTTGTATCCCGGGAGTGATGGTTCCTCTACCCATTAGTTGATGAATGATCCCATCACCCAAACATTTACAGTCCTGAATCATAAGCAGTACTATTTGACCCATGACCCCAATGTTGGTTTTACTGTTTTGTATCAACATATAATAACAATTTAAATGTATAACAATATTAGTGTTTGATTTCCAACATAGATCCAAAGAATAGCTGGATGTACAAAAGCTACATGTACTATGTGTGTCCTTGGAATCATTTTCAAGTTATAACGATGCCAAGTAGTAACTATGTTTCACCATTACCATGTGATGTATTAATAATGACTAGAATCACTCTGTTGGAACAAAACATAAAATGATGTATATTTTTGCCTACTAATTTCCCATGATAGTTATGGTTCATATTTTGATAGTATATTTGCAGGTGCTTGACTGCTTCACACATCATTCTTAGTACCACAGCACCTGACTGGTTTTCACATTTCCTTGCTGAGAATCGTATAACCTCATTTACTGTCATTTTGTGCATCAGGTTTTGCTTGTATGATTTTATTATTATTAGAATTGTTGCTTCTTACTATGTGAAGAAAATCCGACAACAACACTCATGAGTCTGTGATCATGGTTATGAAAGCAGCCTTGTCATTGGTTAATTAAACCCCGCAAACGAAGTTTGAGAGGGAGTATATTGGAGTCACTCTATCTGTCGGTTGGTTGGTCGTTGTTCAGTGGGGTCCGAATAAAATATCACAAGTTTGTGGAGCGAACTACTTCCACATTCTTTAAGCGATTGCAATGAAACTTGAAATATGTTATCACCTTGAAGTGTAGATGTGCAAGACACAATTTTCATGCCCAGTGATCCACTCATTATGTCCCCTTGAACTTAGCCGTATAGTGTACTATCGCATTCTTAGTGTCAAGCGGCGGCGGGGGTATTTAAGTCACCTCTGTGACAAAGCTCTAGTTTAATTTTATTCTCAACCAATCAGAAGTTTGATTTACATTTGGTCTATAACTACCTGCCGTTTTAGTCTGACTGACATATGACTGCTTTGAAACAAAATATCAATCTTCTGAACAAAATATGGTATCATGATAAATAAGAATAAATAAAAATAAATAATTGTTTTTGGAATCTGGTGTATGTGGGAACTCATAATATCTTATACCAGACTTTACATTCAGTGGCACTACTGTACATGCTAGGTAGTAACTGAGGCAGGGTCACAGCAGTGGTCCAGTGGTTAATGTGCTGGACTTGTAACCATGGCGATCTGTGTTTGAATCCCAGTCATGGCAGGTCATGTGACCCTTCTATGAAAGTTTGACATAATGTCAATTTTCCTCCATATGTGAAGAAGTTACCAGCTCCATGTGGAAGGGTAAGTTAGTGATGGTACAGTCCAGGAAAACTTCAGAAACAAACAATTATGATAGGGAGAGGACGGTTTCTCTCTATTTGTTGGTCATATTTTGGATGTACATGACTGTATTCTGGACTTAGATTTGTAGCTCACTTTCATTTGTTTTCCAAACATGAATTCAGCATAATTGTTAACAATATCTCATCAATTATAGAAACCTGCAGCTGAAGAGATATTATAGTTAAGTCTAGAATGTCATGGGAGGAAATTTATGAATTATTTTCCTATTGCTTTGAAGTAAGACAAATTTGGTCAGTACTTAGTAAATGAGTGTAAAATCTCACAATGTTTGCTCAACTCTCACATTTGACCCCAAACTCCATACATCAATCTGAAGAAGATGTTATCTTAAAGGATGATGTATGGAGTTATAAAGGGTCATTTAATATTTCTTGGATGCGTAAGTCATCACAGATTATGATGGAATGAAGAGCTGGTCTGAGACTGATCTTTCTAATGGGGGCTCTTGCAATGATACGCTGATAGCAAGCTGAGTTGTCAATCAGTATCTCAGCCCAACAGCTGATGGAATTCATGCTGAAATGATCTGGGTCATTGAATGCTTGATTGATCCAAATCATTCAAATGTTTGTAACTAACAGTTGAACCAGGAAGTCATTTACTGATATGAGTCATTAACATAGAAAATGGTATCATTATGAAGGAATTATTTCTGTAATGCTTTTAGGTGAGAAAATTACCATGGAAAGAAATGTATGGCTGAATTTGTTGCCAAGTATGATTTTCAATGGAATTTGAAGCCAAATTCAGCCTAAAATATTATGTCTGTGTTGCTGTATAAATTAATAACAATAAAATCAGTATTTGAGGATAAGTTTAGTTTCTATTTGTGGTTGAATAAAGTGGGTGTTACAATTTAAGGTCATATCTACTTTGACCATGTACAATCTATGTAGGTGATGTCAAAGGGAGATGATTCTTCATTGATGTAAAGGGAGATAATTCAATTGAAAAATATAGAAATCTTCTTCTATAATGCAATGTTTCAATAACTCGTGAAGCAGATGTGAGTCGATTCTCATTTATGAATAATATGTTTGTTATGTAGGATATTGCTTATCTTTTTTATTTTGAGAATTTTTTGACATATGTATTTGATTTGTAAACATTTACATGGATATATTGATATAATCTTTAAGTAGCTTGACTGATGAGAACATCTGTATCATATCATGGGGCCAATTCTGTTACATCACACTACATAATTTTTGTATCACAGCATGTAGAGATACGGTACCTTAAATACCAAATTACGAATCTTAAGGCTACACTGGAAATAAGGGAAGTTCATTTTCTGTCGTACCTGTATTAATGAGCTATATAATGGGAGGAATCAGGTATAAATCCTTTAATTACCATTATAGCCTAATTTAGTGGGTGGGCTATTAGCCCCCTAGCCCCCCCCCCTCCATTCCTACGGCCCTGTAATTCTTTATGCCATTTAATTCTCATAGCATATACACATACTTTGTTCTGAAATAAAATTATTATTATTTATAAAACAAATTACACACAAATGAACGTATGATCACATTTATCAATCAAATTACACACAAATGAACCTATTATTTGATCATCATAATAATTTTGTTATTTTTAACTCTAAACCAGTAGTACATCAAAAGTTTAGACCAGAGACAGTAGCTACAACATGTACAAACTTACATGCAATCTTTTAATTAAAGCCTCCAAAAAATTACAGCCTCAAATTGTGTTGTTTAAATTAAAGTTTTATCTAAAATTAACACCACCATCATTCACCACCATTATCATACCTGAGTTCATTAAGTTATCAATTCTCTATCAAGTCTGGCTAACAAGATATCAGGCCATCTAGTCAGGTTTTCCACTGATTACTGCCAGTGATAATGAGTTTTCAGTTGAAAGTTTCCCACATAATTCAGCAAATGTAATAATACATTACAGTTTGTTGTCTAAGCAAACCTTATCTCACAGACAGGCTAATTTGTTTTATTTTCAGAAAAATTGCAACTTTCAAAATGTATAGCACAATTTTCTTTGATGATTTCGTGTATTGCACAATATATAGACAAGCAACTGATTGAATCTCTTCTGATGTTAATTAATTACATCATAAACCTGGTCATTTTCAGACAGTAATTTCAGTCTTCTCCCACCCACCATTAATTCAATCCAAGATAAAAGAAATTAGTTTAGCCTATAGTCACTCAAGAATTCTTTTTTTTTTTCAAACAAACATTCTGTGCAATCATTTTAATCAGTTCACAACAATTATATGGCCTTATAATTACTAATTCATCTATTTGTAAGGTCTTTTTCATTAATTAATTTGGAATGGCCGTCCTCTTTGGCTATACGTGGGAACCCTGTCAAATAGATATTCATATTTCATGAAGTAAGCAAAAATAGTTCAAGAAAATTTCATGTTTTCATGAAACACATTTGTAGGTGCAGGGGGCGAAATAAAGAAATGTCTTATTGTCACGAACAGTTTTACTACAAATCAACATACCTGGCATGATGGTTTTACATGTTAAAATAACTGAGACAAAATTCAGGTCATAATCATCAGAAAGTATCCTCTCACAAGATGAGCATATGTTACATATAAGATTCAACATGGCAAACAATTGCAAAAAAGGCTCACAAAAAACATGATACATTGTAAATATTGAGGATAAAGCATGCATTGAATGTGTCTTAGATTTTCCCCTAGATAAACTGAAAGAAAAATGTCATGATTTTAGGCATATCTTCAATGCTCCATTATAGAGCTATCTGGCATATAGAGGGGCGACTCTTAACAACTCCACTTAAAATTCTTGAGAAATTTAGGGCAATTTACGTAGATTCTTTCCAGTTGAGTGTTATTAATTTGAGCAGTAACAGATTTTTAACATCTTGTATGATATCAGACACAGATTGAGACCTAGGACGGTTGATACCTGGGAATGTTTACCCTTTTTTCTTAGCTCATATATCTGAGAGCAAAATACAGAGAAAGTATTGAAGGGACCTGGCATCGAGGTTAAAAACTTAAAAACAGTCTCTGAGTCCATAAACGCCTCGCCTTTTCTTGTGATTTTTTAAAGACACAGTACTTGGCTTGGTAGTTGGAACAGGTCACCTAAAAAGCTGGGGTCACCGAAAAAGCGTACCTGAGAAATTCTGTAGTGTAACCTAATACACAGCATAAAGAATATTTTGTTGTTTATTTCAGGCTTGTGCTCCAAGATACGTATACTTTTCAACCAGACTGGATAAAAGAGAGCCAGTAGGAACTTGCTACATTGCTCGCCCGTCGAGGACAGACTATGAAGAGTATTCCCCATGTAGATCACGTATGTATTTAACTAGTAGAAAGTACAAGAATTCAATTAAATAAAAGTTTACATTGAAATAGCATTGTTTGCTACCTACCTATGAACAAAATGTTTGACTTAATAATTATGTAATGTTTATTCAAGGCTTCATGTTAGTACTAAGATCAAGGATTTCAGGTTAGGGAGGGGGGGGGGGGGGGGGGTGCGTAATATTTAAGAAAAAGATAGCAGGAGGTGTGCAGGTCCATATATATTTCATTTTAACTGTGATCGGGGAGCTTTTAGTGTGGTCGGGGAGTTTTAGTGTGGTCGGGGAGCTTTTAGTGTGGTCGGGGAGTTTTAGTGTGGTCGGGGAGCTTTTAGTGTGGTCGGGGAGTTTTAGTGTGGTCGGGGAGTTTTAGTGT
This sequence comes from Lutraria lutraria, assembly GCA_964023205.1. Taxonomy (NCBI): domain Eukaryota; kingdom Metazoa; phylum Mollusca; class Bivalvia; order Venerida; family Mactridae; genus Lutraria; species Lutraria lutraria. The sequence continues at coordinate 23,691,845 of OZ026848.1, forward strand.
GGTCGGGGAGCTTTTAGTGTGGTCGGGGAGTTTTAGTGGGGGTACACACCCCACCCTTGAATCTGCCTCTGAAGATGAGAGGTCTCAAGTTTATGGTGAGTTGCAAACTTTGACAGATTTCAATGTGAACTTATTCTATAAATATGTCTACTGTACACATGTTGTTTTGTTGATTGTTTTAAAGAAATGAATTTTTATTTCATGCATACATGTACATAGGGATGAAAATCATATGATCGCTTCTTTTCCTGCTTTTATTCTGATAATCAATTTTTGTCTAGATTTATTTTGAAATATTCTTAAACAAATTTCGGATATTGTCAATCATGTGAACAAAGACATTAAGACATAATGTGGCCTTTATTGACATGTGACCCTTATTCAGAGGTCATTCTAAATCATTGATGACAATTTTTAAAAGCATGGCTTTATTCCCAGGGTGACTTTTATTCGGAGGTGACTGCTAACACAGGTTTGACTGTACAGTATATAGGAATTTTAAATATTCCAGAATTTCGAATATTTTGTCTTGCCCTTGAGGATTTTCATCTCTGTGTTATATTTTTTATTTTTATTGTTCTAAGTAGCACTTGTTATGTTAAAAGCTGTATAAAATCTGACAAAAATATTCCATATCTTTCTTTCGCAGCAACAAATTTGTAACTTGATATAAGTATAAAGAACATGTTACAACATTTTACTGCTTATCGGACCATCTGTGTGTTATAAATAAATTCACTATTATAGTATGATTGCCCCTCATTGTAATGTATTAACCATATTCATTTCAGCATTAAATGCAATTTGTACAACATGATATTCCATTTTTTATTTATCACAACATTTCATGGGAAAATTCTACAGAGGGTTTACTTTTTATGGCACTCCCTTAAAGTTAATTTGTTTTCAGCTTCCAGGCCTTATTTCTTGCAGATATCATATTTTTGGGTAGTCTGGCTTTGAGTCTCAGTTTCAGAACTCTAGCCACTGATTGGTTGGTTATGAGTTAAGTCTTCTAATTAACCAATCACAATTGTGCTTTTTCAAACTGGTCTCAAAGACTTTGAAGTTTTTGGATTTTCAATTCAAAACAATTGGTGGCCTCATTTAGTTGAACACAGACTTTAATTATAGTGTCTCCTAATTGATTTTAACTTTGATTAGAATGTATATGGTTTCTACAAGTTTTTAGGCTAACCTCTTTATGAGAATGATAGTGGTAACATTTACCCAAATGTTATATAGTTCCTGAACTTCCATATGTTATAGAATTCATTCTTTGTAGCCAAGGGGCCTCTTGTATTATACTGAAGTCAGAGTTTGTTTTTTTCAAATCAGATGTTTGAAAACAATAGCCATCTTAAAGCATGCTTTTAGGAAATGTTTAGCATGGCTGCCGATATTTATTATGGCTTTTAATTGTTATGATAAATTAATGTGTCAGACAATATTTCCATCATCCATTGCTATCCATTAAAAATACTAAAGTCATAATAAAATTGATCCATGTTTGAAGTATGGTCCATGCTGCCTCTGTCTTTTTTCATTTACTATTTATTCATTTAGTTAATGACCCTTTTTAAGGGACATAAGGTCATTAATCTGAAGTGGTTGAGAAGTATTCATGTTAACATCATTGACACTGAATATCCATGTTTTTGCTAATGGAGCCCTTTTTGAGCCCTATTTGATTGATAACAGTTGTCAATGCAACTTGTCTGTACAACTTTATACTTGTTTAATTGCCAGATGTGAGCTACAAATAAAAACTAGTAAAAAGTCAATAAAAATCAATGATTTTTTCAAACAGGTTTACTGCTTTTACATTGGTCGCTATTGCTTGTGAGCTTCAGATAAAAACTAGTAAAAAAAGGCTTTGAAACTTGTTTAGGTCTATATAACATTCACTTAAGGTTGATTTACCATGATTGCAGAACAAATTTGGTTCTTTTAAAATATTTTGAAATAGTTTTTTGTTGGTTGATTGGAATCCTCTTATTTTAAATTTCAATTCTAAATTATTAGTTTTCTTCTTTAAGTTTGCTTGCATTATTATCTTGCCTGAATTATTTTTGCAAAATTACCTTTTCTACAATATTGTTACATCTTCATACTGATGGAAACATTTCATAAAAATAAATATTTTTCTTGATTTTTGCATCATAATAATTAATTTATGCCCCTGTCATTGTTTTATTTAGACAGTGTCAGTAATGATTTTATCATTACGAAACCTGGCCATTTTTTGATTTCCTGACAACAGCAATTCCTTTTTTTATCTTTTTTTATTAGATTTTATTCCATGATTGGATTTTGATTTTTTGACCATTTATGATTTATATTTTTTCTTATTTTTTTATTTCATCAATTTGTCTCTTCCGCTAACCTAGCAGCGTTTTTAAGCCTGTACAGCTGAGCAATTTAAGCTTTGTTTTTTTACTAATTCATTATCCATGCTAATGATTAATTAAATAATTTCTGATTTGATGTGGCTACTTACAAATAATTCCATGTAAAGACCCTTTATTTAATGAGGCAATTCTTATTTAGTACTCACTCAAATTTTAGTATTTTCCTCAATTATTTGATAATTTCCTAAACAATTTGATAATTTCTGAAATAATTAGATAATTTCCAAAATATTTTGAGATTTTACTCAATTAATTAATTGATAATAGAATTTGCTTCTTGTTTACAGTTTTGAGGAAAAAACTTCAGGTTTGAGGACATACTCAAAATGAGATTCCTTTTAATTATGGGGCCAAATTTCTTTGGTGACAATATATTTGTTTGTCAATGTATTTAATGTAATGTTTGTGTATATGTGAATATATAATGTATATATATATTCAATGTTCCGCTGCTTCACCTAAAAGCAAATTCCAAATGTGTGTAAATGTAATGTTTTTTAGCGGAAGGAACTGTGCGGAATGTTTTTTTGCTTGATGGCTAGAATATGTTTGTTTCTCATGTTTCATAAAATACAAAAACAATCTTATATTATGTACTACTAGTACAGAAATTAAAAAAAAAATTGTTTTTCTTGCACACCACCCAGTATCCTTTGGCATATTTTAAATACAAATTAAATACAGCTAAAAGTAACTTTTTTGATGAATTTGACAGATGAAAATTATGTTGACCTTGACCTTGAAATGTCAAGGTCGTATTGAAGCCATCCAGCAAAAGCGACCTTGTTTGTTTTTCATTGGAATTTCAAGGTCACTTCACCTGACTGTTTGAAAGTCAAACACTAAAGTCACCAATTTGGTTTTTGTATTTTGCTGATCACAATTATTGCACAAGTTTCTATATTTTGCGCATGCCCGAATCTAGGTGTGGATCGATTACCGCTGGTTGCCGACCAGTTCCATCAGCAAGGTTACTGCCAGATTGGATATTCTGCTGTTTTGACTGGAGTAAGTTTGGCGTCCACTCTGATATCGTTACTTTTATCATATTCACTGTTAGTGGTTCATGCTGTCACATTTATCAGTTTAATACCATGGTTACATAAATGTCGTTTTAACAGAGATGCTAGTGCCTTGAACTTTGACCCCAGTGAATATTTGATCCCTGGAATCATGATGCAAAATTCTTGGATGTCAATCCTGTTTGATTGTGCCATTTGGGTTGTGCAATTCTTGAAAACTTCCTTGGATATCGTAATTAGTCTTTACAGAAGATATTTTTTTTTAAATTTACCAATAATTTGGGTTGTCGCAATGTATGAGATAATTTTTCACTGTTGCTTGCAAATTGTTAACAGAAATGTACATTTCATCAGATAGTAAATATCATTTAATTGGTAATTTTTAGTTAAATTGCATATTACTAGATTAATTGATACTCCATTTATATTGATAGGTATAAATTTATTTTATTGGTAATCCGTCATTTAATCTTATACTTTACCAAATAAAGTCTAAGATTAAACGTCTGAATAAATTAAATTGATAACTTTATTTGATTTGGCACATTATTATCTAATTAAGTATAATTATTCTTATTTAATTGGTTGTCAATTTATTACATTGGGTATCACTTCATTTAAGAAACATTAAGGGCATATCCATCATTCATACATGTTGTGTAGCGACCTGTCTGTTTCATTGGCTCCTAAACTCCCTTGACTAGCATCTCTGAAGTTTATGTTGTTATTTCCTGTTTATACCTTCCAACCAAGTTTGATCACCAAAATATATATACAGAAAAAAACTAGGTCACTTACTTTATACTCTGTATTAATAGTATAGCTGTAAAAGGAAAGCATTACATTATAGACATATATTCAAGACTTATCTTAGATCGATACTATACAGAATGTTTTGCTTGAAATCCGCACACGTTAGTGTAAATTTAGTAAGAACACACTTGCAACATTTATATTCGGAACATACTGAATTTGTAATATATGTTTTAAACAAATTTTGTCATCGTCTCTTTTAATATTAAAGCACTGTGGACCAGAAATTTGCATTAAGTTGTGTATGCATAAAAATACTGTTCTTAAATGTGGTAATTAGTATGTTATTAATGATCACCAAATTTACTTTGTGACGCTAGGTTTGCCAGAATTTTGCTGTGTTGTTTCATTCTAAATTATTGTAAATAGTGCTGTATGACGTTCAGGTCGCTGTGGTTGAGCGGTTATAGTCTCTGGCTTAGTAATCACTGGCCCCTCATTGCTGTTAATTAATATCCCATCTGAGGAAGCTGTCCAGCTAGCTTACAGGAGGATGATTACTTCAACAGGATACACCTCTGTACCCTGTACCGTCTTCGCTCTATGTTGAAGCTAGGAAAGTCTCCCAAGTGACCGGACTGGCGTTTGGTGTGATGTTAATTTCCTGTGGATATTGCAGGATAAATGTTTGATAGTCATTATCTCCATGGACTGCTGGAATGATGATGTTTTTAAAAAAATTCTCTAAAAATACTGGAATCATTGTAAAAAACAAGAAGTTGGAGTGTATGTAAAATTCTATTAAAAAATGCTGGAATTTAAGTAAAATTTCTCCCAAATGCTATAATTTTTGTAAAAATTCTCTATAAATGCTGAAATTTAAGTAAAACTTCTCCCCCAAAAAATCTGGAATTTTTGTAAAAATTCTCCATAAGTGCTGGAATTTATCTAAAAAGTAATTGAAAATGTAAGAGTTTATGTAAAAAATTCTCTAAAAATGTTTGAATTTCTGGTCTTCGGTGCATTTGTTCTCTTGTTTTATTCCTCTCTAACATGTTGTTATGTTATAACCCATTACATGTTTTTTACTCTCTTATACCCCTCAGAATGAGGTACACTATCAAAAATCTGTCACGCTGGTATACCATTGCATGTATCAATGTTTCGATGTTCAATCTCTAACAGATGTTTGCATTCTACTTGTGAAAATAATCAAAAATTTATTTTATAGAATTTATCTTTCATTCCTCTTTATGGAATTTATTATCATCATTTTCTATATTTTTTCTTAACAATTCTTTTCCTTAGTAATTGCTATTGTTAAAATACTTATTTGGATCATTAATACTGATATCGGGTGATGAATAAAATAAAACAAAAACATAAAAACTTTCATGTATAATTCAAAAAAAATACCAGTACAGGTTTTCATAATGATTGATTTTAGAATTTTTTGTGATCATGTTCATAAGTTTCACAAATGAAAAAAGAAAATCTAGTACAGAAAACAGAATGGTTACCGATAACATGGTAACCTGTATACATGCGCAGTCACTCTAATTAGGTTATATGAAGGACATATTAACTTCATATTAAAATTGATATTCCCTTTATGGAAATTTTATTTATCAATTTATCTAATTGGTAAAAAATTATTTAATTGGGCAAAAACTGGTTTGATTAGGTACACCTTTATCAAGTTAGGTATAACTTTGTTAAATTTGGTAAAAGTTTGCCAAATTTGGTAAAAAACAAAAAGATTTTTTAAACTTTATTATATTAGGTAAAAATGTTGTTATTTTTTATATAACTTTATTATACTGGGCATGTATTTGATGAATTTGGTTAAAAATTTCATCGCAAAGAATTTATAGACATCAAGCTATAAATTTACGAGCAATCTTCTTTCAAATTTTTAATACATTTTTTGTGAATCTGAGACAAAAACTAGTCAAAGTGGGACATGGCATTACCAATGCATTCCACCATTCTTACAAGAATATCTTTTATAGGGGGAATTATTATCCAATAACAGAAACATCATGTACAACACATCTGTCTTATAATATAGCTTACATGGTTTTGTGGTGCTTTAATATGAATTGGCTTTTGTTGATATTAGACTATAGTCAATGGATTGAAATATATTGGCATATTCTTTCCAGTGTGCTATATTTTTGAGGTGATGTTTGCTCAATAAAACTAATACAGAATGTTTGAAGGTGTGAATGTTATCATCACAAAAAAATCATTGCAGTCCATCAGAATTACTTGCTTTTAGCTTCCTTCGTTTTAAGAGAAAATAAATCATCATGTAATCAAAGATGTGTTATTTCAAGATGGACTCTTACTATGTGATGTGTTTTTTTGTATGAAAATGGCTATTCCATTTAACCATAATTCTCATCAGTATATTAGTTATTGAAATTTATTTATTTTTGATAATGATTACGATAAATTGAGTTATAAACCATTAAAATGTGGTTTGAATTGCGAAAGGATTGAAATTATTGATATTTCTGTAAACTGAAATTATCTTTTATAAAACTAGTCATTCTCTTCATATCTTTCTGATGGTAAATCCTAAATTTGTTTGTTGTTTGTTTGTCGCTATGTCTTTGTCACATGATTCAAACATTGCAGGAAGTTGTATGCCCCTAGCTTATTTTCATATAATACCCCTTTTTGAGACCTTTGCTTACAAAAATGCTTGTCTGCTTCTTTTCACCCTCCCAGCACCGAAGATCATCAGAATTGATTTAATGCTGAATCATGCCCCTCCCTTTGCCCCGCCTCCAAAAGATTACATTGTTCATTTTAGAATTAGTAGGCCAGTCTGTGCACAATGTTTCTTATATTTTAGCAAGTTGTAGCATTCCATAATTTACATAAAAACATGTTTGCAATAGTGCATTCTAAACATGTTTTCTGGTTTTATCTGTGTAGCAAAAGTGTGTGGCTTGAATTGCCGACTTCTACAATACTTGCTTATCTTTGATTTAACACTTTATCATATGTATTCATATCCTCCATACATCATCGTACATCATTCTGATTTTATTTACCCCTCCCTTTATAATTTTAATTAGTTTCAATAGCAGTGAATTGAACATTTTTGTTTTGTTATTTTTATTTTATTGTTTCATATAAGAATGTAGGAATCGTTGGCATTTTTTGAGAATGCAAATAATGGAATCAGTATGTTATACTGTATAGATATTTGTGCATAGCGATATTTGCAAAATCTTAATTGAATGATTGCTTGCTGTGATGTAATCTTGGAGTTAATTTTTACACAGTATATGGGGACACAGCCTGTCTGGAAAGGCCCTCCCATTCATCTGATTTTATTTACAGTAACTTCTGAAAAGAGTTATGGAGCATACCATAAGGATTTTGATTCATCAATTAATATCTTATGAGGAATAAAGCATTTTAGGGAAAAAAGAAAATAGCCAGCTCAGCGATTATATTAGTATATTGATGGAGCTTTTATGCATTGTTTTCTTGTCCATTAGCTGATGCATACTTTTTTGTTGATGATTTTGTATATTTATCCTTCTGACTAAGAATGTCATCTTAGGAATAGGAGGTGTGTGTCAGATGTAGGCGGGGTTATAATCAGATAGGGCGGAGTTATATTTTGGGATGTACCAAAGGGGCAGGATTATATTTGTCAAATGGGAAATGGTTTATAATGTGTTGTACCTAGAAGAAAATAACATTTTTACGAATATTTTGATTTTCAGATTTGTGAACAAACTGTTACCATGACTACACTGTTTTTGCATTTTGTATTAGAAATTACATATTTGACTGTATTTTTATGTTGTGTAAGATATTTATATATTCCTTTAATTAATTGTTATTATTTTATTACTATGTTAAAATCTCAGAAGGACAAAACAGTTTATTATATAAAAAAAACTCAATCATTATTAAATATGGTTCAGTCTTGTTTTATGAACAATTTCCTTGAAGCTGATTTCAAAAGTAATGTGTATAAAAAATTCAGTCAATTTGTGCCAGCATTGGAACTAAATTTTATTACAGGTAGCGGCAAGATGGTTTTGTTAAGCTACCCTGACTAGAAGGTTTGAATCCTTTATTTCAAAAGACAGTGACTTTATTTACGATACTTTTGTCCTTCTGATAGAATTTGTTTGTGTTGTGAAATATTAACAAATTGATTGTTTAAAAGTCTATATTTGAATTTTGGTTATATTTGTCTAGCTCATAGAATTGGCCTTGGTTGAAAAATTATGACATTTACTTTCCTGATCTGCCTGTTCCCATGGAATAGCAATATTTAGAGTTTCTGAAATGTTTCTGGCTTAAGTTTCATTAAAAAAACTGTCTAGAATATCATTGGTTGATAATCATATTCAGCCAATGAGATGACTGTGTCTATTTATAAACTGATTTCTGATTGGCTGCCTGTCTCTCATAGCTTTTAAATTTGGCCAAACGCTCAACCAATGAAATATCAAGTTACATTTGAATCATATTGAAACCAAGAAACACTTTGTCTGATTGGCTACTACCGATAAGACGATGTCCAATCACAAGGATTCTTTTATTAGTAATTTATGTTTCTGTTGACATCATGTTTATATATTATGTCTGTCTATTTGTTTGTTTGAATGTTTTATGGACATTTTCTGGGTTGTTGTTTATTTTATTACCAATATGACATACATTTTCTTTAGTTGGTGTCAATATCGTTTTTTAATAATTTCCTTTTTCGTTACACACTTCAACATTTTCCTTATACCAAACACAATTACCCAACATCTTTGGAATGGAATGTAATAAACATACATTTGTGGTATGTTTGAATTGTTTATCCTTCTTTGATTAAGAAAGAAATGTGCTTATAATTTCTTGAGCCTTGAGAATGACTGAAGTATGTGTTTTTTGACATGATGAATGTTTTGGCCCATTTTCCATGTTAGTTCAAAATTATTAGATTGGTTAGTATGATTTTAATGTTAGACTGGTTTTGTGAATTGTGAATTATAGACGTGTTCCAGAATGATTTTAAGAAAATTAATAATCAAGACTGGTTTAAGACTGTTTGGGTTTGATTTTTTTTAAAATACATAGACTGGTTTGTTTGATTTTTAAAAAAATACATAGACTGGTTTGTTTGATTTTTAAAAAGTATGTAGACAGGTTTTATAAATTGTGAATTTTGGACTGGTTCTAGATTGGTTTGTTTTCCCCAGAAAATGTCCTATTTGTGTTTTCAACCAGCATCTGTATTGTGAGCACTCGTGAATGTATATATATCGTTTCCAGGAGGACTGTGGGGATACCATCGAGAAGGTTCATGCCAGGCTGGCTTCAGTGTAGCCCTGGCTGAAGTGAGTGCCTGATTACTCTCGTGCACACGCACAGGAATTAATATGTCTCTTAGAGGAAGTCATACAATATTTTTTAGTTACTGCTGTATGTGAGAGCAAAGGTCCACTTGAACTTGTTTATTTTAGTGGGGTTCTTTTAGTTGATTAATGGTGTCTTACGATACCCTTTAAAGACGACATACATGTATACACATGTTACTAAAGTAAAAATTGATTTTATGGTTTATAGAAAGGGATTATTTGAGTTTTTAGAATTGCCAAATCTATTTTTCTGTGAACGTCTTGTATGACTTCCTTTGAGATATGTACATTGTATGTTGCAGTGGAAGGGAAAATGGAAATAAATTATAACCAATGTCAAATGTTCAAGGGATGTTTATAAAGTTATAGTGTTCCATATACATGTATTACAATTTAATATGCAATGCACTTTTTTCTGATAATATTACTTGGTGTGTGGTGTTTTGATAGCCAGTTACAAGCATGTGGTTTTGGTGAACCATTATTTTTGGAGTTAGTGGAAATGGGTGGGGGTACATACATGTATTTGATTGCATATTTGAACATTTCAGCTTCATTTCAGCTGATTCCAGTTCTTTACTCTTACACACCTGTCATATACAAGTAGTTATTCATACTATTCGTGAACTATTCATGAAGTGTGCAAAAATAGTTCAAGAAAAAATCATGTTTTCATGAATTCCATTCAAGGGGCATACATCATTATTCCAACTGAATTGTGTGCTTATTTTTACAGTGTAGTCATACTTTTTTAGGATGGTTAAATAGGCCTAAACATAGACATACATGTATATAGTGGCATGGTTTTGATTTGGAAGGGGAGTGCTAGATAGTGGCATTATTTACGATTTGACAAGACCAACCAAGTGAATTGTCTTCTTTTACATATTCAGCCTTTGGTGTTGAATGTATATAACTGGTTGTTTTGAGTCAAGTAAAAGTATATGTCATGAACCTTTAAGTGACTGTTAGGCCAATGGCATAATTATATTTCAAAAGTCATTGTAGCCTTAAGATGTGTTTGGCCAAATATCTTTTTACTGCAAGCAAGCTGATACAGAATGTAGGCGGGATTATAATCAGATAGGGTGGAGTTAGGATGGTATTTTGTACCAAAGAGGCAGGATTCATAATACTTACCCAAATTCAGGCTTAATATGAAGTTTAAAATGTTCAAATATTAAAACAGACATTTGGCATTGGTTCTAATCTTATCTAAAAACATGTATGCTTGCTTTGCAGCTTGGAATATGCAGTGAATTTGATGCATCATAGCTTTTTTTTGAGAATTTTTTTCTACTAAATGCTTGACTGGTTTCTTTTAGATTTTAACAGTAGATTTTTAAATTATTATGTTTATATCATATAGCTATTTGCTTGATTATGCAAAAAACACTAGCTTAAACTGATTTGATATGCATTTTGAATTTTGGCTAATGTATTCTGTTATAGCTACCGGTATGCAATTTGTGACATGTATAGATTTTGATATATACATGTGTAGATTTAGTCTTTTCTCATTTTCTTTCATGTTAATTTTCACATTTTTTTCACATTTCATTTTTTCCTTGAAATGTTTACTGTTACATTTTCAGCACTCTGCGATTTGAGTTTCTGTTTTTTGTTGTTGAAGTTTTCCTTTGACATGTAATATTTGTTATCCATTGTAATTTTGTTATCAGCTTACTGTCTAAACCGCCCTCATTTTCTCTCTTTTATTGGAACAACATTTAACGATTTCTTTGAATCATATTGATTACTTTCTTGACATCACTCTTCTATCTGAAACTTTCTTTTCCCTTATTCTTGCTATTTTTAGTGACGCTACTTTTTTCCCATCCCTCTTTCGATCTTCATGAAATAGATTTTTAATGGTGACTTGATCCGCCCTCCTGGCATAATATAATACCATGCTTAGTTGTTCCATTTATGGATGCTGTCAAAATGAACTACAGCTATCATTTGAAAAAAAGGGGCCACTCTTAATCATGCTCATAATAGAATTTAATAGGCCCTAATTATGAACCTCTTGATATAGGTCAACCTTGCCTCAAGGTCAAGTTTGACTGCAGTTGAAAAGTAAAAAATGTATTTATGTGTATTTCCATTAACTATGCCTTGCTGCCTTATCATATAAAACATAACTCAAATATTTAGTTTATTTGATCGAATATTAGTCATGTTAAAAATAACGTGACCAATCTCTTAGAATGAATATTTTGCTCTGTTTTGAAAAATAACTTGCAAGTTTAGTACAAATAGTAAGGACAGTTCTTACATTTTGTGACATTTGCCAATCACAAATCAAAGAAGAAATTAGTTTTTTCTCAGAAAAAAAGTCAGAAACGATACACACTTGACAGATAGTCAATTTGTGTCGAGATAAAATAAACATATTTTATACATCAGAAATATTGCTCTGTATTTTATCTACCGGTATTTATCTTATTTCCTATAAATAAATTTTCTCAAACATCAATGAGCCTATTATTGTGATGTAGTATTGACATGTCCTGCTATTAAAATGTTTATTTGAATTATCTGCAAGATAATAGATTTATTTCCAGTTTGTCAATTTACAAGAAAGTCATAGAATTACCAGCAAGTCATGAAATTAGAAGCAAGTTATAAAATAACCAGAAAGTCATTAATGTATGAGAAAGTGATAAAATAACTAGAAAGCACAAAAAAATAGATTAATTTTTTAGAACAAAAATATTATCACATTGTTTCTTTTTTATTTGAAATATTGAAAATAAATTTTGGTTTAAAAATAATTATGAGGTACTGCGCTTATATATTTGTGTATGATCAAGTTAAGTTGTTTGGAATTGTTGTTTTTATTAAGAATTAGAAATGAATTTCATGTATTGTTAAAATGCATTTATAATTTATTACGCAGTTTAATATATTTTTTCTTTGTTTCATCTAAATTTTACTTTCAACTTGCATCATATAGGTTGTGTAGGAATACTTGAAGGGTCTAAAACACAGTGATATTATTATATAATTATGTTATATGTCTATGATCATAAGATGAAGTTCATCCATTATTTGTAGACTACCTCCATTGTTGGACTAGCTTTGTTATTATGAGTTATTGACAGAATTGTTGATTTCTGCAGGGACATCTATTACAATGTTCATGCACATATTTTGATGGTAATATTAAAAGGGAATAATTTTGTAAATAATATTAAATTTTGAAAACTGTTACCGTGGCAACCATTATGTCATGAAAGACAACTGAAGAGTGAATGAGTTGTTACTAACAACTTATAGACAATTGCAAGCGCTTTTAGTGCAACATGTAGGTATAGGGTAGATAAGTTTTAGAGTTTAGATTTTTGAAAATCAAGGAAATGCATGTATTTAAAAAACGTTTAAGTTGAATTGTCTCCCCTGCCTGGTCCTGTATGGTCAGTCTGTTATGTTTTAACTGCATAAACTGACCAAACTGTTTCTATATTCTGTCCAGTCCAGTCCTGTCCCTGAGAGGTCCTGAGCCAAGCATGTCAACAGATGGGGGCTAGAAGCTGCCTCTTAATTTTTGGCCTGATAAAAAAAGCAATGAAATTTTGTGTTGTATTAGTGATGTTTTCCCGAAGTCTTTGTATTTTCGTAAATTCTTGTTTAATCCTGTAAGGATTGTTTCTCCTTTCTTGCCTTTTTGTGCCCTTTTTGAGCTGCTCTTATTATTTGAATTACTTTTTGATAGAACCAAAATCCCTTAGTCTGTATACTGTGTGATGTTTAGCATTATCCCTTGTTGCAAACTGATCTAGTGATGTCATTGAGAGTTGCTTAAATCCTTTTTGAAATGAAATCTTGCTGTGAAATCTTACCCCTATTATAATTAGTCCTTTATCAGAATTTACCTTGCACATAATTATCTGTCCCCTTTTTCGTGTGTGCTTTGGTAGGGGGTGCTACTTGATCATTTCCTAGATTTTGTGTTTTGTGATTGTGAAAAATGTTGTTTGGTGAAAGTTTGTGGCTTTTGTTTTGCTCAATTTATAGCTTTGTTGCTAAGCAACCGAAATCATCAGTTTTAAATATTTTTTTTCTTCAACAGATTCATCTTTAATTTACATTTCAGTTATTTTCACTATTTTGAAATTTCACTTTCATTTTTTCAATTACTTGAGTTATTTTGAAAAGCTAATTATTTATGCGCGTATAGCTTTTATTGCTTTCTGCTTGTTTATTTTATAAAAAAACTAAGCTATGATTATTTTGATTGATAATTATTTAATGGTTTATGCTCTAGTGACTTACAAATAACTCATGAACATGTCAAAGTAATTATTATTAATGTAGAAATCAATTAACCATTTCATTTTCATTAGTAGCTATTAAATGATAAAATTATTTATAGAAAATTGAATAATGAAAGTAATTAATTACAATAGAAAACCTTTTTCTGTAACGCTCTTGATAAATTTCTATATATTAATGTATTCTTTTACTGTATAAGATGTATTTGATATTTCTTCTTACCTTGAAATAATTGACCAAAGTTAACGCATGAACTGTGATTTACAAGTTAGAAGGGAGTTAACCTATGTAGTGCTATTTTTACAGAAAGGGAGACAACTTTTAATTGGTGCTGTTGGAAGTTGGTATTGGCAAGGTAGGTAACTTTAGGACAAATATTTCCAGACATTAGCTTTCTCTGTGCTTTCAGGAATTCATATTTAAGATGTAATTCTGTATAATTTATTGTTATATCAGTCTCTGAATTTAGCCCTGGACTGAGGACCGAGTCTACCAAATTTTGGGTGTCAGTCCAGTAAATTTGAAAAGGTCAGTGATCCGACAGTCTAATAAATTTTAATTTTTCTGTGATCAAGTTATAAATAATCATTCGGTCCAGTAAAGCTTGCATTTTCACTGGACTGAATATCTAGTGCTTTAATAAGTTTTCTTTTGAAGACTGTTAATGTATATTTATATAATTTACAACCTGTGAAAAAAAGATTACCCTGGCATGAAGAAGATTTTAATATTTTTATTACTGAGAAAATGAAATTATTTATACATCTGGCTGTTGAATTCTATAGGCCAAGTTTTCAACTTCAACTTTGAAGATGGACCAGGACATTACAAGGCCACCAAAGAAGGGCGAGCTAAGGATGACTATTCTTATATGGGTAAGTCGATAATGGCTTTTATTTTTCACTCTTTCTGGTACCCAACAAATTAATTTAAAGTTCTGAAAGAAGAGTATTGAAGCTTCTTGTCAGTATCTTTATTAGCTCTACAGACTGAATCAAACTGTTTCATTTGTTTGTTTGTCCGTCTGTCTGTTTATCCATGTGTCCATCTAAAGGTGGAATAGATCCCGATGAAACTTAACACTAATATAAAGCATGATATGAAGTGTCATGCATTAGATTAGGAACAGGTTTGATGCTTCAAGGTCATAGACATTGGAAAAGCCACATCTCTTCACTTTTGTCTTATTGTAAAGAGATATCTCATGTTTGACTGATATTCATATAGGTACTACCTGGCCTGTAGTATTAGGTTTGAACCTTTCAAGGTCAAGGACATTGGAAAGGTCACTCCTCTTCAGTTTTGTCTTATTGTGAAGAGATAATCTCGTGTTTTGACTCTTTAGATAGGTACTACCTGGTCACCACTGTTAAGTATCAGCTAATGACCTGACCATCTGTTGCTTATAACAGCCTGTGATGTTGCCATATTGTCTCCAGCATAATGAACTGTCAAGATTTGTACAAAGCTATCGTGCTGACAATGTATTGAAAACTGTTTTTGCCCCAGATGTTTCCTTTATTGTCTTGAAATAATCACCCTGACTTTTAATGCTTGCTGTGAATTTTTTTTTCGTTTGAGCAGTATGTCCAACTATCATATTTCATCATTTGGCCAAATTCAAAGATTTTTTTCATTAGATTTTACTTGTATGAAATCTGTGAAATACTGACCATTTCTTGAACTGAAAGATAAACTTGGGTTTATAGGGCCCTGTGAATAAAGGTCTTCTTGTTGTTAATTTTTTAGCATACCTTCCTTGTTGAACTAATAAACTGCTGAATAAAGGTCAATTGATTAATTAGTCAAAGAGCAAGTTTGACATTCTTCTTTTCCAATGTTGTCTTTGTTCATAGATTTGGCTGCTTTTTTTTGAAAAAAGGGGACATTAGGCCATCCTTAAAAAATGTTGGTATGCAGTCTAGCTAATGATTTATTAAAAAATCCCCTGTCACCAGAAATATTTGTAGTCTTTATGTCAGTTTTTAGTTTTAAGTGCAAGCATATAATTTTGTCCCCCAAAATGCATTTTTACCTACTCGTTGATAATAAATGGGTTCAGTAATGGAAAATCACCATTTATTGAAGTTGTCCTTTACTTAAAAGGGGCATTTTGAAAGGGTTCAATTGATAACATATGTTTTTTCTATGAATTGAAATATGATAAGTTCCATTGATAGTGTAATGCTTTTTTACACATTAATTTGTAAAATAAATATTAATATTTTTGTTTACTGTTTTCAGGATATTCTAGTGCTGTTGGCAAGTTTGATGATGATGATATGGAAGGTGAGATATTTTTTGTAAATTTTCTCTGTGTAAAAATCTGCCCTTCGTCTTGTAAAGCTTTTGTTTTCATTTCCTTCTCTGTTGAGACAAAATTTGTAAACTAGTCCTTTATTCTCAAGTTTCTGATTGATGGATTCTGATGAAAGCATCCCTGGTTGGTTGATAAAAAAATTGACCAATGACAATGCAGCATTCTACAGACTATTTCCTGATTGGTTGATTCTGTATGCAGTCTAACATTTGACCAATGACAATGCAGCATTCTGTAAGCTATTTCCTGATTGGTTGATTCTGTATGCAGTCAGAAATTTGACCAGTGACATGGAAGCATTTTGTAAGTGATTCACTGATTGGTAGATTCTGTATTCAGTCTTAATTTGACCAATGACAAGAATGGATTATGAAAATTGTTTCCCTGATTGGTTGATTCTGTGTGCAGTCTCAAAAACTGGCCAATGACAAGGAAACATTCTAATAGAATAGGTTATTACCCTGACTAGTTAATTCTGTGTTTACTGCCAGGTAGTCATAAGTTGGACTTTATGACAAAGCTGCATGCTAAGAGTTAAGATTAATCTTATGCATGCAAGGTTTGTGGAATGAAATGACTAGGGAAACTATCACATAACAATTCCTGATCATACATACTTAAGACACTATGTCTATATCTGAAGTGCATGCCACCTTTTTTAACTGCCACTGCATTCCTTTCATATCTTGATGCTTTTGTTACATAATTGGAGGTTAAGTTTACATTAAAAATCAAGGATAATGCAAATTGGTATTTAATGATTGATGCCTTTGAAATAAGAGGCTCATTCCTGTCTTGGAACAAGCTAGAACAGATTTGAAATTTAAATTTTATATTCAGTATGATATTGAGAGACGATTGACCCATATTGGTTTATTCTGCTTGAATGTATGAATATCACAAGCTGTGAATGATTGATGGACAAATTATTAACCTAATACATAATAAGAAAGCTTGTGGTTACAAAGTGTTTGTGGTTGTATGTTAAATTTATTGGTAGAAATGTGTCCAAGGAATTAGCACCGGTATCCTGTTATAGTAAACCTCAATAGTAAGATCACCTTGTGGACATAACACATTGCTCTTAAATAGACGATTTTATAATCAGAAAATATAGAAAACTGGTCCTGAGTTTAACCTCTTTATAACAGAATGGTCTTAAAATTTAGGTGGTCACTAAATGAGGTCTACTGTTTCCTGATAATTGAGGCAACATAGTGTTTATTGGTAGATATACAATCATGTGCTGTTTCCTCTAATTAAAGAGGCAACATTGTTTTTATTGGTACTATACAAAATTCATGTACTATTTCCTCTAATTAAAGAGGCAACATAGTGTTTATTGGTAGATATACAATCATGTGCTGTTTCCTCTAATTAAAGAGGCAACATTGTTTTTATTGGTACTATACAAAATTCATGTACTATTTCCTCTTATTAAAGAGGCAACATTGTTTTTATTGGTACTATACAAAATTCATGTACTGTTTCCTCTAATTAAAGAGGCAACATTGTTTTTATTGGTACTATACAATCGTGTGCTGTTTCCTCTAATTAAAGAGGCAACATTGTTTTTATTGGTACTATACAATGTACTTAATACATAAGCATAATCTTTGTTACTTTTCTGTGATTAAATGAAAAACTAAACTGTAAATTAGTTTATAGTCTGTATGAATGTTGAGTGAAACCTCTTAATTTTTATTTGTAATTTGTAGATTATGTTGTTGGTGTACCTAGGGGCAGACAACTCCAAGGAAAAGTTGTGGTTTATACACAAAATCTCACAATGATACACACCATCAAAGGAGAACAGGTATGTGAAAAAATCCTTAAAAATCTGTTACTACTTCTGAACTACAGTCATACTGTGTTCTCATTGTGTAATGATGTAATTTATTTGGAGGGTGGGGGTCTTTCAAGGGACTTAATCCCAGACTGATGTCAGAAAATCATAATGATGAAAATTGACAAAACTTTAGGTCAAAACAAATTGTGTTATATGGATACTTTATGATAATGTGATAGTTCACCTCTAGAAGTGTAGAAAATTTAAGGCGGAGTCAATTTTTGTGGGATGGTCCCCGGAAATAAAACTAGTCATCTTTTAAGGTTGGCCCTATGTGTATGCCTTAAAGCATGTTAGCTTTGAAGTACTTCATTCTTGTCTCGAACACTTTGTATGTAGTTAATGTAATAAACAACTTCATACAAATTAATATCTCTACTCTTTGTTGAGATTACCTGCTAAATAAATACTATTTTACTACCACTTATACTTTTATGATAATCAAAGAAAAAATGTTATGTACCAAGAATTATATAGATAGGAAATAACATTCTCATAAAACATGTAAAAATAATAGGCCTAATATAATGAGGCCAAACAAAAAATGATGTTTGTTATCTGATCATCAGTGACAAATAAAATATGCTGATATTTCGTGGAAGGGGTATCCATTTTTAAATAATTTTTGTCAAGCACGATTGTGGTGAATCGGACATAGTCACTAATTGGTGTATTTGTATATGCAGAGGCGGAACTAGGATTTAAGGCTGGGGGGGGGGGGGGGGGCATATTATTTAGGTAAGGAAGTGCTTCAGAATTGAATAATTGAATGCTATTTCATTTCTATGCATGGTTGGGACATTTTTTGGGGGGGGATTGCATGCCAGATGTGCCCCCTGAGTCTGCCAGTGAAAATTGTGCCGTCATTTGGACTGTTTTATCCCTAAATATTGGAAATAGATTAGGGACAGGGTAACAACTGTATTTTCAGTCTTGACCTAACATTCGTGAAGCTTGGAGACATTGTTATTACCAGTAGATTAGTTACTTGTTATTCATCAAAGATTTGGGATAGATCTCAGAAATGTGAAATGTGTTATGTAAACAATAACATTGATGGGAAAAACATTTACAGACTTGATATCTGTGTGAGTGAGAATAAATAATATTATTACCTGCATCGTGGAAATTCCTTTCCTTATTGTAAGAACAGGCCTAGAAAATGATGTGTTTGTCAGTACCCAGGCATACTCACTAAAATGATTATGAAGTAATAGTATGTGGCTCTTGCACGGGAAATAGTCAATTTTTTAATAAACAAATGGTGATATAAAATGAGTCTACTAAGATCTGTTAATAGAATTTCTGAATAAGGTCCCCTATGCTAAAACATTGCGTACCAAAAAGCAAATATATTTTTAAGCTGGGTTTTACATGGATAAAAGAAATGTCAGTATATACATACACATTGTACATAGTTCTGAAGGAATGATGGAATCTTGCATATTTTTTTTCTTTATTCATTTGTTGATAATTTTTATCACAGATGTAGTTTAGTACAGGAGTGTAAAAAAATAAATGGCTGTGCTGATCAGTAGATAATTGATTACACTATGACTAAATATTATTAACATACTTCTTCATTATTTTTTTTCAGTTTGGTTCCTACTTTGGGTATGATGTAGCTGTAACAGACCTTGATGGTAACGGGTAAGTTTGTATACCTGTCTACTTTACAAGTATCTCTAAAAATTGAAGTTTCTGTAGAAATAATAAATGCATCATCAGATTCATCACTCATTTAGATTAGTTCCAATGTTTAGGTTTTTGAATGTCATTTTGTTCGTGGAGCATATTCCATGTTTCAAAGTTTAATGGACATACTTACTTCGGAATTTTTAAATGTCCCCATCCCAACTACCGAGCCAATTACTGTGTCTCGAAAATCACAGGAAAAAGGGTGAGGCAAGTATCGGTGCTTTACACCAGGCATGATAAGGAACCAGGAAAAACTATTTGAGAAGTGTAGGGATATAAATTCCCGTTCTCCCGTATCTCCTCTCTCCTCTCTCTCTGAGGCGGCTCTGAAGTGACTGTAGCTGTTAAAACTATAGATAAAATAAATAAAAATTTATTATCTTCACAGACTTGATGATGTCATCGTTGGAGCACCTTTATTTTCTGACTTCACTACAGACAACACTTTTGAAACAGGGCGTGTCTATATCTATTATCAAAACTCTAAGGTACGTTAAACTCATTCAGTATATCAACTATTATAAAAATGTAGTAATTAAACATCTTCTACATCTATCTCCTATTTATGTTAATATGTGCTTAATTGTTTCTAAAATGAAGAGCAGATTAGTTATAGTTCAAACATACAGATACTTTTACTTCCTCCATTTTGAAGATTTCTATTATTTCCTCAATATGAAAACTTATTAGGCTAGAAATAAATGAAATCATGTATAGGGTTTCTTGACTGAAAGAAAAGGATAGGAAGGTAAAAAAACTTCCTAGCTAGTTTAGATTCCCAGATTTCCTTCATTTTAAAACCTCAATTGTTTTCTCCATTTTAAGATTCTTTGATTTCCTCCATTTTGAAAATTTAATCATTTCTGCTGGATGGAAGCATTTATTTTCCTTTAATTTTGGAGAGCTTATCATGATAAAGATAACAACAACAACAACAAAACATTAAAAAGAAAAAAAAAGTAAAATTAGAATGTTTTTATCTTTTTGTGTTGTATTAACAGCGTAGCTTCTCCAGAAAGAATAAGGATATATTAGATGGTCACCATTCACAGTCAAGGTTTGGTATGGCGGTGACGGCGATTGGTGATATTGATGGTGACGGCTACAAAGGTACATTTCTATAACCAACAATTGACAGACATCTTTTGTCTGATGACAAATTTGACCTTGAAAGATTTTTTTATGTGATTGTTCAGACAAATTATCTTTGGAGATTCCTTGACTTTTTGTTCAAAAGTTAAAAATTATTCCTTTCTTTTTCTTTGTCAAACTATTACAAAAATACTGAATATCAGTTCAAACAATGAAGATTAATATTTGATGAGTTGGGGACATTATAAAGCATCAGCACAAGACGGGAAAAAAGCTCGATTGAGGTTAAATTTGAAATTTTTGAATTCCACTCTCGAAGTATTACAGTTGAAAAGATAGAGCTGATAGATGCTTAAGTACATGTTTATTTCAACTATGCTGTCAGACTATTGTTTTTCGAAATGTCTGATTGTAATTATCTTAGTAGTATTAAAAAACAAGATATGAGATTTGAGCTCGGAGATTGATCTCAAGTTTTATTACCTTGGGGCCTGGAAATTTTAATCTACCTGCTTAAATTGAATTGTTTCTTGTCAGTAATTATTTGTATTATTTACAGATATAGCTATTGGGGCACCATATGGGGGAGACAATGGGCGAGGTGTGGTTTATATATATCATGGTTCAATGAAAGGTATCATTACTGATGTACAACAGGTAAGATAGATCTTTGTCTGTAATTATCAAGGTTGTAACTTATTGATAATTAAATGTTGGGAGTATATATATACATTGTCATGTTGTTGTTCCCTTTTCCCCCTCAAGATGCTTTTATCCCTTTTCTAAGGGCCCAATCACCTTTCCCTTAAAGGTGAAAAAACACTAATACTTAAAATTCTTGAATAAGCCATATTTCCAGGTCTAGGCCCTCCACTTGGAGGCATCAACAACGATGTCCGCTCTCTAATTCAAACAGTTTTATTCAGATCCTCACAAAACCTGATGGAAACGACCTTGGTCAAGTTCGATAACCAGGCTCTACTGAGTTATGGCCCTTGACATTTTGAAAAATGAATTTTGACGGGCGTATTTTGACCTGGCACTCTTGTTACAAGTTGTAGAACTTATGGTTAATTTTCAGGATTTTATATTCGGGCCTGTTGACACTCCTGTTTTTGCAAGCACAGTCTGAAGTTAAAAAAAAGTTATGAATACTTACTTAGTGTTTTTTTTTTTCAGGCTATTAAGGCGGATGATGTTCTACCAGGTGCCGAGACTTTCGGTTGGTCCATTGCTGGCGGTCTTGATATGGATGACAATGAATATCCTGACCTTCTGATTGGATCACAACAATCTAACAAAGCTGCATTTCTGAAGTATGTTGTATAATCAATTTTTCTTTTATAAAATTAATTGTTTTATGTTCTTCTACTGTATTATAAATGTAAATACAATACCACTGTTATAAATTCTCAATAAACATTAAATTCATAGTTAAGCTGTCTATTGAACCTAGTATTAGGACACAATTGATTTCAGACACAATATATGACATATTGGATTTGAACAAACTAGCCATGAAAACGAATAATCGAAAAAAAACGAATATTCGAATATCATAAACCAGATTCGTTCCTGGCTTTACTGCTTTGCCTCCAAAATGTCTTAAGATCATTTCTAGTAGACTTATATTTTAGTGTCCCCCATACAGACCTGATATTGATACTATTACAGTTGTGACAATTTTGTTACTGCTGTAATTATGGTTATACTGAACTCAGATATAATAAAGATTTGGATACAGGAATTGTCTGTGACAGTGTTCTACTGTTCTTGAAATATTGTGGAAGTATTAAATTATATATAAGATTTACGCCGAAAACACGAGAGAATGACAAAGTTGACATAAGCACGGCGACAATATGACACATAAAATGTGTCATGTTTTCGCATTACATCTGTCGTATCTTTACTTTTTCGTGACATGTTTTCACAGCGAAAAAGTGAAAATAAAGTATGTCATTGAATGAAGTACTCGATGAGTTGCAGTAAGCTCCTTATTGATTTTGTTCTTATATTATCTCGTTTTTCAGGAGTCGACCAGTTGTACAAGTCATGCCGACCATACAGATCGACCCTGTCAACATCACACTCGGGGAGGAACATGAAAACTGTGTGATCGGGGATAAAAATCCAATCAAGGTGACATGGTAAGTTGTGTGCCTAGTTGTATGCTTTTATATTTTGTTTCGAGATCTTTTTGTCACTGAACAGTGTTGATCATAGAAGTTTAATACTTCTGACAGATTATTTGATAATAATAAAGTTGGTTTTTGACGGTTAAGGCATAAAATTTTTAGTTTCTGGTTACACACTCGCTTAAAACAGGATAAGTAGGTAGGTAGGGATTTTTAAAAAAAAAGTTCTTGAAAGTGTGTTGAAAAGTAAAAAAAAATTGTAAGCAGTATGGAATGAATATTGTTTTCAATAAGGACAACCAAAACTGTTCACTATTCATGCGAAAAATCTGTGGTTAGGAGACCCTGTTTCTCTATTCTTCTCAGTTCTTCTTCTTCTATTATTTGGCCCAATTATAGCTTTTGAGCTCCTTTTAACTTCAAACTTTTGACCCCCACCTTTGCTTCTGAGGTCGTTACAAGGTCATTGTTCAAAATCTTTTTTTTTATCTAAATGATTTGGATATATGTAATGAATTTTTGATAGAGAGAAAATTAATGCTGGTGTTTTTGTAAGATGTAATTTTTATCCTGATTTTTCATGCTTCTCTGTAATTTTAATTTCAGTGTGACAGTCTACACTTGTCTTTTATATACTGGGGTTGGTGTACCAGATAAACTTGACTTTGAGTTGACCTTAAAGTTTGACACATTGAAGAATGATTCCCACAGAGTATTCTTCCTGTACCCTGATACATCCAGAGAGGACAGTAAAATTATCGAGGCAATCAAAGATGTCCAGAAATGTTTCACCTTCTTCGGTTATCTTGTGGTGAGTGGAATTAAGCAAATATTCAGAAATTCGCTGAAAGAAAGTAAAGAATATCCCTCGTATAAATGTTAGTTTATTCAACGTGAAAAGTTTGAATTTTAACAATCAAACTATCTTTGCATTGTAATTTTGAATTTGTGAAAATATTTGTCTGAATTGTAATTTTCAGAAAAATGTTCGAGACAAGTTGACCCCAATTGTTGTGGAATACGGTTTTGACATTCATGAAAGAACACCCAGAAACAAACGTGATGTAGCTCCTATTTTGAACCAACGTATTCCAACAACAGTAACAGCAGAGGTATGTAGAAATTTATGTATTTTTGCTTTAGCTATATTTTTTAGATGAATCTTCAAGATGGAGGTAATGAGTGAATCTTCTAAGTGGAGGAAGCTCCTCAATTTTTTATGATATGTAATGTGTTACATGTAATTGTTTTTGAAAATTTATTGGATGAAATAATATGAATTACGTTAAAATAAATCATACTATTATGTTATGGAATGATTTGTTTTGTTTTTATTTCAGGCCAATATCGAGAAAAATTGTGGACCAGACAGGAAGTGTATTTCTGATCTCAGTATTACGGCCACTCAGTAAGTTATTGATAAAGCTTTCTTGTTTTTAGGCAAAATGGGGAAAAATGGACTCATCTTGATGCTTTGATCATTTTTCCGAATAATGATGTTGTTTTCATCGGTAAACTGTTAAAACAGTAAGTTGAATCTAAGAAATGAAGAACATAATTATTATATAACTGAAGTTATTTCTAGCTTATTTTGATATAATGTCTCAAGTTCAACCATAATTCTAAAAGTTTGTAATGTATGGGACTTGGTTTATTTTTAGAGCTTACGATACTTACACTCTCGGCGAAGACAAGAAGATAGAGATAATCGTGCTGATAGAAAATCGTGCAGAAGATGCGTTTGAGTCTGTTCTAAATATAACATTCCCACCTGGGGTGACTTATTACAGGACGAAAAACATGAAATCCGTAAGTATCAAAATATTACATTTCCATTGTTAAAAAATCCAGAATATTCCAGAAATTTCATTTTTTGCAGGTCCAAACCTTACTGGTTGTAATTGTTTCTGCGGGACCAGATTTCAGTCTTCCCGTTTTCAAGTTCTTCAACTTTAACCCATGCATTTCATATACATGTACACATATTTTTTGAAATTATTTTTTTGGGCGGAGGGCTAAAATTCTTTTTCTTGTTGTCTAGTTTCATATCCTGTATCTTAGTGATTATTTTTTAACACAATTCTATTATGTTTGTCTCTAATAAAATCATGTATTTATGTTTCTTTAAATTGTTGTTATTTTGAATATGTTTGTATGATTATTTTGAACTACTCTTATCATTTAGGAAATCCAAATGTCCTGTGACACTAATGTGAAGAATTCTTCAACAGTAATCTGTGACCTTGGCAACCCATTACCATCCAAATCAAGGGTAAGATTATTGTGTTTCAATTTTTTAGTTGCTTTGTATTTTAATTTTGTCTATTTCTAAGGGGTGGTCGAGTGGTAACACACTGGACTACTAGAAGAATGGTTGTTGGTTTGTTTCTTGGCGCCACTTTTCAAATTGATTTCTGGGACACATTTTCAGTGTCCCCATCCCAACTACAGAGCTAAGTACTGTGTTAAGGAAATTACTGGAAAGGGTTGAGGCATGTATTGGTGCCTTACATTGGGCAAAATAAAGAACCAGGAGACACTATATGAAAAGAGTAAGGACATGAATGACCTGTTTTCCTGTATCTTATCTCATGTCTGTCTGGGTTGGCTCTGAAACAACAAATTTAACATACCTTGTTTTTACCTCTACATTTATCTAGCCTTTCTATTCTGTATTTCTGGTTTTTGATACATTTTTGCATACATTTATTTGGTTACATTTTTATTTCAGACCAATTTCACCCTAGTGGCTGCAGCTAAAGGCGTAAATGGCTCAGTAAAATCTGAGTTAGTCTTTATTCTAACTGTCAATAGGTAAGCCGTGTTTCTCTAATTATATGTAGAACTACTGTATGCTGGAAGGGAACATGTTAAATCTTTGTTACAGAGGGTCTGTAGTTAACATGGTGGCAATTGTTCACCAGTGGACGTTAACTCAGGACTGATTATAGCTAAATTAATTTATCAATTATTATTTATTACACAGGGTTTTCCTTATCAGCCATCACTCTTTACAATTTTATGAAGGTAGGGGGGGGGGGGGGTATGGTGGAATAATTATGGTCTCTGGCAAGTAATCACTAGCCTCTCACCACTGTTAGTTTGAATCCTTGCTGGGACCAGACAAATGTCACATGTTAGGAAGCTGACCAGCTAGCTTTCAAAAGGTTGATGATTCTACTCAGGTATATATCTTGGGTCATTCTTCACTGTTCAACCTGGAAAAGTTATCAATGACACTAGTTGTTGTTGTGACATTACTCCCGGGCCCTTCCCCAAAGAGTTGCCAATGTCTTTGTTGGTGCTACATTAAACTCTTGTAAAAAATAATGAAGGTACTAGTATATAATCCTATTTCAAAATAAGTATTCTTTCTACATAGACATGTTTGTTTGTTTGTTGTTTTCAGCTCAAATGAAGACAGCAATTATGAAAACAACAAGGCTATTATACTTGTCCCCATAGAGCAACGAGCCAACCTTAGACTTGGAGGGTAAGTTACATTTATTCAGTAATATCAATTTCTTTCTTCATCTCGATAGTTAGACCTAATACACTGGCTTGTGTGGTCTGTTACTGCATTACATAATTTATCTAGATTTTTTATCCATTTAACCCATGCATAAGCGGCCAGCCGAAGCCACATTACTACTGTATGGTAATAGACTGAACTTGGATGGAGGTTTCAGATTTCCAGTCCAAAGGACAAGATTTTCACAATTCCATGATTTGATTCTAGTATGTACTGTAAGGCACCGCATGAAGTTGTCATGGAGACAGATTGTTTTATGCCAATTTTAATGTGTTTCACAATCGCATAGCTTTATATCCTGAAAATCATCTTTTCACATTTAAAGGTTTCTCTTCACTGATTTTTGTATGTTTTTCAGAAATTCGGAACCTGAACAATTTATCTACGCCGATTCTGATGTCAAACTTTACAGAGAAACAGCTGAGGTTGGACCAATCATCGAACATGAATATGTGGTAATTGTTTTCTGTACAAAGTATTAGTATACAGTAAAACACAGTTATAATGATTATATATAATGCAGGGTCTAGGATGATCGCTTGTGTAGTAGTAATGTGCTGGACTCTTGCACAAAAGGTTGTGGGTTCGAAACTTGGCTCCTCTTTCTAAATTTCTCAGGGACGCTTCTTCAGTGTCCCCATTCTAGCTACCAAGCCAAGTACATGTACAAATGTACTGTGTCTTGAAAGTCACAGGAAAAATGGTGAAGCGTGTATCGGTGCTTTACAATGGGTACAATAAAGAACCTTGAAAAACTATTCGAAATATGAGTATGGTTAAAATGCCTAATTCTCTTGTATTTTCACTCCCCTCCCTTGCAGGTGGCCGGCTCTGAATTGACCTTAGTTGTCAAATGGGCCGTTAAACATCATATAAATTAAATATAGCCATGTTCTGCTGTACAAAAATAAGATTTGAGTTCAGAGATCATTATCAAGTTTTATAACCTTGGAACATACATCTAGCTGTAAAAAATTGGGTTCATTTCACATCAAATTTATGTGTTCTAAGTTTATGTTATTTTGTTTTACAGTTAAACAATCGTGGACCAAGCGCTGTGAAGACAACTTTGGTTAAGATTGAGTGGCCATATTCTGACCAACATGGCTTGAATTATTTATATCTAGAACCCGACTTCTCCCCTATATTATCCAGACCAGATATGAGCTGTATCATTGTTAATCACACAGTAAGTCATTGTTGCCATGGTGACACAATTTTCTTTTTATACTTTTCTGTTTTCAATTTCAATGTAACTTCATGATTTTTTTATTTGTTCCATGGGAATTATGTGAATATTTTTTTTGTATGAATATTCATCTGTAATAATTGATTAGTGTCAATATTCATGAGTCATATTTAGAATTTTGTGATAATTAATTACTTATAATAGGAAATGCATGAATATTCATTGGTAACTCTAGAATATGTATGAATATTCATTGGTAACATTAGGATATACATGCATATTCATTGGTAACTCTAAAATATGTATGAATATTCATTGGCTACATTAAAATATGCATGAATATTAATTGGTAACCTTCTATTTATTTCTAAGTTATGTAAAAGAGCTTACATATTAAACAATGCTGTGTTTCAGTTAAACACATATTCTGAGGGTCAAGGAGATAACTTTGTGTCAAAATATGATGCAGACAATCAACTGAAGAGACACACCAGAGAGGCAACACTAGAAGAATCTAAAGAAAAACGGGATCTTAAAGAAAAAGGGGTCACCAATTTTATTGTAAGAAATAATATTTTAAAACTCTTAATTTAATCCCTTTCTGTTGTGAACCTCATTTTTTTGTCTAACAGTATGTGTTTGTCTTAATTTACTGTGGTGTCTTCTTTTCCCAAATATGTTGTCAGTTTTCCACACTTCGTCTTGACTCTGTACTGCTCATCTCAAATTTTGTGATCAAAGAGTTTTCATATAAATTGCTTACATATATTCATATTTGATATTGTCACTACAATTGCAATTGCCACTTAATTTTTGAGACGTAAACTGAGTCTTTTTAGGAAGGTGTGGTTGTTATTGCACAGTTGATGAATAGTTATTTGTTTGATACTGTTGCTATAGAGATTCAGACCAAATCATCTTTCAGGGGTGTGATTCTTCCTCTTTTCAGCTGAATTCTTTTTTTGTCTTAAAATTTTGAAACAAAAGGGTCCAGATTCAGTCTGACCTACTCAAAAATGATGTTTTTTTGCAATAGTAAGGGGGGTGGGGGTAGGTTATTTCAGCTTTTTTGCTCTTGGAGTAATCACACCCCTGTCTTTTGATCTTGTAAAATTGATGATGACACATTATAATCTGTAAGTATTGTCTCGAGACTGTTACCAAGTTATTCTCTATTACAGGGATGCACAGATGGTACCACAGGATGTAAATATATACATTGTACCATTGGATATATGGAAGATGAGGATATTGTTAAAATCACAATTAGGTCCAAAATCTGGACCAGCACACTTATACATGTAAGTTGAAAATAGATTATTTATTATGATACATACTGTGGAATCATTAATTTTCGTTGGGGATTTAATTTCGTGGGTCGACTCATCCACGAAAACAAATCCCCACGAATTTAAATGTGAAGATAAGGCATTTCTTGTCAAAAATAAAAATTCACGAATTTATGTCCCCACGAAATAGCGATTTTAGTAACAACCACGAAAATTGAACCCAACAAAAATGAATTATTCCACAGTATTTATTATGATACATACAGTGTATTTATGAAAACCTATCTTGTCTGTAAGGACTGGCTCTATGAGATGAAGACTTAGTCTATAATTGAAATTATTACTGTTTTCTATGGTTGATTTCTTGTATTTTTCAGAAAAAGATAGATAAGCCATTTTATTTTGTATCCAAGGCAACAGCAGAAGTTTTATCTATGCCTTACCCAGATATGAAAGTTGGTGCCTCAACTTATACAAGAGCTAGCTTTGATGTAAGTATTACTTGAGTTGTATCTTACAGAGACACAGAACTGGCTTCTAGCTTGTTCATTGTACCGGTAATAGAACTGTTTTTAGCTGGTACAGTAAAAATAACTGTCTTTTAGCTTGTATAGTGAAATAGAACTGACAATCAGCTTGTACAGTGAAACAGATCTGACATTTAGCTTGTACATTGAAATAGAACTGATGTTTAGCTTGTACATTGAAATTGAATTGGCTTTTAGCTGGTACAATGGTCTGGCAATGGCTATAGGTGGTTCTTTGGTCTAGTAATAGGCAGATTTTTATTGCAAAATTACTGGAAACTAAAATTGATTTCTCTTACTTGAATGTAAAGGACAATTTTGAAGATACTGAAATAGAAGTATCAATGCTTATTCATAAGATGTTTTTTTTTCATTTAATCAAATGTTACTCTTTTATTGTGAAAATTAGGAAGCCAAGTCCTAAACTTTGGTATACAATGTTTTACACTAAATTTCTGTCTATATAGATATCAAAAGGATATTATAATATATAACATGCTCACATATAATGTATTTCTTTGTAATTGCAGGTTATAACTTATATTAATCCAGAAAGATTACTGCCTAAACGTAAGGGTGTTGAAGCCTGGATTATAGGTGTGGCTGTCTCAGCGGGTCTACTTCTTCTATTCTTACTTATTATGCTGCTCTGGTGGGTAAGTAGTATTATAGATGATTCTATTCTGTTCAGAAAATTTTCTCTGGAAATGGTGGATAGTAATTACAGTAAAACCTCGATTATCCGAAATCGACGGGACCGAAATATTTTTTCGGCAAATCTTTGATTTCAGATTGCACAATTTGGATAATCAAGTTTATTCTTCATTGAAATATATATGGGGAAATCAGGTTTTCGGATAATCTGAGCTCGAGGTATTACTGTATATCTAGTAAATGAATTACCCAACATGCACACTGTGAAACCTCATGTAGAAATCACACAAATGTTTGAATGTAGGTTAGATCTTCAGGAATCATAATTATATTCATACTGAGTAACTATTTCAAAAGGTTTGACTAATAATGAATTATCCACATCAAAAATCATTCATCAAATGTTAGAAAGTACGCATCTGCTTATGGAAGATGGGAGTCTAGTACTAGTTCTTCCCAGGAACGATGGTTAGATGAACTGTCCGCCTGATATGACTCTGCCTGTTGAAACTCAAAGAAATAAAACAAACAGTTAAAATGACATGATATCAGTTTAGTTCACAATTTTATTGGCAAATCATATTTTGATGTGTCTTTTTTTTTAGTGTGGATTTTTCCGACGTCGTCGGCCAGAGGAACAAGCTTATCTTGCCCCAGCAACCACAAATGGTGACTACAAAGTGGTACAACAAGGCAATCCAGATTCTAGATACAAATATACGTAAAGTGTGCAATCAAGATTATTTTTGTATAAGTTTAAATATATATGATAAGGCAGGTTGGCTGGGAAGATGCAATTGATAGCATGCATATGATAATTCTACTTTTAAAACGCCAAAACATTTGCCATTGTATGACTGTTGTCTGAGCAGTTGTAATGAACTAGTTAATGAACTGTTTCGAACTAGTTTATGAACTATTGTGAACTAGTTTTATGGTATCTTTATTTGCTTTATTGCGCATGCTGTTAGTATAGTGTTGATAAACAGTGGAATCAGAGGACTTATTGTCTTATTGAAGGAGTCTGAAGAAACATTGAGATTTTTGCCATAATCAGTGTGCAAAATATTGCTATAACTTGAATGACCAAGAAATGACTGAATTTTGCACTGGTGGCATGGAAGCATACAGCAATCTTACAACTGATAATCAAGTGGAAATCACTCTCCACCTTGAAGGAAAGGAGAGAGGAACACATGACTAATAATTAAGGGAAAGCATCCTCAGTCTTAAAGGCAAGGTGTGTAACTTGTAAATGTCAAAGGGACATCACTCTTGGCGGCTTTGAAGGCAAGGGATGTAACTCATAGTTAATAAACCAGGGTAGTTGCCCCTAGCTTGAAAGGCGAAAGGTGTAACTTATAACCAGTGATCATTGGAAGTCACTCTTGACCTGGTAAGTCAGAGAAATCAGTTGGGTTTTTCCGATATAAATGAATTCAGTCATGACAGTGAGATGAAAGTCATTCTCAGCATAATTTAATCAAAGGGAAGTCACTCTTGATGCTCATTATTAAAAGGGAAATGACTGTATTAAAATCTTATCTTCTCTTGCTAACAATCATAAACTGCTTCCCATAGAATGAAAAAGACATAAATTGCTTATTAAATATATTAGTGGTGTTGCAATTGTCTCTGGGAGTGAAATACATGTAGTTGTATTAATAAACATTTTTTTCAAGGGAGATAACACTATCATTTACAGTAATTTCAAAGGGAGACAATTCAGAATGCATTGGAGTAGAGCGTCTA
This sequence comes from Lutraria lutraria, assembly GCA_964023205.1. Lineage (NCBI taxonomy): Eukaryota > Metazoa > Mollusca > Bivalvia > Venerida > Mactridae > Lutraria > Lutraria lutraria. Next base: position 23,723,736 of record OZ026848.1, read on the forward strand.
TGTAGACATAACAAAATGTTCCCAGTCTTCCGGTATTGATCATGTAGTTCAAATCAATCTTTAAATATTCTAAATAGGGTATGCATTGAAATAAATTTTGTATATGATACAAAATGGTATTATTCGGAACATCTAAGACTTTGGGATTATGTACATGTATGTATGTATAATAATAAAGGCATTTGGTGTATTACTTTGTACTTGTTCTATAACCTTATAATTAATCAGATTTTTTTATGTAACAATTATGTAATATGCAAAAATCTGTTAAAAATCATTGTTAGACACCCACTCTGGCTGTTGTGATGTTCTTTGATTCGTCATAAATATAATGTATTGAATTAATTGTTCGTGTCTGACATTGGTCTTTAATGGAACATTAAACACATTTAAAGGGAAGTAACTGTCATATTCTCAGTTTTTTTTGTCTCAATATAACATAAGTATATTATTTGTTCCCTTGTGGTTCCATATATGTTTAGAATGCTTTTTGTTGATGTAATTTTTTAATTTATTTACTTGACTATATTGTTGTTGTAAAGATCTTGATATGTTGAGTGTAAATGTCTTTTTACGTAGATTGCCAAGCAATCTTATGTTTGATTTTGTTTGTTCATTCATTGTCTGACTGTTAGCGATCATTTAACTTTCATTCTTTTGTTCAACTGCATATCATTAACATATTATGGATCCTTTTACCAGGAAGCTTCTTATATATTCACCGAGATTGTGTTACTGAACTTCAGAAAGAGGCGTGGCCATAGGTATAAGGAGGTGGTCTAGTGAAATAACTCATCTGATTGGCCCATCAGCTGAGGTGTGGCCACCTTTGAATCTGAATTCAGCAGATAGAATTCCTTTGAAATCAGGAATCAATTCATTTCACTTTTTAGCACTTATTGATTACATATGTTGCTATTAACATCTTGTATCATCTGTTTATTGCTCTAAATGCATTTATATATACAAAATGTAGTATGATGGCAGATTTCTGCCATTTCATGTCTTCGCCCTCCAAAGTCGAATGTGGAGACACGATAAGTGATCAGTTCATTGTGTCGTTGTGCTTTGGCTTTTTGGGGCGTAGACACAAAGACATGAAATGGTAGAAATCAGCCACCACAACATAGTCTTGTTGTTATTTAATAGGGATAATAAGATCGCTTTTTATCAAGTTAAATTTTTGTTGTTTATCCTTCGTCCATATATGGCTTTTGGTAAAATCTAATGACAATTCAAATGAACTGAGCTATGTCTAACATAAGTATGTGTGAAGGGATATTTTTTGTTTGTCGACCAGGCAAACATGTGAATATTTATACATTGTGTTACTAGTGTATCATTCATTGCTGATTTTATGACCATATATGTATTAATCATGCAATAAGCTGTTTTTTGTTCAAAATTACTTGTATTTATTCAAAAGGAGTGAACTTTGTTGTGAAAAATATATATGACTGTATCTATACATAAACATGTATGCAATATGATTATTGAATGTTGTGTCAATGAATGCAGATTTGCTTTATAAGAAAGTAGCATGCAGACATTATATTTTAATTGTCTTGTAGCGTAGATTGTATGATTGATGCTACAGACTTAGTGGTCTTACTTCATTAGCAGCCATATTTTATCTTCATTTAACATCATGAGAAAGAATGGTCCATCTTCACTTACAAAACATCATGTGTTACTAAGGAGTTACATGTTCTTGGCTTTATGACTTGATTAGTTTATTCACCAATAGCTATGAGCCATGATGTAACAACAAATCCTGGGCCATGGCTGTTGTCCAATGCGCTGGACTTAATACCTGGCAATCTGGATTACAAAGCTAGATGTGGCAGGTCATTCCATTCAATGAAGATTTGACAATATGTTGATTTCCCTCCATATTTGGAGACATTACTGGCTCCTTATAGAAGTACAAGTTAGTACTGGTTAGAAAACTGTCCAGGAAAACTGGTTAGGTTAATCGGGCACTGTATATAACTGAAATATCATTAAAAAAGGCCTTGCACCCACCGAAACATACAAACAAAAAATCCACAGCATCATTTTTATAGCACAGTAGTAGGTTATAGTTACATCACTTGAAAGGGCCTTCCATGTAGCTGTCACTGAACCCCTCTTGTCAGATAATTATTCTGATATGTTGGGATAAATCAAACACAGAACTGATAGGTCACTCACTTGCTAGTATCCTGCTCCTTTTAATCCATTGCCTTGAACTGCTTCAAGCACTACGACATACCATATTTGGTACGATACTACTTTTAACGCATCATTTCTAAAGGTCATGGATTCGTTCTTATATTTTTAAAAGATCTTTTTAAAACTTTCTAAAGCTTCAATTTAGGTGGCTAAGCCTTAGATGCCTTATTCAATATCAGTATCAAGAAATAATGCAATATGTCTGGAATTTTTCTTCTGAATAATAATTTAATACCTGTCTCGAAGTTGAACTGGTTATTTTCAAGCAATTTTTTTAAATTAACCAATAAAATGGCTGGATTTTTTTACTGGATTTTTAAGCTAAGTCGGCTATCTTTATTTTCCTAAAAATTTCAAAAGGTTAATTATCACAGAATATTTCTACTTTGAGTTATAAGTTATCAGATAAGCAAGTTCATTCTTACCATCCAGCTCGACTTATAGGGCACATTTTTATACCAAAGTTATAAAAATTCTAATTTTAGTGAATATACAATTAAAAAACATGTCAGGGTATATTTTTGTAGGACAACTTTTTATCTAGTACATGTACGTAATTTTTCTATTTAAACTCTATACTATTCTTTCTAGTACACTGTTTCATAGATTTTTCTCACATTATTAATTTCTCAACCTCATTTGTGTTGAACACATAGCTATGTGCCTTATCACATAATTGATAATATACAACCTGTGTTCAAATCTTTTTTCACAAAATGTTTGTTATTATTCTTGAGTGCAAAATCGCAATATAAAACCTTTGAAGGTCTGTATTGCTTCATATTCGTTTTATTTAAGTACAAAAAAAGAGAAAATTTTGGCAAGACTGATAAGTGTGTGGCTTGTTCTTCAGTCATACTTTGATGCCAACAGATTTACATGTATATGTTAAATATATGCTTTTGCAATGAAATTTCTACCCTATAAATCCATTTTTATCTCAGCTTTTTTGGAATGGTAAGGCAAAGGCTTTGTCCTGGATTTTGCTTAGAATCACTTTCTTAATTGGTTTTCTCTATTAATGAACTGTGCCGGTCACTATGGGTGATTCGCTATGTTTGTTAACAATAACTATGGTAAATAAGCAATCATTTGTTTTTTATATGTGATATTTTGTGTGCGTCATAGTCATAATATTTGAATGAAAAAAATATGCAAATACTTTTTCAATTTAGTAATAAATTATTATATGTTTATAATCTAATGTTTGTTGTTGATCATGTTGTTGTTTGACCTCACTGTCAATGAGCAGGGGATCCAACCTGTGAAAAGGGGCCTGATTTCTTGCCCCGTCCCTCATCTTAAAACAAATATGGGTCAGGATATTCTCTCCAAGACAGGGGTGTGATTCTTCCTCCTTTCAGCTGATTTCCTCTTTTTTGTCTTAAAATCTTTGAAACAAAAGGGTCCAGATTCTGTCTGACTTACTCAAAAGTGATGTTTTTGCAAGTGTAAGGGGGGTGGGGGTAGGGTATTTCAGCCTTTTTGCTCTTGGAGCAGTCACACCCCTGCAAGAAAAACAATTTGTATTTTTATAAATGCAAGAGATTTACTACTCTGTGGAGTTTTATAATTAGGTTATCAGACCACCTTTTTAAAAAAATGTTGGTTTGCGGTAATAACTTTTAACAGCGGCTTGGTAATTTTCTTTACATTATACATTGTATAAAAGCTGGAATAAAGAAACAAAATATTTGTCTAAAATTTTGCGTCAGGGATTTTATGAGGAGTGTCACATGACTGCAAACCAACAACTTTTTAATTCTTTTTAGAATGGACTTAATTGGGAGTTTAAAAATAAATGGGAGCTTTATTCAATGCTAAGACTGAAGCAAAATTCATGTGTTACCAAAACAGTGACACAGGAAATTGATATAAAAAGTAATATAGTTTTTATTTTAGAAACTTGAGTCCATAAAGCCTTGCAGCCCATGTGGACCAAATATTTACAAGTATGTACAGAACACATAAACAAAACAGGTATAACTGAGAAGATACATAATAACACAATGCACGACTGCAATATTGTAATAACATAACACTTCCAAAATTTGACAAAGCATTTAAAATATAAACAAAGATCATGAAAACAGTATAGAAAATGTAAAATATCCAAAAAAATAAAACACAAAATATGCTTTGATTAGTTCTACATATTTGGTCACCTTCTGAATTTGAAAAACTTGAATCATGATAAATGATATTAATCATTTATCTGTATTATGCATTACCAGGGACGCCACATAACAGTGTCCATGGTATTACTATTACAGTATTAAATAATTAAGTTTGCAGTAAGATATACTGCGACTTGATATTCTTATACACCTGTTTAACATAAAAATTACAAAAATGAAGCAATTATGCATAAAAACGAACATAAACTGTTGTCAATTTTTTTTTCTTGATTAAGCCTTTGTCAGAGTAAAACTCACTAATTCTTAAAGTTATTTTCATTTTCACAACATAACAATTCCAAAACATTTAGCATACATGGTCTTTTAAAAAAAATATGAGTTAATGATTTCTAGAATTGTTTAAAACAGTGCATTCTATAATAAAATGATCTTCATCATCTAGTTAGTACCAAAATTGACATTTTCTTACAACAATTAAATAGAATTTATGTGAGCTTACACAATCTGCCAGTCTCTATCAGGAGATGATGAGACAATATTCTTAATTTACTTAATGCTACGCTATGTTTTTGATTTGTAATAATGACTAGATGCTTTTTAAATAGAAACTTAATAATTCTTTGTTAATATATTGCCCGAGAAGAATTACATAAATCATCATACAGGACTTGTCGAAAGTTATCATTTAATCCTTGTTTAAAAATATTGAAAAATATAATTTCATCTCATACACCTTGAAAAAATACTTAGTAAAAACCTAGAGATGATAATAAATTTGGTAAAGAGCTGATCCAATATTAACATGAGGTATTAACTCAGTCACTCTTAGAAATATCATAATCCTAATATACTTATTTTCTTTTTCAAATCTATAATTTTTTTACCAATTTTTAATAATTCTTGTCATCCTAACTTACTGTAAACAGAATAATTTGAAATAGTTATAAGTAAAAACTTAGCAAAAAACATAAATATTGTGTTGATGAATTAACAACACTATAGAAAAATGGTCCATGATTACTTTGTATATATCTGAATCAGAAAAACCGGTTCAGAATTATGGTGTACACAAATCGTTTCGATTTGCCACTCCTCAAACAGCTTAGCAATAAAAAAATAATGAAAAGTCCAGCCTCTTCTCAAAGACGGCCTTTCTACAATGTATTCTCTAATCTCTGTATGATACTACTTCATCACTTCTCCATCTTTAATTTCTCATATCTTGCAGTAAGACGTTTAGTGATTTCTTCACTTAGTACTTTTGCCTCGAGTCTTTCATCCGTCTTAATTCTATCTGGATGGAAATGAATGACAGCCTGTTGCATGATTTTGTATTTCTGTTCAAAGTTCACTTCCCCAGTTATTTCCTTCATCTTATGTTCTGGATTTTTCCGAGGAAATCTCACATAAACAAATTTTAGGAATTCCATAGATTTGTCATCAGAATGCTTGTCAAGTTCTTTGATCTCTGGATCCAGTTTTTTCAACACTTCTTTCTTAGCTTTGCCATCCTCTTCTTGTTCATGTTGCACTGTTTCTGACTGGTACTTTTGCAAAGCTTCCGTACATGATTTATACCAGTCTAAAATATAAACATTGTGAATATCATACCAGTCTATAATACATACATTATTAATGTTATACCAGTCTAAAATATTAACATATTTTACCAGTCTATATCACTAACATTGTGAAATTAAAACCAGTCTTAAATACATTTAATGTGAATGTTATACTTTAAAAATTATGTAAATTGATTAAAAGTAATTATCATGCATTTGTACAATTATATTATTCTTATACTAGTCTACAAAATATAATGATCATATCAGTGTACAAAATACAATTCAATCACCAGTCAATAAAACACATAATTTGAACACCATGGAAATCTAGAAACTTTGGCCCCACAATTATTTGGGTAATAATGTTCTATATACAGTCAAACCTGTGTTAGTGGCCACCTCCAAATTAAGGTCACCATGTTAATAAAAGACAGCCTTTTAAAAAAATGTTAAATGATTTTTAAGAGCAAAATGACCCCTGCAAAAGGGTCACTTGTCAATAAAGGTCACATTTTGTCTTTTCCAAGAGTGGCTTTTGTTCACAGGTTTGAACTGTAGTTTGACTTTGCATGACTAAAACAACATAAACTTAAACGCTGAGTACTTACCTTCGTTTGTGACATTAACAGGTGCCATTGATTGACCAATTTCCAGTGCTTTGTTGTTATAAATAAAGCTTTGCTCTGAACTTGACTTTTAGAACTTTTTGGTAGACTTCACCAATTCTACTAAGAATTAGGCAGTGACTCAAGTTGTAAATACATTTAGCCTGACTGTATTTGGAATTACATGTATTGAATAAATTTCTTTGTTTGTATGTTTGCTTGTTGTCAATGTGTTCACAGGATTGTATAGTATCTAGATAATATATGTATACTTAACAAAATTAAGTTGCCAACTATATTTTTCCAGTATTATTACTTGTCCAAAGTGCCTTTGTGATATTCATTGATATTAAATTAAATGTGTTTACTTATTTAAATTCTGCTTTCTTTCAAACTAACAACTGGTTTAAATCTTTGATTATCTGCGAAAGAAAGAGACAAGTAATAATATTGAAAAAATATATGAGGTAATTTATCAAATGTTAAGTTTGGACACACACATAGTATATGTATGCAAGTTCTAAACAAATCATTACTCCAACACATAATATCACTTCAAATGTACATTCCATTACTGTCAAGAAAATACGAACAAACAAAAACTTAATTTACATTTATTTTTAACAACAAAAACATAATTTACATAGAATATCTATTCATAATGACAATAACATACTTGGCGTTTACATAACATTTATTATTTCTTTAAGATCTTCAAATAAAACATTTAATCATGTAACATGACAAAGGCAATGGTTAACATGAGATGCATACATAATATAGATTCATGATATAACCTGCCATATCATTGAAAAACTGTGCGCAAACTGAATGGCCCAGGAAAAACCAGAGATCAAAACCCTGTGGGAAAAAATATCTGGAAACCTGTACCCCATGTCAAGTTTCAGATTGCAAAGCATATGGGGCCACACTCTTTCTTAAGTTCGACAGTAAACAAACATTCAGAAAATTCTGAATTTACAACTACAAAAATAAAGCTAAGAAGAATAAAACACTTTCAAAGCTTTTAAAGCTAATCAATATTCTGTTAAGTTTAAAAAAGTGTACTTTAAAGACGTTTCCTAGAGTTGCCACTGCACATTCAAAATGAGCAGATGTAATATTACAGTAATGGTATTTAGTATTTAAACATTTTATTATTGCATAAAATTCAGTTGTTTTCATAATAAAGGGAGGTAATAATTTACATGATGTATTTTACCTTGCAAAAATGAAGCTAGTCAAAGTATGTCAAATGAAAAGCTAAAATATTCCACATTTTGGCAACTATAACACAGCTAACAATCTGTGCAAATCAATGCAATAAAGCAATTCTATAAATTAACAGCCATTCTGCCATGCAGGTTTTCTTCAACTGGAATATCTCAATTAGTTTTGTTTTTCTCCTTAAATTTTGTGCTTGTAAGCCAAACACCAACTTTCTCTGAATTAAATGGAACTGATCGAAGCCAGTGCATAATAACATTTTTTGTTCAGTCTTATGTAATATTAACCCAATAAAATGCTTGAAACTGTCACTACGATTTCTTTTGTTTCCAACAACTCCAGAAGATTCTTTTAGGATAAGTTGTCTGATGAACTGTTATCTGTAACAAATAAAACAAATTAAATACCATGAATTTGTGGTACTGTAGTATTTCATCTTTTGGACTAACAACATGTAAAAAGAATTTAAGAACATAAGTTAATGCTACAATCATAAGTCAACATCAAAAACAAATATTAAAACGCAAATTATAACTAGTCATTTTGATACAACCTTTAAAACTGACTGAATATAAGAAGCGAACTCCTATTAAATAACACCCACTGAACTGCAGATGTGTCCCGAATCAAGCAAGAACACTTACGTTGAGACACTATGCACTTCACTTCACCTTGACCTTGGCACCCATTGATACTATGGCAATCCCAAAAATCAAGAGTGGGGAGCTTCGATCTTAAGTTGGTATCCCTCAATTAATGAGGGCCTCATTTCAGGAGTCAACACATCCGACTGCTGAAATAAAGAAAATACTCATAAATACAGAGCTAGTGGAATCAGTTGGCATCATGCATATCTTACACCCAAAGATGAAAATCATGACAACTTAGAAAGCTTGAACATAACAATTATACAGATCATGCAAACAGAATGATTAACTAAAGAAACAAGCAGATGACAGACCTGTTCAACAGTTCAAACTGAAGAATAAATGTCAAGAAGCAAACACACTTACATTTTGGTGCTGTGCAGCATCTGCTAGCCCTAATCTTCGCAACCATTGAAATCAAGAGCTTGCCATCAATCTGTGTGCCGAGCTTCCTTCTGCTGTTGGGTTCCCTCGATGAGAGTCTTCATCCAAGTGACAACATATCCCACTGCTGAAATGAAGGAATCACACTCATCAGTACAGAGCTGGAGTATTCATTTTGTACATGTAACTTACACACGGTTGAAAACCACTTAGAATGTTCCTGATCTACAATGCTAAACAGATCACATAGACCGAATGATTGAAAAAAAGAAGCAAGCAGATAACTAGCTCATTCAACAGCACCAATAAAAGTACAGATGTCAAGAAGCAAAAGTATTTACCTCAGGATGGTGTGCAGCAAACGTTGACCCCGACCATGGCCACCTTTGAGACAAAGACCTTGCCGACAATCTGTGCGCTGAACATCCTCCTCATGGTGCTGTTTTCCCTTGAAGATGTCCAGGTACTTATCTGTATGTCCTCTCATAAAACAACCAGCTCACATTGCATACATGATGAAAACACAGGTCACCAAAAATGCAGAAAGTAATGAGTTAAACAAAGAGAATCACATACAAGGCCAAATATAAGTTCAGGAAATGTTAGTTATAGGGAGGGCATCACATATATACACAAAAGGTCGACTAAAGTTAGTAAACTAAGAGAATCACATACAAGGCCAAATATAAGTTCAGGAAATGTTAGTTATAGGGAAGGTATCACATATATAGACAAAAACAAGGTCAACTAAAGTTAGTAAACAATGAGAATCACATACAAGGCCAAATACAAGTTAAGCAAATGTTAGTTATAGGGAGGGCATAACACATATACACAAAAGAAGGTCGACTAAAGTTAGTAAACAAAGAGAATCACATACAAGGCCAAATATATGTTAAGCAAATGTTTGTTATACGGAGGGCATCACATATATACACAAAAAGAAGGTCGACTAAAGTTAGTAAACAAGGAGAATCACATACAAGGCCCAATATAAGTTAAGCAAATGTTAGTTATAGGGAGGGCATCACATATATAGACAAAAAGAAGGTCGACTAAAGTTAGTAAACAAGGAGAATCACATACAAGGCCAAATATAAGTTAAGCAAATGTTAGTTATCGGGAAGGCATCACATATATAGACAAAAAGAAGGTCGACTAAAGTTAGTAAACTAAGGGAATCACATACAAGGCCATATACAAGTTAAGCAAATGTTAGTTATCGGGAGGGCATCACATATATACACAAAAAGAAGGTCGACTAAAGTTAGTAAACTAAGAGAATCACATACAAGGCCAAATATATGTTAAGCAAATGTTTGTTATACGGAGGGCATCACATATATACACAAAAAGAAGGTTGACTCAAGTTAGTAAACTAAGGGAATCACATACAAGGCCTTATACAAGTTAAGCAAATGTTAGTTATAGGGAGGGCATCACATATATACACAAAAAGAAGGTCGACTAAAGTTAGTAAACTAAGGGAATCACATACAAGGCCATATACAAGTTAAGCAAATGTTAGTTATAGGGAAGGCATCACATATATACACAAAAAGAAGGTCGACTAAAGTTAGTAAACTAAGGGAATCACATACAAGGCCAAATATATGTTAAGCAAATGTTAGTTAGAGGGAGGGCATCACATATATAGACAAAAAGAAGGTCGACTAAAGTTAGTAAACAAAGAGAATCACATACAAGGCCAAATACAAGTTAAGCAAATGTTAGTTATAGGGAGGGCATCACATATATACACAAAAAGAAGATCGACTAAAGTTAGTAAACAAAGAGAATCACATAAAAGGCCAAATACAAGTTATGCAAATGTTAGTTATAGGGAGGGCATCACATATATACACAAAAAGAAGGTCGACTAAAGTTAGTAAACATAGAGAATCACATACAAGGCCAAATACAAGTTAAGCAAATATTAGTTATAGGGAGGGCATCACATATATACACAAAAATAAGGTCAACTAAAGTTAGTAAACTAAGGGAATTACATACAAGGCCAAATATAAGTTAAGCAAATGTTAGTTATAGGGAGGGCATCATAAATACATACAAAAAAGGTCGGCCACAGAATAAGGTTCACAAGAAAAGTTAGTGAGACAGAAAGTTTGGCTCGGTGTAAGAAGGGCAGGGACGCCGGAACCCTGTAGTGTTACGAATAACACCCACCTACCCAATTATACATTATTAAAGGTCTCCCGAAAAAAGGGAAATTAAATATCAGCTACATAAATATTATAAGAAAAGTTTTGTTCACTCACCTAAGCAAACTCCCTCAAGTGACAAGAAAGGTAAACAGATTCCTTCACACGACATTGTTGTTTCCTACCAGAAGTCGCGAGTTTCTTACCAGAATCAACCGAATCTTCACTTGCCCTCATAAACAACCAGCTCGCATTCTATACATGATGCAAACACACATGTCACCTTAAACTGCAAAAAGTACCGAGTTAAACATAGGACATCACAAAAAGACAAGGACAACCACATTTCATGAACAAAGAGCATAGCATACAAGGCCAAATACAATTTAAGCAAATGTTAGTTAGAGGGAGGGCATCAAATATATACACAAAAACAAGGTCAACTAAATTAAGTAAACTAAGGGAATCACATACAAGGCCAAATATATGTTAAGCAAATCTTAGTTATAGGGAGGGCATCACATATATAGACAAAAAGAAGGTCGACTAAAGTTAGTAAACAAAGAGAATCACATACAAGGCCAAATACAAGTTAAGCAAATGTTAGTTATAGGGAGGGCATCACATATATACACAAAAAGAAGATCGACTAAAGTTAGTAAACAAAGAGAATCACATACAAGGCCAAATATATGTTAAGCAAATGTTTGTTATACGGAGGGCATCACATATATACACAAAAAGAAGGTCGACTAAAGTTAGTAAACAAGGAGAATCACATACAAGGCCCAATATAAGTTAAGCAAATGTTAGTTATAGGGAGGGCATCACATATATAGACAAAAAGAAGGTCGACTAAAGTTAGTAAACTAAGGGAATCACATACAAGGCCATATACAAGTTAAGCAAATGTTAGTTATCGGGAGGGCATCACATATATACACAAAAAGAAGGTCGACTAAAGTTAGTAAACTAAGGGAATCACATACAAGGCCATATACAAGTTAAGCAAATGTTAGTTATAATAGGGAGGGCATCACATATATACACAAAAAGAAGGTCGACTAAAGTTAGTAAACTAAGGGAATCACATACAAGGCCAAATATATGTTAAGCAAATGTTAGTTAGAGGGAGGGCATCACATATATAGACAAAAAGAAGGTCGACTAAAGTTAGTAAACAAAGAGAATCACATACAAGGCCAAATACAAGTTAAGCAAATGTTAGTTATAGGGAGGGCATCACATATATACACAAAAAGAAGATCGACTAAAGTTAGTAAACAAAGAGAATCACATAAAAGGCCAAATACAAGTAATGCAAATGTTAGTTATAGGGAGGGCATCACATATATAGACAAAAAGAATTTCGACTAAAGTTAGTAAACATAGAGAATCACATACAAGGCCAAATACAAGTTAAGCAAATGTTAGTTATAGGGAGGGCATCACATATATACACAAAAATAAGGTCAACTAAAGGTAGTAAACTAAGGGAATTACATACAAGGCCATATACAAGTTAAGCAAATGTTAGTTATCGGGAGGGCATCACATATATACACAAAAAGAAGGTCGACTAAAGTTAGTAAACTAAGGGAATTACATACAAGGCCAAATATAAGTTAAGCAAATGTTAGTTATAGGGAGGGCATCATAAATACATACAAAAAAGGTCGGCCACAGAATAAGGTTCACAAGAAAAGTTAGTGAGACAGAAAGTTTGGCTCGGTGTAAGAAGGGCAGGGACGCCGGAACCCTGTAGTGTTACGAATAACACCCACCTACCCAATTATACATTATTAAAGGTCTCCCGAAAAAAGGGAAATTAAATATCAGCTACATAAATATTATAAGAAAAGTTTTGTTCACTCACCTAAGCAAACTCCCTCAAGTGACAAGAAAGGTAAACAGATTCCTTCACACGACATTGTTGTTTCCTACCAGAAGTCGCGAGTTTCTTACCAGAATCAACCGAATCTTCACTTGCCCTCATAAACAACCAGCTCGCATTCTATACATGATGCAAACACACATGTCACCTTAAACTGCAAAAAGTACCGAGTTAAACATAGGACATCACAAAAAGACAAGGACAACCACATTTCATGAACAAAGAGCATAGCATACAAGGCCAAATACAATTTAAGCAAATGTTAGTTAGAGGGAGGGCATCAAATATATACACAAAAACAAGGTCAACTAAATTAAGTAAACTAAGGGAATCACATACAAGGCCAAATATATGTTAAGCAAATCTTAGTTATAGGGAGGGCATCACATATATAGACAAAAAGAAGGTCGACTAAAGTTAGTAAACAAAGAGAATCACATACAAGGCCAAATACAAGTTAAGCAAATGTTAGTTATAGGGAGGGCATCACATATATACACAAAAAGAAGATCGACTAAAGTTAGTAAACAAAGAGAATCACATACAAGGCCAAATATATGTTAAGCAAATGTTTGTTATACGGAGGGCATCACATATATACACAAAAAGAAGGTCGACTAAAGTTAGTAAACAAGGAGAATCACATACAAGGCCCAATATAAGTTAAGCAAATGTTAGTTATAGGGAGGGCATCACATATATAGACAAAAAGAAGGTCGACTAAAGTTAGTAAACTAAGGGAATCACATACAAGGCCATATACAAGTTAAGCAAATGTTAGTTATCGGGAGGGCATCACATATATACACAAAAAGAAGGTCGACTAAAGTTAGTAAACTAAGGGAATCACATACAAGGCCATATACAAGTTAAGCAAATGTTAGTTATAGGGAGGGCATCACATATATACACAAAAAGAAGGTCGACTAAAGTTAGTAAACTAAGGGAATCACATACAAGGCCAAATATATGTTAAGCAAATGTTAGTTAGAGGGAGGGCATCACATATATAGACAAAAAGAAGGTCGACTAAAGTTAGTAAACAAAGAGAATCACATACAAGGCCAAATACAAGTTAAGCAAATGTTAGTTATAGGGAGGGCATCACATATATACACAAAAAGAAGATCGACTAAAGTTAGTAAACAAAGAGAATCACATAAAAGGCCAAATACAAGTAATGCAAATGTTAGTTATAGGGAGGGCATCACATATATAGACAAAAAGAATGTCGACTAAAGTTAGTAAACATAGAGAATCACATACAAGGCCAAATACAAGTTAAGCAAATGTTAGTTATAGGGAGGGCATCACATATATACACAAAAATAAGGTCAACTAAAGGTAGTAAACTAAGGGAATTACATACAAGGCCATATACAAGTTAAGCAAATGTTAGTTATCGGGAGGGCATCACATATATACACAAAAAGAAGGTCGACTAAAGTTAGTAAACTAAGGGAATTACATACAAGGCCAAATACAAGTTAAGCAAATGTTAGTTATAGGGAGGGCATCACATATATACACAAAAATAAGGTCAACTAAAGTTAGTAAACTAAGGGAATTACATACAAGGCCAAATATAAGTTAAGCAAATGTTAGTTATAGGGAGGGCATCATAAATACATACAAAAAAGGTCGGCCACAGAATAAGGTTCACAAGAAAAGTTAGTGAGACAGAAAGTTTGGCTCGGTGTAAGAAGGGCAGGGACGCCGGAACCCTGTAGTGTTACGAATAACACCCACCTACCCAATTATACATTATTAAAGGTCTCCCGAAAAAAGGGAAATTAAATATCAGCTACATAAATATTATAAGAAAAGTTTTGTTCACTCACCTAAGCAAACTCCCTCAAGTGACAAGAAAGGTAAACAGATTCCTTCACACGACATTGTTGTTTCCTACCAGAAGTCGCGAGTTTCTTACCAGAATCAACCGAATCTTCACTTGCCCTCATAAACAACCAGCTCGCATTCTATACATGATGCAAACACACATGTCACCTTAAACTGCAAAAAGTACCGAGTTAAACATAGGACATCACAAAAAGACAAGGACAACCACATTTCATGAACAAAGAGCATAGCATACAAGGCCAAATACAATTTAAGCAAATGTTAGTTAGAGGGAGGGCATTAAATATATACACAAAAACAAGGTCAACTAAATTAAGTAAACTAAGGGAATCACATACAAGGCCAAATATATGTTAAGCAAATCTTAGTTATAGGGAGGGCATTACATATATAGACAAAAAGAAGGTCGACTAAAGTTAGTAAACAAAGAGAATCACATACAAGGCCAAATACAAGTTAAGCAAATGTTAGTTATAGGGAGGGCATCACATATATACACAAAAAGAAGGTCAACTAAAGTTAGTAAACTAAGGGAATCACATACAAGGCCAAATATATGTTAAACAAATGTTAGTTAGAGGGAGGGCATCACATATATACACAAAAAGAAGGTCGACTAAAGTTAGTAAACAAAGAGAATCACATAAAAGGCCAAATACAAGTTAAGCAAATGTTAGTTATAGGGAGGGCATCACATATATACACAAAAAGAAGGTCAACTAAAGTTAGTAAACTAAGGGAATCACATACAAGGCCAAATATATGTTAAACAAATGTTAGTTAGAGGGAGGGCATCACATATATACACAAAAAGAAGGTCGACTAAAGTTAGTAAACAAAGAGAATCACATAAAAGGCCAAATACAAGTTATGCAAAATGTTAGTTATAGGGAGGGCATCACATATATAGACAAAAAGAAGGTCGACTAAAGTTAGTAAACATAGAGAATCACATACAAGGCCAAATACAAGTTAAGCGAATGTTAGTTATAGGGAGGGCATCACATATATACACAAAAAGAAGGTCAACTAAAGTTAGTAAACTAAGGGAATTACATACAAGGCCAAATATAAGTTAAGCAAATGTTAGTTATAGGGAGGGCATCATAAATACATGCAAAAAAGGTCGACCACAGAATAATGTTCACAAGAAAAGTTAGTGAGACAGAAAGTTTGGCTCGGTGTAAGAAGGGCAGGGACGTCGGAACCCTGTAGTGTTACGAATAACACCCACCTACCCAATTATACATTATTAAAGGTCTCCCGAAAAAAGGGAAATTAAATATCAGCTACATAAATATTATAAGAAAAGTTTTGTTCACTCACCTAAGCAAACTCCCTCAAGTGACAAGAAAGGTAAACAGATTCCTTCACACGACATTGTTGTTTCCTACCAGAATTCGCGAGTTTCTTACCAGAATCAACCGAATCTTCACTTGCCCTCATAAACAACCAGCTCGCATTCTATACATGATGCAAACAGCCAAACACACATGTCACCTTAAACTGCAAAAAGTACCGAGTTAAACAAAGGACATCACAAAAAGACAAGGACAACCACATTTCATGAACGAAGAGCATAGCATACAAGGCCAAATACAATTTAAGCAAATGTTAGTTACAGGGAGGGCATCACATATATAGACAAAAAGAAGGTCGACTAAAGTTAGTAAACTAAGAGAATCACATACAAGGCCAAATATATGTTAAACAAATGTTAGTTATAGGGAGGGCATCACATATATACACAAAAAGAAGGTCAACTAAAGTTAGTAAACTAAGGGAATCACATACAAGGCCAAATATATGTTAAGCAAATGTTAGTTACAGGGAGGGCATCACATATATACACAAAAAGAAGGTCGACTAAAGTTATTAAACAAAGAGAATCACATAAAAGGCCAAATATAAGTTAAGCAAATGTTAGTTACAGGGAGGGCATCACATATATAGACAAAAACAAGGTCGACTAAAGTTAGTAAACTAAGAGAATCACATACAAGGCCAAATATATGTTAAGCAAATGTTAGTTACAGGGAGGGCATCACATATATAGACAAAAACAAGGTCGACTAAAGTTAGTAAACTAAGGGAATCACATACAAGGCCAAATATATGTTAAGCAAATGTTAGTTACAGGGAGGACATCACATATATAGACAAAAAGAAGGTTGACTAAAGTTAGTAAACAAAGAGAATCACATACAAGGCCAAATACAAGTAAAGCAAATGTTAGTTATAGGGAGGGCATCACATATATACACAAATAGAAGGTCAACTAAAGTTAGTAAACTAAGGGAATCACATACAAGGCCAAATACAAGTTAAGCAAATGTTAGTTATAGGGAGGGCATCACATATATACACAAAAAGAAGGTCAACTAAAGTTAGTAAACAAAGAGAATCACATACAAGGCCAAATAGGGAGGGCATTACATATACATATATACAAAATCAAAGTCGACTAGAGTTAGTAAACAAACAGCAACACATACAAGTCCAAAAAGTATGTTAGTTATAGGGAGGGCATCATAAATACATACAAAAAAGGTCGACCACAGAATAAGGTTCACAAGAAAAGTTAGTGAGACAGAAAGTTTGGCTCGGTGTAAGAAGGGCAGGGACGCTGGACCCTGTAATGTTACGAATAACACCCACCTACCCAATTATACATCATTAAAGGTCTCCCGAAACAAGTAAAATTAAATATCAGCTGCATAAATATTATTAGAAAAGTTTTGTTACATAAATATTGTTAGAACAGTACAGTTTTCTCTATAAAAAGCATGAATCCCTCTATCAGAAAAAGGTAAAATGTACCATTACAGGTGCATTTATTAGGAATGATTTGGTAAGTAAAGAAAGCAATTTACAGCATAATTATCATTAAATAGAGTGTAAAACTATCAAGAAACTCACCATTTCTGTCATCCATCTCTTCAACAGGTGGAACTATTTCAGTCATATGTTTGTCTATTTTTGCTTGAACTATTTCTGTCAACAATTTTTCTTCACTGGATGGAATTATTTCTGTCGTCTGCTTCTACATCAGGTGGAATAAGTGAGGTCTGAACCATAAAAATCTGTATGTGAAAGATTATAGGGCATGAATACATCACAAATCAATATACAGAGTAACATTATACAACAATACAAGGGACATTAGTGACATCTTTCAAATATTTCTATTGAATAGTCATACATAGAAGTAATTAATATAAAAGCAGCAAGCACAAATGTACCATTTATTAAAAATATGACAATGCTTGGAAACAATGAGTCTACAAAATTGAGAAAGAAGATTCCTCACATTGAATATCAATTTAAGCATTATCAGATAACTGCAAAATACTCAAGTCAAAAATTAACATCAGACATGTACAAAAAGCTCAATTAAAAAAAGATATCCTCAGAGAATGACAAAAACTAATACCAAAGACCTATACTATATGTTAGTATAGGTCTTTGCTAATACTTACAGCATCATTGGGTAAGATCTATTCTTCATCTGCTTTTATCACTACAGTAAAACTGACAACTGTTGTGTATCAATCAGATATCAAGGTGTATGTGTCAATCAACTGAAAAAATGAACAGAATTTCAGCATAAATTGTAGTATATTACATGTCCTGATATGATTTCAGTCAACACTTAAGACTAAAAGCTCCCAAGTACACACAACAATTCACATCTGCCTGCATGAGTACCCCACCCACTATCAAATACATGTATCTAATTTTAAACAACTGCAATCTTCCTTTAAAAAATACGTACATTGACATTTACAACAATTGTTATCAGAAAACACAAAAAACATGCCATGGTTTCAAATAATTTAAATTGATAAATACATAATGTCTGGAAGTTTTAAATAACAAAGATTGCTCTAAAATGAATCAGTCACTGCAGTTCTTTATCCCGTACAGTAGAGGTACAAATTATTTAGTGAGCTAAGAATCAGTACATCAACAAACATACCATAAACAAGACACACATTTACTTCAAATAAAAATTCAAATCAGAAAATAAACGAAATAATCACAATCTTACCTGAGATAAATCGACTTCTTTCCTTCTAGAATACCAACGACTAAGTGCGGTCTTTTGCGCGCGGCGTCACGGGTCAAGCATAGGTTATAGGGGTCAAATAAGGAGGTGAACTCGCTGGCACTCATCCCTATATAAAACATTCAAGACAGTAAGCGGGAACCAAAAGAAAAATCACTCTATAAAATTCGTGCAACATAAATCTAGAATCTACCTATATATTGTGCCTGCAGGCGATAATCTTTGTTGTCCTTTTTCACAAAAGATTTTAGGCTGACAAAAGGACAGTGAACTGAAAACGTTAAAAACAAAATACCTTTGTGGCAGAATTTACTTATACAGTACGTCAAACCTGTGCTAAGCAGCCATGCAGTCAAGGGAAATGACCAATTTGACCGCTAAAGACTGGTGACCACTTAACACAGATAGTGGTCCCGAAACATTTTTGCATCTGTGTTAAAAAAAGGCTGAAACATCTAAGAACCATCAATATAGATCTATATCTACTTTCTAGCATACATAGTATCTCTATTCATTTCACGTTTTTTTTTATTTCCATTTGATTCATATTCATCTAAGTTTCTTTGCTGAAATAACAATATATTTAGCCACTTCGTCAATATATTTGAAGTCAATGTGTCATATTATATGATGTACATTAATATATTATGTCAGACCATCCTTATATATGGAGTCAACAAGACATTATATCATGCCGGTGTGATCTTATATTAAGTTAATGTGTCATTGTCTTGAGAAAGGCCCGCTTGATGTCCCGACCTAAATCCCATCGAACACGTCTGGGATATGCTGTGCACAGAGAGTGATATCTGAACGTCCTGTCCAGAGAAGCACTTCCGGAAGAATGGACTCGAATCCCACAATTGAAGATTCATCATTATTCCTTTACTGCTTGCTATAAATATGTTTTTCTGCTGCTGCTCAGCCTCAGTAAAATGTTAGACCTAATTGGTTGCTTACTATTGTCCTCAGTGGTATATCATGTCAATGTATGCTTGTGTTGCTAGTGATATATGCCTTTTATGTTGTTGCATGAAAATTTGTAAAATCTGTTGAAAATGCTCAAATTACACTTTGTCTTTAGCTTTTCACCCTTGTTGTCGTTACAAGTAATGCAGAGGCGTAAATAAACGGTTCCTGTTCCACATTACATAGTCTGGAGTTCCTTCCCCTGACACTATGAACCAGATTATTCCTTGGTGTGCTACATTTATAAGTTCTTATAATAAAAACAATCTGATCTTAGAATTAAGCGACAGGTGTGCGATGACGTAGTGTACTATCATTGTATGTTGGCGCAAAGGTTTGAATTTCGGAAGTTCGGTTTGAATACCCCTCCTGAACATAAAGGTACCTGGTTCGAGACCTGTGCTGCTGTGTGGTACTGCACGATAGTTCAATAAAAACATATTCAATTCTTTCTTCAAGTTCCGTCCGATGGTGTGTGAAGCGACAATTGTCCACTAAACCGTTTGAGGGTGCCAAGGATTTGCTGTGCTAATCAAGGGAAGTAACCGCTGCGGGAAGTTTGGACTTGATACAATGAGAGTTAGTTCCCTTTGTACAAATTCAGTTCATTTTACTATAATATTGACCATCACACTGTTAACAACTTAACATCAAATAAATAAAGACTTGACTTGTGTTACTATATTAATAATATATTGGTATATAATATATTATACACATGACACAAATGTGACAATATAACATGGTGTCAGAAGTGGAATAGCTATATAGTGTGTCGATTATTGGAATTTGGGTTCCTGCTTTATAAATGCTTTACCTCAAAATAGCAATAATCGTTGGAGTCTTGCGGGGGCACTATGCAGAGACTTCTTAAATATGCTGATTAATGGCAGATGATCAGTTTCTACGACAATATGTCGACCAAAGATTTGGTCAGGCAAAGAAACTATAACTAATATATAGCTCTTTTTCAATCATAGCCCAATTTCTTTCAGAATTCGTTAGTGTCTTTCTTACATATAAGCGATAGCTAGGTTAACGTAGCCGTACAACCATTTTGCGAACTGTCACATTGGAGAGTAATATATTTGCTGGGATCAAAAAACATGTAGCTTAGTATGGGACCTGTGCATTCTGTGAGGATTTCTTTTATTTACTGTCTGGAATGCATACATAATTTGTGACTCTTCGCAGTGAAACAAAACACCTTTCTTTAGAACTTCAGCAAGGGGCTGCACAATCCCCGATAGATTGGGTGCATATCTAGATAAGTATGTGATCATCCCTAGCACTGTTCTGAGTTCTGATTTGTCCTTACGGGGCTGCATTTCACTGATTGTCCTGACCTTTTCTGAGTCAGGTTTCAAAGCTTCTGGAACAATTAGAATATGATGTGACCATCGTGTTTAACGGTTATAATTACTGTTCAGTAAAACTATTTCACAGCCATTTTCAATTATTTTCAAACTCCACTTAAAACACGGAATTTGACTAGAAATTATGATTATAAAAAATAGCCTCTTCATTTTGACGCAATACTTGAAGTGTTTTTACTAACACCAAGAAAATCTTTAAAACCATAGTAATTAAATATTAGATGAGTTCCATCTCTGCTTGACGTAAAGTCAGTAAAAGAACGTATGCATAATGTCTGCAGGGACCTGCCCAATACACATTAATTGGTCCCAGATAATATATATGACATGTAGACTGTTCTGTTAGAAGAAACTTAAAAATTGCAAAAGAAAAAAAATCATATGAAAATCTGGAATGGACCGAACTTATTTTCAAACATTTTTTTGGAAGAGTTGGCCAGTAATGACAAATACTGCATTGAATTTTTAGAGTATTAAGACAGTAGCAACTATGAGAGTTGCAACAGAAGTTTAAACCTAGGATGTAACCCGTTAAACCTAGGGTGTAACCCATTAATGGTGAACCTTCTATCATGTAAATGTATACATCATTCAGCAAACTCTAAGTCGATGAAGAATAAGTAACTAAAGATTATAAGATTATATATTGTCAAAAAAATACACTTGAGAAACAAATATTTTTTTTCAACATCTTTGGGGTGACAATGGAGTCAAGTTATAAATCATGAAAATCATATGCGACCGACCATTTTTGCCAAACAAGAAGCCTTCAACCACATTGTTTCGATGTTTAACTCAGTTTGTATTGAATGAAAATCCCCCAGAGCAGATTAAATTGACCATTGACTAATGATAAGATATTTTCATCAAATAACTTTTATTTTGCTCAGAAATCATAGCTCTTTCATGACAGTTAAATCCAGAATTCCGGATATGATGATATATGCATGTACACTGAAAATGTTGAAACAGTAAAATCGCCAGCATTTCTTTTGTAAGAAACTGAAAACTTTCATACACACACACATATATATATATATATATATATATATATAATAAAAAATAACTAACATTCCATAGGTATTATTATATATTTCATTTGCCGATCTTTTATTTTAATTAATTTTATTATTAATGCCCTGATGAGTCAGTGACGAAACCGGTCGGCAATTGAATTATAGAATTATATAATAATACCTATGGAATGTTAGTTATTTTTCATTATTAATTTGCTTGACTCGGATATTTTTGAACATTTTATATATATCTAATATAGGCAAGAAAAGTATCTCAGGATATATATAAAACGCTTATAAAATACACTTATTTCTGAATTTTATTCCTTCAAATTTTCACATGAAATATGACATTGATATTAGCAAGGACTTATATACATATAAGTCCTTGATATTAGATAAAAAAATAACAAGAAAATAATCTTCTATAATCCGTTTTAGCAACATTTGAGCGTTTTTTACCGTTTTTCGGCATTGTGGTCATGCTAAAAAACTGCTACGAAATTGTTTTGTTGATAAAAAAAGACGCAAGGAATTTCGGACCGCATATAAGTTTATAACTCATGCGCTATAAACGTGTTTTGGAAAATACCACTTCCGGTATCCTCATTTGCATATTTTTGTCGGTAAGAAATGGCCTGTTTGAAATTTAAAAGTGCTGGCATTCTTTCGAAGATTTGAATACTTTTCTGATGATAGATTGTATTCATGTCAAACGGAACAAAAGACTCGACTATGCTTTTCAATGCTAAAGCACGATCAAGTACGGGAGGTTCTTGGCAACGGCGTAGATTTACGAAAAGTGCAGCTACCGTAGACGGTCAATATGACCCAGATTTAGCGTTGGCTATTCAAGAAAGCTTGAAACAAGCCGAAATGGATGCCCTGAAAGCCAAAGAAAATCAAAGTGACACACTTTCTAAACTAGAAAATAACGTTGGTAAGGAAAATCGGTCTGGAAAAACACCGAATTCATCCACGACGATGGAGCTTTCGAGCGAAACACAACAGTTGAAAGATCTCGTCTGCGTTCATATGGACTTAATCCAACAACAACAAGACGTTATTAATCAGAAGGATAAAACAATTAAAACATTGCGCGCTGAAAATAATGCGGTAAGTATTTTTATGTGTCAGTTTCTAAATTTAAATTTCGCTTGCCTGTCTAGCTAAAAATAGAATATTTTGGAACTCCATCTTGGTCACATGACAGTCATGTGATCAAAATATTGTCAAAATCGATCGACACGCGTCTGCTTTTGTTCGTGTTTTGACCAGTTATGCTGATATCGGAATAGCTTACAAATTTATGCAGAAATTGTGGAAGTCTTATTATGACTGAAGTTTTAATTCCTAGAAAGTGTAGATTTGGATTACGTAGGAGTTTTTATGGCAGAAAAGGGGATCTTGAAAAAATACAGGTAGAGTTAAGTTAGCCATTGTATCTGTGATGAATGATAAATTATGTATACATGTGACATCCTGTCATGATCTTCCTTTGTTCACATTTCGTGTTCAACTAATATTGTTACTATATACATTCACATTTGGCAGTTTTTAGATGTTTAATATAGGTTTTATGTGTAAAAATAGTCATAAATTAATTTACTTATTTAGAGGACAGTTTCAATCAGGGTGTTAAGTTTTATTTGGTAAACCTTGTTACCTACTAACTTAATGTGTATTGGGATAGTCAACCATTGAAGTTATAATTACAGTACACATTTGTGTGTACACAGTGTAAGATAACTTATCTTGATTACAATATGTACAATGACCCCTTTGTAATGTTGTGGTAGTAGTATAAACTGACATTGAATAGTGTTTGAATTTATGCCCAGTTTTTATGATTTTCAAATTTTGATGAAAATGATTTATTTTTAGGATACAAAATGTATATTTATGAATCCAACTTCCAAGTTGTGTTAAAAATGCACAACGGCAGGGCCCTCATTTGACGTTTTTTTGGGGCCAAAATTTGGCCCATTCCCCTTCTAAAATAATATAATGTTCCTCCTATTTTTTGATAAAAACTCCCAGTGCTCCAAAGTGAATCACTTTTTTTTGGTTGGCTGATATTAAGTTATTAACCATAAACTTGATTAATTGTATATTAATGTATATAATATATTTAAATACAGCTATTTTAAACTTAGAACGTTTATTGCGGGGTTATAAGGCAGTTTAAAAAATCCCCTAAAATTCCCCTTTTTCCTCAAAATAAAATTCCCCTATCTGAAGTACAGCTTGGGCCCTGAACAGTGTCCGCTCTCTAATTAAATCAGTTGTTTTCGGATCCTCACCAAACTTGATGAAAATGTTATGATTTCTAAGCAAAATAAATGTTATTTGATGAATTTCATAAAAACATCTCATGAAATGGCAAAGTTAAGGTCAATTTAATCTGCTCTAATGGACTGAATTAAATATGGAAACAACTTTGTTGCAGGCCTCTTGTTTGGCAAAAATAGTTGGTAGCATATACTGCATATGATTTTCATGATTTTTAATTTGGCTCTATTGACACCCCTGTATGATTGAAGTACATTATAACTCATTGACTTTGACAGCTCATACATGTATATGCTACTTTTAACACATATTATAGTCATTATAATTATTGCTATTTGGTATCTTTATTTTTTCAGTTACAATGCCGTCTACAAAGAATGGAACGTCGTATGGCACTACTGAAGCAGAAAGAAGAAATGGCTGGATCCACGCACATAGTAGCTTCCCCTCCTCCAAAACCGGGAACCATGAGTTATACAGAGCCCATTGTCAGCCCCTTTGAGAGAAATGTTTATAAAAAGTATGTTGGGCACACTATTTTTAAAAATAATTTTCAAACTTAAACTTCATGTAAATTCATTTGCTGACATTGTTAGAAAACAGATAAATTTATTTTAGTTTATTAATTAATTATGTTCAATAGATCAGCCAACTTAGTGATCATTTAAAAATATTGAAACATTTTTTTTTATTATAAACCAGCATCATAGTATTATTCTCTGAATTTAATAAGGCATGAAAAGAATGGGTCAGAATTGAAATTAATAGAACTTTCTTTTGTCACATATTTTCAGGAAAGCTGAATCTCCAGTAGCCATAGCAACCACTCCAGTTCAAAAGAAAGTTTTCGAGACCCCTAAACAAAGCTTGATAAAAACACCATCTTCTGCTTTAGATATTCATAAGACTAAAAACAAAGAATCTCACAGAAAACGCAAACTTGCCTCGCTTCAAAGTGAAAGTATTTCTAGTGATAACAAAACTTTAGAAACCAATAACTTGTATTATGTATCATATTATGAGCCTGTCTCAGAAGAAGTGGAGGTAGACACACATTCGGATATACTTAGTCATGGAGCTCAATCTCAAATGGAAGGTAAACATTATAGCACACTGCCAAATCTGTGGATGACCCTTAGGCTGAAAATAAAAACAAGTTTGTTTTTTTAATGCCCCCGACCTACTCTCGAAAATTCTAGCAAATAATTTTTTTGGGGCATTTTGTTTTACTAATGTAATACTACTGTGTTATATAGTAAAAAATCATACCTTAGTACATACCCAGTGCTAAAATTCAGAATCGGAGCCCTCCAAACTTATTTTTATTTTCAGCCTTATGTCTCCTAAGTCTTTATTAGAAACTTGTTTCCTTGGTATATACATGTAACATTAATTATGGCTGTTGACTCAGTTTTGACTACATGTTACTATTGTTAGTTCTTACATATATTGTTAACTTTATTTCTTAACATAGGAATTAATCATGCCAACTTCTAAACTTTTCTAATCATGATAATTTAAATTATGCATATCCCATATACATGTATAGTTTCAGTCGTAACGGATTTGGTATGATTGTTATCTTTTGGCAGCACTTGTCCATCAGATCCAAGCTTAATTATTACTTAATACTAAATTACTAGTCTTGTCAGACACCCAGTTCGCAAAAACAATTTGTCTAAAATTAATTTGAATTGTCTCTGGTTACTGGCAAATTGCTAACATTGCAGACTGCATGTTTACTCCAATGATGACTAATATATCGAAGAAGGTTTCTAATGCATATGGGGATGCATAATTAATTTTTTATGTCTCTAGCATCAGACAATTATATATCTCCTAGACATGATGTCTGCTTTGGACCCAATAATATCAAAGATGCTGTATTAAGAATAAGAGTATGGTAAAATTGTTTCGTCAGTGTCCCTAGCTTTCCCTTAAGTTACCTTAGCTAGCCTTCATGTAAGTTTTAAATGGTATTTTGCGTAGCATGTGTCTTTAACCTAGTTTAAATCATTCCTAAAAATCCCTAATGATTTTTTTTTTACTTTACAGTTGAGGTCCCGTCATTTAGAGTAAAACAGTATGCCAATCTTTATACTATAGAAGGAACTGAGGTAAGTGATTTTAGTGAACTCAGTCAAATAGTAGCATTAAACTTGTGTGACTGCATGAGTTTTAACATCCATTGACAGTCTTCATGCTAACCCACTAGCCCACAGCCCGGGGCTATTAAATTTCCTATCGGGCTAGTGGTAAATTGTTTATTTTCAGCAGTCCACATATAGCTCGGGCTAGTGCTTTAAAAAAAAATTAGTTTTAATACTGCATTGTCTTTTTGAGTCTTAATGGTACAGATAGAAATATTAGAATATAACACCACAGGATTTTTTTTCTGAAAAGATTTTGGTGTGGAAATTAGTGATTCCGATTTATAAATTCTGTAATAGTTTTATTTCATATTACCTCTTTGTTCATCTGATTGATCAAATGTACACAACAATGTTTTGCCTGGATTAAATCTATAATTTATGCCAATTGTATCGCTTAAAGAAAAATATCTCACAATCTTTTGTATGTTTTATTTATATTTTAGGACCATGAAGATGATACATTTACTCGTCGTCACCAAAAACCAGAAATTGAAGAAAAAAGAAGAAAAAGGTATACTTATGTAAACTAGTTTTATTTAAATAGTTTTGTGAATTTCTTTTTTTCAACATTTTCCTTTACTGGCAATTATTTTTGTTTGTACTTTGTTTGTAAATTTATTTATGTACATTGTATGTGTATATAAAATGTAAGCAATATAAAAAATAAGCAATATGGTAATATGGTGTCTTTTTATTGGTGATGTCTGAACAGAAGCAGAAGCAGGATTTGTTACATGAAGTAATTTTCTGGAATTACATCATAAAACTTCACACGATATTTTCTTTGCCTTCAGATGGGATGACCAGAGACTAAGAGAAGAAATTATGTTAGAAAAACATAGAGAGAAACAAGAGTCTAAACATAAACACAGAAAACCTGAAGATCCAGTAGAGTCCTTCTACCCATGCTTAGATGATAGTATGTTCTTCTTACATTTGTTTGAGGGATTAGGGCCTCTGATTAGTAATCATTAGCCCTTTAGTGCCGTGAATGCAAATCTCATCAATCACCAGAAAAAAATTCGCATATGATGCAGCTGTCTGGCTTTTGCCTCATGAATGTCGTGGTCTACCCACGGTAAACCTGCGGCCTTTCTCAACCATCAAATTGGAAAAGTTGCTTAATGACTCAGTGTCGTTGTTGGAGTGACATTTAAAACCTCGGGGGGAAAAAATTGAAAGTGCAGCTGGCTATGAAAATATCTTTTTATCTTATATTTTTAATTAAATTTTTCTGTATTCGTCTATTAACAAATATTCCCTCATACACAAGTTATAGCACCTTGCCATTTTTTTCGAAAGTGGCAAGTGACATTTATTTGCGAATATTTCGTAGTTAAACTCTAATCATGTTTTATTTGTTTGAAAACTGTTTGAAAGCTCTGCTAGTGCATACCATACTACTAATGATTCCTCAATGTAACAATCACTTGATCAAATTTCCATGACATGTCTTTCTTATACTTATAATGTCGTTTTTATGTTAGTCATGGTGGTTACCCATACTCTGAAAATGGTTAATTAACTTGTATTGTAATGTATGTTGTATTTTTTGTTTTTCAGTTACTCACATAGAAGTCTTAGACAAAGTACCAGTAACAGCATTTGGTCTGCCAATACCATTCACTAAAACAGAGTAAGTTTTAACTTTATTACCTGCAATTTTATTCTGTGATAATAATTATCTCTAAGATAAATTTGTAAATTCCATTTTCTTTTTTTTTCATTTTAATATAATTTGTGTGTTGTTTTCTTGGTTATTTACATTAATTTTATAAAGGACCACAATGGAAATAAGGATTTACTTCCTTTTTTGTGTTATCCTTGTATTTTAACATTTTTGACATGGTTTCAATTTTTACTGATATTATTTACCTTTAATAATTTTACAGTCTCAATTTGTATATTCAGTAATATTTTTTTGTTTGAACACTGTAACTTTATATGCCCATTTTGTGTAATATATTTCCTATGTACCATGTTTTAGAAATAGTTAAAATATGAATAATAATAATAACTTAGGACTGGAAAAAATAACTTTTGAATGAATATTATACAAATTTTTTAGTTCACCGAGTTAGTGATACTCAAATATCTGATGATTGACATTTCCAGGAATGGTTATCATGAAGTTTACTTTGTATCCAAATCTGATAGTCATAGACCTAACCAGTGAAATATGTACAATAATTTACATGTCAAAATGTATAGGGATAATGTATATATAAATTATTTAAAAAAAGTAAATCTTAGTATAAGTTGACTTGACATGCAGACTAGTATATGTGCATCCAACTATCAAAATTATTTTTATACTGACCATTGCTGTCACTTATTTGTGGATTTGGGTATCACCTGGCACAACTATTCTCAGACTGATAAAAGTAATATTATGCACAGGATTTGTGCACATAGCCCATGTCACTTATGTTTAGTCTAGTTGACATTACTTTCCACAGTGTGGAACTAACAAAACATTCTGCAAGCTTGAAGTACTTTTTAATACCTTGTTTTTTCAGGCATGTTTGTCATATACATGTACAAATAAAGACCATTATTAGATGTAAAAACGTTCCTGGTATCTACCAACCTACCAGTCTTTTTTTGTGTTAATAATGAATTTATTCATTTTTTTTGTCTTTTTCCAGACCATTTTCATTACCATGGAGTCCAAGACTACGATCATCATCATCATCACTACGCCATAGACAAAAGTAGCCTGCTGTTGTTAGTGGTAGTGTAAACATTGATTGAACTTGTCCCAATGTGTTAGGCATAAAGCAAAAAAATGTGTGTTTTCAGTCTAGGAACAAATTGAATCATACCTTAAAAATGAAAATCAGAAACTGAAAGTAATTGAACTTAGTTTTCTCCAGTGGGATGGTGAAACATACATATAAAGTACTGTTTGCCTTAGTGACTACCCGAGAAGTGTCAATTTTTCTCCGCCGTTCAAACCTCAGATATCATTTTTTTATGAATTGTATGACCTTATCATTTGATGTTCTGTCTTGAATATTGTACTCATGTATTATAAAAGATGGTGTGCTCAATTTTTTTTTACTGGATATTTGCCTGCTCAGATGTTAATGTATTCATTGAAGGGAGGCGTATTGTTTTGTCAGATTCCTCCTTTTTTCGTCTTATTTTTCATCAAAATTTTGTCTGAGACATAACTTATTAACTCACATGTTGACTGGAAACATTGGCATTCGAGTCGAGCATTCTAATTTGTGTTCACCTCAAACTTGATGTTGACCATTGTTGCAGGGGTTCAAGGACTTATAGCTCAAAATCCATTCTTTACCTTCTTCTTACTAAATGATCTATTCTTCGTGGGGAAACATATGTTTGAATATTAAGACTCACTTGTTATTGATATTGAAAAACTACTTTTTGTTTTGTTAAGATTTTGCATTCTACAGACTGCAACTGATTTGTGTTTTCTGGACAAATGCTATGGATACGTTTTAGTTCAGCTAACTTCATATTCCTTATGTATCAACATAATTTAAATTATTTAGTCTTTAAGGAGTTTTGCCATTCATGAGATTTAATTTGGATAATATTGAATTATGTCCCTTCGGTATTTGTCAATTTTGTGCAAGCTTTAAGTCTTTAAAAAATCAAAGTTAAAATGGTGATAAATATTTTATTTCTACAATGTCCTCTTGAAATTAAATTTATTCAGCTATTGTGGTATAAATAATTGAATTATTGTAAATAACAAAATTTGTAAATGTATGACAAGTGTGGCGCTATAATTTTTCAAAGATAATATTTTTTTACAAGAAATCTTTGTTCAGTGTAAAAAAAACACTTATGTATTATATAATTACAGATATTATGGTACATTCTAGGCATATTGAGACAAAGTCTGAAGATACGATAATATGATGTATTGTTATTTAGAAAAAGTAACCAATTATTTGCTGTGAAACACAGTTATTGTGAAGTCATTTTTGGATACAGTGAAATATCTAATATTGCCCCTGACATTTTGTTCAGCTTCTGTATTTCATTGTAAGGAAATAGTGAACTATTGGTAAAATAAAATAATGATTTAAATTGCCAGTAAATTACTGTACTTAATCTGTAATGGTTTTAAAAAAAGTTAAACAAACAAGTTGCCTTAAATTAATTTTCAGTTAAATGTTACAGGAAAAGTTAGGACCTTAACATGCCAATCTAGTGATGGACATTGTCTGGCTGTTTCACATTGGATGAGATCCAATAAGTCAGTTAGGCAGCCTTCCACATAAGTTTTTGACTTAAAATTCAAAAGAAGTGGCTTATAAATGTAATAGAGATAGTTGTGATTGTATTGCACTGGTTCCTAGGATGATGACAGTTTGTTTGTAACATTGGTGCTATTGTAGTGGTTACAGTTGGCTGATGACCAGTTTTAACATTGATGAATAAATGTTGCATTTATGGAAGTTTCATTTGCATATTTATGTTTCTCTTTATTCATTTCTGTTTCTGGATGTACCTGATATGAACCTGATGTTTATTCTTAACTTATGTGTCTAAGCTATTGTATTTATCACTTAATAATTATTAAAAATACAAAAGCTTTAAATTCATAAAGTGGGTTTTCATATTGAGATGGTCTTATGATTGAGTATATATACAAATATTGAAGAGTTTTGGTTTGGTTAAGTTGAAGTGGTCATTATGCATGCTTTTATTGCATTTATCTTAGTTTTAGCTGTAAAACATACTTTAAACATTGATGTGAAATTAATATATCTGTCTAGTTCTTGATTGTTCCGAAGTTGAATGTATCTTTATGGTGCACAGAGAAGTTCTTAAGTATTGGGTTTATCCAAGCTAAAATCTACCATTATTTAATCGTCTTTTTTATCATAATCATTCACCATCTATGTTGCATGATGTTTTTATGCTAAAGGGTGTAGAAGCCTGACACGTTCATAATTATGTACACTGAATCATTAGATGCATGTTCATTGACTTGTTACATCAGTACTGAGTTTCTGTGTTGTCACGACAGTTTACATTGTGATTCTTAGAGAGAATTGGAGAAAGCAGGCTGAATAT
This sequence comes from Lutraria lutraria, assembly GCA_964023205.1. Classification (NCBI taxonomy): domain Eukaryota; kingdom Metazoa; phylum Mollusca; class Bivalvia; order Venerida; family Mactridae; genus Lutraria; species Lutraria lutraria. The sequence goes on from OZ026848.1 coordinate 23,755,368, forward strand.
TGGGCTTTAGGCTTCTACACTCTATTGGCTATCCATTATTTGGGTCCATTCTAATAAAACAGTATTTGTAGACCAGTCACATAATGCAGCTTTATCATTGGTCAGTTTTCGACTTATGTCTTGAGCCAACCAATCAGAATCGAGAACTGTAGACTGGTCATCAAATTCAGTTCTATTACCCAAAACCCTAGTAACGAATAATTGATAATGATTTGAATGTTTCATTGTATATGTGTAGTTATAGTGTGTTTTTTTCTGTCAATGTCAGCAAAATTGCTTGGCATCGTTCTTTTTGTTGTTGTATATATGTTTGATAAATAAAAGTTGTTACTTGTTTATCTAGTGTTTTTATTATTACAGTCATTTTCCCTTCTCTGTTCTATGAGATGTTTATTAATTACTTTATTTATTTGTTGAATGGTAGTTTTGGTTCAAACCCAAGAACCCGCCTCCGTGGTCGAGTGGTTATGGTTGCTGACTTCAAATCACTGTAACCTCTCACAGTTGGAGGGTCGTGGGTTCGAGGCCAGCTACCGACCATGTCTCTTTATGTGAGAAAGTGGGCAGTTGCTTACAGAGGATAGGAGTCCCCATGAACAATGGTTATGTGAACTGTCCGCCTCTTATGACTGACTGTTGAAAAGATGCGTAACACTCAAACAAATCACACCCAAGAAGTCACAATTGACAAAGTTCTACAGACTGTTATTAGTATTGAATAAAAGTAGTCATTTGGATGCATCAGTAATCAGGTAGTAATGGAATAAAGGTAACGTTATCCCCACAACAATTCAGAATTACACTGTCGAAGACCAACATCTTTTCGGAAGACTGATAATACACAGGTAACACTGATTCTTAGAATTCGTACTGTGGTTTTAAAAGCCTCCAGATTTGCTAGTTTCACATGTTGGTTGAGGTATCGAACGTGTCCGCACCTGGATTGTCAACTCCAGACATTTGTCTTCTGCTTTCTATGTTACTGAGCCTCGTTTTCAGAAACGAAGGGCAACATGGGATATATTTAAAGAATGGAATTTTATCCAGATATTTTTGGATAACAGGAAAATCATAAATGTGCATCCTAGATTCACAAGCCTCGTTTTCATCGTCAGTTGTAAGTTTTCTCCACGATAAAATTCCCCTTTCTTCTTCTGTACCTAAAAAGCAACATAAACGTTAATTGTACGCATGCGCAAGGGATGATTTCAAGGCTAATGGATACATGTATAGTTTATATGCCTAATAAATTAAAATGAATTACATGCAGTGACTTCCTGATATTAGGACCACTTTGAGGGAAAACTTTGAGATATTTCGTTAAGTGAATTTACTAAACAGTCAAAGAAAAAACGTAGAAAAAAACTAGAATAACAAATATTATAATGCTGTTTATATTTTACCTGGTATTGTGTTGTCAAGAACAAATCCTATAGCTCCACCCACAAACATGCTGGTGCTTAGCAACACAAAAATTATTTGGTCGACGATTTCATTCCCTGAAACGAAGTGAATGTTAACCCCAGAAAAAAAGTCTCCGTACGTAACAGTTTAATCAAGGACTTATATACTGCCATACATGTATAAATCCTTGGTTTAATGTACTGATATAGTTACGTGCATGTACCAATATATCTCAAGGGACTTTTTTAATTCAGGAATGGTTTTTCTTGTTGAACGGTCCATACTATCCAAAATCCGATTAAAATTTGTTTAAAAGATCTTTTAGTTTTATTTCAACTACATATACATGTACATATGTTTGTCTTTTCATGCTATCGTCTTACAAAGGTATATGCTTTTCAATATATACCAAAGTAGTGTCTATAACATTCACTGAATTGAAAAACCAAGGAATTCGAAAGAAAATAAATCAACAAGCGCGTGGGTCGCTGTGACAGTCATGTGTCACAAAGGGAGTTAACTGAGATAAGTATTGCAAGTTACCCGTGTTGATAGCGTCTGGATTTCCTGATATCCAGTTTGGCAAGCTGAGTCCAAAGAACATGGATACTCCGAGGATGAAGAGATTTCTTGAAGAATTTAAATCAACATATTGCAGATTAGATAGACCCACCGCTGTAACCACACCTGGAAACGCCAAACATTTCAGAATTTGAATATTGGTATAAAATTGTGCAATACCTTCTAAGGCAAGTAGTAATTTTAGTCAACTAGATAAACAACTTGGGATAATATTTAAAAACAACAACAGAATAACGAAGAAAAATAGAACTAGCAAATCGAACAATTCTATCAATATAGCCAAACGTCCGATGTCAAAAAAATATCAAAGAGACTCGTTAAAGAATTATCCTACGCATAATGAACAATTCTTTGTGGAACTTAATCTAAATACTGAGAGAAAAAGTCAACAATAATTTCGGCGGTGGTTCTGGCAGCTGCATAGGCAAGAATAAATTAATAAAGAAAGTATAGTTGAAGAAATTCTTTCTATACCAAATGTGATCATAAACATTCCGCCAATAACAGGAACAGGTATCGTGGCAAAGAGAGCACCAAACTTCCCGAAACACCCCAGTAACACCATGACGACACCACCAACTTGTACAACACGGCGACTGCCAACCTGAAACATACATGTTTTTTTTATTACGTATACAGAAAAGAAAGAATGTATGAAGAATAGTATTGAATATTTTTTATCACTGTTGCATGTGTTCTTTTATTGTTTTTACCTTCGTGATTCCTATGGCCCCTATGTTTTCACTGAACGACGTGGTTCCATTTCCGGTTCCCCAAGCCCCGGCCAAGATACACCCAATCCCCTCTATGCCAATACCACGGTTCACAGCGTGCGTCGGTGGGGGCGGAGCTCCGGACAATCTTGCGCATGCGTAGTAGTCACCAACGGATTCTACCATCGATGCCAATACACCAGCCAATATTCCAAACACCCCGGCTGTACTGACAGTTGGAACACCCCATTGACCTAGAAGAGACTATCCAATCATTAATACACATTCTTTCCGAACCAGTTTTCAATACAGTCAAACCTGTGAACAAAGGACCATCGTTGGGAAAGATATAATTTGGCCTTTATTGACAGGTGGACTTAATTAGGAGAGCATCTTGTTCTAAATGACCAATGATGGTTTCGAAAAGAATGGCATTAAAGCATAGGGTGACTGGACCTTTATTCGGAGGTGTCCGCTAACACAGGTTTGACTGTATTTCGCCTTTATTTCAACATGACCATTAATGCTAACACCGATTTGTTTAGTTCCAAAGAAAGTCTTAAAATGTTTTACTTTAAAACAGAGATAATTTTCAGTGTGTGGATAACCCAGGTAACTTTTGACGTCACAAATTGGTAATGCGGGAAGCACATTCTACACAAAGCCAGGAGAAAGGAAGCGGCAAGTATTTTATTCCTATTTCAATTTTGACGTCACAAAGCGCATGCTAAGGATAGTAGAAGAATAATGAAGTAGAAAACACTAATCTGTTTCATAAGAAAAAGATAAACTACCGATTAATAATCGAAAATTGATCGAAAACCTTTACCCGATTATTTTAGATGATCGATTATAAAAATCGACCGATTATGCATCCCTACTTCCAGCACTACCCATTTGTGACGTCAAAAGTCACGTGGGTTATCCACACTGATTTTGTTGCTTTATTTATGTAAATGTGATAGAAATACATGTTTATGCACTAGCCTGGTAATGGAAATCGTAACCATTTGGCATTCTCCAGTACGTTGTTGCTTTTATCAGTCCGTGCTGCGTATCCCCATTTTCCCGGGTCACGTGACAACACGTCAGTCGTTGTCAGGATAAAGCATACCATCCAGGAAAGAATTATAGCCAAGAGCACCTGCAATGACGCCACATATAATCATACGTCAAAAGCAGGCATTGTTATTAAAATAAAATTGTAGTAGATTTTATTCAGTTTCTTGACAATTTACGTTTTATAATGTACCTTGTAAGTAAGATTATGTGAATAAAAATTCAACAACAACCTAATAAAACACGGTTATAATTAACTCGATATGGCTTTCAAAGAGTATTAAGTACACACGTACCGGAAATAGGTTGAAAAATGGCAAGTTCGTTTTCGTGCAGCCTTTCCCTTTCTCGACCGTGAAACATGGTATGGTAACATTTCGTAGATATTGGCTAAATAAGGTAATAAGGAACATTGTCCTGAAATCAAACGAATTGACGAGTACAGACAATGTTTGTATGTTTGAGTGCGCCCCTTTTCAACAGTCAGTGTCTTATGAGGCGGACAGTGCACCTGTCACCTAACCATTTTTCCTGGGAACAACAAATACTAAACTTCCATCCTATGTAGACAACTGTCTACTTTCTCACATAAAGAGACATGGTCGGTAGCTGGCCTCAAACCCACGCCTCTCTATCAATGAGCGGTTACAGTGATTTTAAGTCAGCTACCTTAATCACTCGACCACGGAGGCGGGTCCGAGTACAGACAAACATGTCAGCAAATGTCACGCAAATAAAACGGATAAAAGAACTACATGTATCATCTTGATGCACATGTAGTTGGCTCTTAGGCGTAAATGTGTTTGTTTCTGGTTACATATGCTTACTAAACATAGGGTAGATAGGTAGGGAATTAGTAATACTATTGTTCTTGAAAGCGCGAGGTTATAAAGTGGACAGTAGATTGGACATAAATTATAGAAAATAGGAAGTCTAACTAGTGTGAAGGGAAATTAATGAAGGTCTGATAACGCCTTATCACGAAGTTTGTTTGGTCTACAAAAAATATGGAGACTCGGTACAAATTAAACGCTTGTATAATAGGCAAACCACAGGTTATCCCAGTACTTGTTTTCTCCAAAAAAACACAACATGTAAAATATTTCGTGAACATGTTTGATCTTACAGAATAGCAATCCACCAAAGTTGAGAAGCCATTTCTGAACCGGTTTCAAACAATGACAGTCCAATGAGTGAAATCGTTGGTGCGATAGACAGTGGTCCGATGAATCTGAGGACGAATCCCATAATTCCGCTAAAACCGATGACGACTTGAAAGACAGAAGCAACCATGATTGCACCTTGAACCTGGATGTGTAGACGGAAATGTATCAGTAATTATAATTTTATGTCACTTCTGGTGAACTTCCTACCACACGATTCCCTGTCCACAATGCTTGCACATGTAAAATGATTCTACGAATCTACGTCAAATTCATTTTAATTCTAACATATTTTTACATAGCATATAATATACATGTTGTTTGTTTGCAAGACAAAACTACCATGGGGAAAAGCCAAAGCCCGGGCCATGGACCGAACTAAATGGTGTGCTGTGGTGAAAGCCCTATGTCCCGACTGGAGCAAGACGAGTAAGTAAGTAAGTATACACGTACATTGTGCATGTTAACAACAGGATAATCTTGAAATTTTAGAAAAGTGTTTGGTCTACATTTTGTAACAATGTAAGGACAAAAAAGATATACACCTCCCTGATTCTGGCCATCCACATGTCCCTATGTCCATCGCTTCCCACTTCCGGTAAACCAAGTGCTGTGAAATTGACATTTTCGCCGACTAGAACAAATACAAAATAATATCAACATGTTAAATATTTGTACGTAGGAAAACTGCATCAGTCTGGTAATTGAATACTAGGATGTGGCCTATGTTGCATTATCATTTAAAAAATAACTTTAGTTTTATGAATAACACTTTTACACAAAAAATGACGGGAATAGGGGTTGTTCATGTCACGTGATCACTAAACAAACACGGACCAATTTATTGCGGTTGGTGCATGAGCCAGAAAGTAACGAGTAAGCGGATATTTCGGACTTTATTAGTACTTTTATAGTCGAACGTGTTCGGAGATACCAAGGAATTATAACCACATACGTGTATTTTGAAATTCTACAGAGAGAAACAACGACAAGCGGATATTTCGGACACTATCGGTACTTTCATTGCCCAAGATGCTGATGAATTTGTTCGGTGATTTTCCTTATACTGTTCGCTAAGAGGTTGCAATTTGTTCATGCAAAAAAGCAATATTCTCTTTACATGGTCTACGTCGCCATCTGACGACGAAGAACAACTAAATAGGGAACGCGAATCTCGAGTTTATTACTCGTTGTCAAACCCCGAAACGCTTGCTCCACGGGTAACTGATTCTTATAAATTTGTGGGAAACACATAAGAACAAAGAACAAAAGGTGTATATTAAATTATTGGAGAAAGGAGAAGTGTTAGATTTAAATACAGTACATACTTTTATCTCTGGCTTCTTTATACGGACAACTCCATTCCGGTTGTAACATAAGCGCAATTGTAGGAGAAACGAAAGAAAAAGTACCACCTTGTACTATTGGTAACCTGAAATTATTGCGCAGGAGTTAAGTGGAACTACTTTTTAAGCATTATGGTGCTATTTTTATCGTAAAGCAGTATCAATCACATCGCGAACAAATCGGGCCTTTGACTTTTAAATGAAAGGCGTGAGGAATTCTGAATTGCGTCAAATTCTTAGTAGCAATTTTGACTCCGATCTAGAGAAATTTGATTTTAGATTTTATTCAAATTACTGTATCATAGTTCAAGTCATTTATATCACAAACTGATTTTACCTGACTCCAAATGTCGTCTGCAGCAGCGTAACCAAGCCACTTACAAAGAAAATAGTCCCAATAAGTTCACTTAGGCCGACAGTGTCTTGATCCATACAAAAGTAAGGACTGAGTAAAATCGGAACTGATATTAGTCCGCCTACTGCTGTTAAATAGTGCTGCAAAGGACATGATGATATCATTGGATTTGAAAAGATGCATCATTTTGAAAGGGAATGAACATTGACTATTATTCTAATACATTGTACCAAAAAATCTTGTTTCTTATTATAACATCTTAGGTTTTCACACTGGGCTCCGAGGTCCGTAGACCAAAATAGTCAGATGAATTAGCCAATCGAATAGGCTGAATTCGTGAACATTGCTTCGTTCCTGTACCATTTTGTGTTGGGTTTGGCCAAACGTTGTTGTAACTTGACTGGCATATTAAGTCAATTCATGTTGCTGTCCGAGTGACTCAAAAGATAACAAAGAAAATTTGTCAATTTTGTCGAGGACTACTTAAGAAAGATTAAAATGAAAATATATCATTTATGTGCACTGCGTGAAACACAGAAATCTTGCTGTCTACTAAGAATGAGTTCAAGTCGTGCACATTTAGGAATGCGGTATAAACACAAGTTTATCAAGCCCAGACGACACAAGTATGAGTACAAAAAATATATAACCGTAGAAGGATGGGTTTTTGGGTACAGTAAAAGTATACATTTACTCGTATCTGATGTGTGTGTTGGGGGGGGGGGGGGGAGGGGGTTGTATTTACTGGTTACAGACACAACAGTCACACAGCCACAAATGCCCTTATAAAAAATCGGTTCAGAAAACATAGAATAAATATACTGTGTATATATTGAAGACAGTAGACATCAATCTGTGAAAAATAATGTTTAAAAATACAGAAAATTACAGAAATAGGTTCTTAAAATAATAAGAAATAACAGAAAGTTTTTCACCAAATCATAAGAAATCACACCTAAGGATTTAATTAATACAATTGTACCTGAAATCCCAAAAGAACACATAGATACCATGGCGGAGTTTCTTCGACCGTGAATAAAATAGTTTTATTCGTCCTAATGCTATTCGTTCCTTCATTCCTTACTTCTTCATTTATTTCTTCCGCGTTTTCCATTTTTAAAATTTAGATTTAATTAAATAAAACCGTACAAACTTAATGTAATCACGGTGTATTTTTACGCAGTCATAGAATGCAGTATCTAATAAGCAAAATGTTAAATTCATAATTCAAGTGATATCACCTAGATATATAATGTAGATTGAATAGGCTTTATATGTTCTTATCAAGACCGTGGTAGATATAGATGTTTGCTTAAAATCTTAGTTTTTGTAGTCCGTGCATGCATACATATGTTTGCAGTGCGTAACAAGGCTACAAAAATAGTTTATCTTTAACAAGAACGACTATAACAAAATGTTATAGTTAGACGAATTACAAGAAGCATATTGGTTTAAGTTTTTTTGTGTGAAGTTGCTTTTTTCATAAAGGATATTGACCGTCTACTTTATTCATTGCTCCATTATGGAGAGTATAACATACATTTTTTTGTATTTATAAGTTATAGATAATACACATATTTTGACAATCATGAGTATTTGACAAATGAATACATTCGTGTATATATACTACATTTATATAGTTCACATGTACATGGTATTACCATACCATACATCAATGGAATAAAGTACACCCTAAATACTACCAAATCCACCATCGTCTGATATGATATAACCACATTAAACTTACATCTAATGATGTTCCCGATATTATGCCATGTTAACATCATAGAATGATGCCTACATTACTTACTTGCGTTTCAACAACAGAGCAGACGAACAGATGACAGGTAACGCGACGAATAGCCAGTCCAATGATTGACCAATCAAAAATGACCGAAATCACCACTAGCCAATCAAATGGCCAGGATTAGCCAAACTAGTAATAGACAATACAAACAGCTATAATAAACAAATACTCGTAAGTATAATTCGTCTAGAAAATATTTCAGTAGGTTTAACTCCGTTTATTTCTACGATATTTCAGTCATGCGAGTTTCAGCGGCAGTGAAAAATCTTTATCAGAGTTATTTCATTAATAAAGTATAGCGTTTGTAATGAATTACGTACAGACGCAAACAAGTGTCAGGTCAAACTTTTTAGACTGTAGGTGGCGCACGGCACCGAAACTTTGGTGGTTCTATTTTTAGCATCATAAATATTATAACTCATTATTAAGATGATAGAAAAACGTTAATAATGAACTTTCAAAGTTTTGTTTACATCTCCAGTTGACATTTCAAAGCAACATAGAATCATGTGGTACCTGTATTTATGTATACGTGTTCAACGTGCTGTTTCCGTGGACAATACCCTAGCTAGTTCTTTACAATGAATATATATGTCGACATGGTGCTCCACGCCCACTCGTATCTGTCAGTGGTCGCAATTTTATTTCTAAACGTGTGAGTGCTCTTTGTGAGTACGCTATTCCAAATCAAACGTTAAATGCAACTGCCGAGCGAACAAACAGTACTTTAGCTAAGGTGTTGACTGCATATTTGGATAAAACTCAAATTTATTGGTCAGGTGTACTTCCCAGTATCATGATGGTATTTATATCTACCCCTGCTGCAGACACTGCAGCTGGGTTTTCGCCATTCTTTCAATTGTTTTGTAAAGAAATTACCCTTCCAGTTGACATATGGCTACTTCTACAGGATGATATGCCTGCCCAGGCACAAGAAGTTGTCAATGACATTGTCAACAGCTTCACTTTGCTAAAGGTATTGCCAAACAAAATATGGAAGTGACAAATTTACATATTTAAAGATAAAGAACTGTGACACCAACAAGGTAACAAAGCTTATGTTAATGAATCAATGTTGAAGCAATACCAAGAGCCTCTTCACTCTGACCCTACCGGGGCAGAAATGTCCAGCAAAAATCACAATACAACTAGTTCGATTAGCCTGTCTGAAGAGGACGATACTCAGACCGATGTAGTACCTCACCTCGGGCTAATGGGTAACAAGATTCCCAGACTGAAAAATATTGAAAGCCTGTTGCTAACAGTATGATGAGCAATCCAGCGGAACAAAGGGTCACTGTGATAAAATGGAACCTCTACTCACATTGAGGGTATCAAGATATATAAAGACAGTTAACATGCATGGCAGTGTTAGGAAATACCAATGATTAATATACATAATGTATGTATTAAAGTCCTTGGAAATACCAAATGTTATTTTAAGGGTGAAAAGTATTCAAAACGGACAACTGAAAAAAAATTAGATCTATCGTTCATGGAGAACTATATTGAAAAATACAAAGAATGGACGTGAAAGAAAAAGGTAATTATAGAAAATTCTGTATTAAGATATAATTATGATACTTTAAGTATTTAAGTGCGCCGACTGATGATAGTAGTTAGAGCCAAAGACCAAGCCAAGCTGCTTCTAGCTGGTTGTGGCTGAGGCAAGTGGAGAAGAGCTGGAAGCAACCAACCAGCCAACAGACAGTGACTGATCACCACTCTGTGCCCACCGCCACGAGAGTGTTCATGGATTTGAGGGCCGGAGGGAAAAACACCGAAGAGTTCTGATTGTGGGTAAGTGAAAAATGCTTGTATTTTTATCCGTGAAAACATAACTTAATTGGCTTGTTACCTTTAGGCCGCAGGTTCAAAATTAGCCCTTCTATTTCTTCTTCACGCTGAACGTAATGGGTATTTGTTTCTGTTATCTTAAATGTCACGTGATTCTTGCTGGGTTAGCAAAAAAAATACTCCTTCTTGTTTAGATTAAGAATTATTGCGTTAGTCTTAATTAATTCGTTATTACTACTTGCAGTTATACAACTCTTGTAATCTTTGTTTATCTTTTGTTCCGACAATGTAATATTTTCGTTATTCGTGATAAAAATACATGTAATGGCATACAATTCGCATATTTACATGTTATTGGGGGAATTTCATAACTTGCTCAGTATCAAAATTATTGCCGTGAAATACAGATTTCAATTATATTAGATATATTTTGATATAATAATTTGAATTATATTTTTTGAAACTTTGTCCAGAAAACTAATGGTTGTATGAGTAACATAAATTTATGATATATCATCTATATTCTGGACATAACCAAAATAAAGTGTATTTTAAACAAAGATTCATCATCCGTTTTACAGGTAGGTTTTTTTTATCATTTATTTCCTATTTTCTTATTTATACAATTAATGAACTTTAGATTATTCAACTTATTAATTTCAGATTCATGGTTATTCTTACAATTTTCAAATAAACAACATATTTGGTCTTGAAATACATGTAGTTAAAATGAAACTACATGTACATGTATATTCTTATTTTGAAATTTATTTTAAAGACTGTTTTCCATTGTAATTTTTCTTCCAAAAATGTGTGAATTTTGGGTTGAGTTATTTTGTACATGTTTAGTAACTAAAATTATTAATATTAATGTCGTAGGTTTAATATGTGGTCAGTTTTATTGGTCCTGAAAGAAGGAATAACACGCTTTACATTTAACATTTACTTAATATTTCGTGGCGTCTTCACGCGACGAAGGCTAAACGGCAAGTGCGCGAGTGCAGTGAACTATGGTATGGTCGTATATAAAAAAACATATATGACCGTACCATTCCGGACTGGAACAAAGTTAATGACGATGATGTTAATGATAGTTGGTGTACAAGTGGCCAAATATATAAAGTATAATAAATAATAATATAATAAAGTCGCCCTGCGACATTAAGAATCATTTGTAAGCTATGCTTTATTTGAGGTGAATGTTTTACCTTTCAAATCTTGTTATACATTCCAGTTTTCTGTGTATACCTAACAACCAACGCGTAACCACAAGTTACGTATTGTTTCTACAAATTCTGAGAAAAAAATGTACGAACTTGCTCTTGTTGATATTTATGGTTGTTTGTCTTTTCCCATCTTGAATACTGAAATATGGCACGGATGGAGTTTGGTTGGTGTATTTTCTATCATGTGATGTAATAAACCTGTTGAATCACTCGTGATTAGAGTATGATGTACCCATGGAAAAACGTAGGGCTAATAATATATTCGGGTAGTAAATGTGTGTATCGTTAGAATGTTATCAGTTGTTAACTGATAACATTAAATCCGAAAACCAAGACAATTTTGTGCTCACGAACTAACTCCCAACAGCGGTTACTTCCCTTGATCAGTACGGAAACTTATAGTAGCAAAGCGTGACGTAACCGGTGCGAGGAGTTCGGCTAACGGAATGTGAAGAAGCAGTTTGGTAACGGTCGTTAACACAGAACCAGAGTTCGTTCTTCTTGGTTAACATACTTTGGATAGATTTTATGCGTTTTATCAATTCACATGACGATCGATCGGACGGCCAGGCGGACGGACGAAAACTACTACGAAATTATTAAAGTTCGCAATTGCATGTTCGTTCTCGTTAATGCTATGTTCCCACTATAACGATTCGCATCACGATTGAAATCGTGGTCTTAATCGTGGACCAATCGTGTTGGTCCTATCAGCGCTGATCAGGTCTAAAGTCAATCGTGGCAATCGTGTTAATCGTATAGTTTTTTGAACGGTTAACAAATCACGATCAATTCAATCATACGATCATCGTATCAAATGGTATTGGATCGTCACAGAACGCGACAGAGCGACTGTCGTGCCGGATCGCATCGCAGCACAACAAATCGTAACCGTATTACCTCGTATCCAAACCTGTAATTCCAAAACCTTCCACGATCAGATACGAAAGACCAATCGTGAGGCTCGTAGCTGATCGCACGACAGCATAAAGGATCGGTTGTACCATTGCTATCAACTTCTTAACTTTGACTACACGTCAGCTGAGGTTTCACAGTATTAAGCCTACAAAAGTTACGTAAAATAAAAACCGCACAAAACATTATAAATCATGTATGGTTTACCACACGGATTTGTTGATACCAAGAAATTTATTTAACCACAAGTCACAAGCGACCGCAATCGCATATGTTTGTTTGTACCTCAGATTAAGAATAAGATGAGCTCTCAGTGCTCAAATCTGTGCTACCGAACATTTGCTTATAAAAATCTCTGGACAATGGAACGAATCTCGATCAACATTACGTTTATTTTGGTCATACACCTGGTTTGGTACAAATGTATCACTGTATCATTCATCGTATTGATGTTTAACCGGCGTAATGATAAATGAAAAGCTGATATGAACTATATACAAAATGCCCTTTTATGATGGTATAGATATATCTCATACTATTAATGGGTTGTCCTATAATTAACGCTTGAAAAGTTAGCACGCATTACGCGGCGTAAATCAAGCGTAGAAAGATAAACATTTTATTTTAAATGTTTGGACCCAGTTTTTGTAAAATGATCTTCGTGCAGTGAATGCAAAGAGATTAAATATCTACTAGTATGTCTATCCTGTATGTGTTCATGGCCTAGCATAAAGACTCCTGTAAAATAACGAAGTAAACCTGACACAGCAATTTAATTGTCTGATAAATCCTTTTCTATCTAATGCTTTTTTCAACATTACTTTAGTTATATCAAGATGGGCAGTTATCCTAACCAGCTTTCCTGGCCTTCATTTAGGCCTTAACCAGTACTAACCACATTCTATCCGCAAGCTTCCACCAAGCTACCCCACGTTATTCAGAGATGGAGGACAATTTAACATCTATAGGATTTAATATCTTCAGTCAAATGTGTCACGGACAGTGTGAGCCTCGCCCGGGGATCGAACTCACAACCTCTTGATCAGTAGACCAACGCTCTAACCACTTAGCTAACCGGGCGGGCTGTCCGATTAATCAGCTACGCGAGAAGCTGTTAGCTATTCTTGATATTGTTTCGTATAGTCAAACCTGTGAATAAAGGTCAGCCTGTGAACAAAGGTCATTCGTTTTTAACCCGTCTTTGATTATTTAGTACCTTGACCTCCGAATAAAGGTAACCTGCTGATTAAGGCTACATTTTGTCTTTCCCAATGTCAACCTTTGTTTACAGGGTTATTAGTTGTTTATTAATTTTTTTTTGCGTGTACATGTATATAATTTTAATTGTTTCGGGAGTCAAAAGCTATTGTGAAAAAATAATAGTTAACATCTAGTTATTTATAGAAATAAATACCGTTTGAACCTATGTTCGCGATAAACAGATCGAGACAATTAGAAATTTATGCAAATCGCAAAAATACCTGTGCGCGAGAAAAAACGGCATTCGTCTGTCTCAAGTATTTTTTATGAAAACGTACACACACAATAAAGTGGAGTAAAACATATCGTATAACGCATGTTTAGGGAGATTCCTTTCTATTTTAACTACACAACAATTCATGAATAAGTTTATTAAAGTTACACACCTTGTTTTCTTTCGGCCAAATGATCCAATATGATATCTACACATAGAACGTTAAATGATGAAAATAAATAGCTTTATACCTCAGACTGCATCCCCTTATAAAATATCAAAGCTCTTAGACCAAAGAATAAAGGTTTTGCTGTTGTTCGGAACTACAAAGCAGTCAAAAGTTGAATTTCTTTATAGGGTGAGTTTTTGAATCCGAACGATAGTTCGCTCATGAATTTCAAGTTGATGCAGACTTAAGTACTACTAACGTTTTTTCTACACCCGCTATGCAGTTGTTAAATCCATGAGCTTTCAGTACTTCCCATCTGATCACCAAAAGTAGTTCAGCAATAAGCATAATAATATAATCTACATTACCTGCCTCTTTGTATACCCAACTTACGCAGAATGTAATATCTCATACATGAGGACATATTCGAAGAAAAAGTTACACGTTATAAGCTTTAAATTAATCCATTACAATTTCCGATGAACCGCTTTTTTAAATATCTGGTTGACACCCAGTTATCATCGCATCGTCCATGAATTCAATGATGACTTCAATAAGCTATAGGAACAAGACTAAACTGAATAGCATATATATACAACACGATGATTATGACGTCATCCTTCCTTGAAATGTGTGTACTGATAGTAAATATTGTAGTAATCCGAGCGAGAGGATTGTTTAGATTTTTTACGACTGTTTTGTATTGCTCGTTTACGATATTGCATGACCATCTGATTTTAACTTATATGCACGTAATATTTGAATTTGTATTTATGCCATTGAATTGAAAAATTGGAACTATGTTCGTAGGCGGAATGTTAATGGAAACTGTTCGGTATGCACTGAGCGATTGTTGAAATATGGTAACAACTTTATTGTGCGTACCGAACAACAGTAATCCTGACAAAATACCGAGTGACAACCGTAGAATGTACATTTGCTGAAACATGTGTTGTTTAAAGCAGTATAACTGGAATCAGGAGATATCTTAAACAAAGTACTAATATATTGACATTAGGGATTTAAATAAGGTTACAGTGGAAGAAATATTTGCCAAGATAACCAACTATACATACTTTTCAAATATTAACCTAAGTAAAGGTTATTGACAAGTGCCTTTGTCCGACAATGAAGAGACTTTAACGACCTTTGAAGCACAACAGGGTTTATGGTGCTTTTTGGACTCGTACCTGCTCCTCCACATTGTATAGATTGATGGGAACAGTTTAAAAAACACTAGGCCATCTTAGTGTATACCCCGTTCCATTGACAGGAGCATATGCTAGTAATTGCTCTTTTAGTTGCTAGGAGACCACAGACAAAGAAAGAGGTACGTTCAAACTTGGATGTAGTTGGGTGTTATATACATGTGGTAAGTTCATTCCGAAGTTTGCCGCAATTGCTGTTCCATCTTCCGATCTAACAAAAGAAAAAGTTTCATCCATATCGAGTAAACTGGGATGAAAGTCAAGAAAAGGCTTTCAGACACTGAATGATACTTTGACTGGTCTGTCTTATAATTAGATAATACATTCATACACGTACTTACAGTAGATGCTTCTGGCATAGGGTTAGGTCCAGTGCTTTTGCAAGAACATGGTGATGATATATTTCCAGTAACATGTGCAAGCAGAAAAATTGCTACAAAGAGAGCTAAAGTATTCCGTTATAGAGATAGAATGTTTAGCAATAGTATGGACTATGTTGAAGTTCCAAAGCTATTTGTTTGGGATATAGTTCATTCTATATATAGAAACAGATCAACTGCCTTGGACTTATCTAAACAAGGCTAGATTTAGCAATTCTAGAATAATAAAATGGGGCTTAGGGCAACGGCCTTACAGATTGGTAATAAGAGCTATTCTAGGAAGAGATACTATAGGAACAGATTATGTACAGTAGAATCTAAACTGCATGCAAGTCAATTGTACAAACCATAGCAGTTTTTGTTTCGGTTCTGTTCTTTTGCCACTTTGTTGTTCCAAACGAGTTCATAAATAAACCAAACCATATGCAGCACCTCATTTAAGTGTTTTTTTCACTATTTTTTAAGCACAATTACCATATTTATTATAGTTGAAATATAATTATGTATTCATTTTCTGACTACTATAGTCCAACAACGACCTGTGAATGATCAAAGATCAACTAAGTCCATTTTGTAGGGTGGGTGGCTTTTCGGAACGTTTCGTAGGGTTCCGTAATATATAAATATCAGTTATTTAACCGTCCTAGCTGAGACTAAGTGCGTAGCGAGATCGGTAAAGGCGCCAACCATTTTACTTTTGAAGCTTGGTAGTCAAGATGCTATGGGTTCGAAACACATGTGAACGTTTTTCCTTTCCATTTTTATTAGATATTTGGCATTTTATTATTGCAGAATTTTATTTCAATATTTGGAATGAATTTCATATGTATTTCAGGTAATTTCATTTCAGGTAATTTCATGAAATTTCAATTACTGCGTTCATTAGCAGTATCTGTACTTGAGCCACTGTCAGAATCTAATATTTTGCTTCATTATATTAAGTTATATAACATGACATCCTCTACATACTTAGGAACATTATATGAACAGAATTTTATTTTGTTTGCATATGATATATATACCTTTCAAAACATAAATGCACCGAAATCACGAGCAATGCATTATTTGAAAAAAAATAGTGGCAAGATTAAGGACACGAAAAACACAATTCAGTTTAATAATGTTACTAGTGCGGCGCACTGATTTCAGGACCACGTAGCTAGCTAGGCCTCTTACAGTGGTCTACAAATGTAAGAGGCCAACAGTGGCCTACAAATGTAAGATCGTGTCTAGTAATGTACTTGGTCATTGTATTACTTATCCCTATTTTAAAGAATGGAACAGTCCATGACCTTCCGTCACGACTCACTGCTCGATTTCTATCTATAGTATAATCATTACCGTCAGGATAGCGAGGCGATCATGTTAAAGTATGATTTATTGAAAACAGTTCAGTAATAAGAATGTTAGGTTTGTATAAATGATTGTTTTATTTTTTACCACAAAAACACTTGTACGAGCCTCACGTAAAGTACACATATGAAAAACTTGATTCCTCGTGTATTCACTCGAGCACAAGGAAACCGTGCTCTTTTCCCGGCTTAAATAACAACTTAACGACACACCACATGAACAGTGTTATGTGTTAACACAGAACCGCGAGGTTCGTGTCTAGACTGGCATTTTATTTCTTACCTTGCAAGGTATGTGGGTTTTTATTGAAATACACTTTTGTTCTAATGTACGAATCTTTGTCAATGTAAATTTTTGTTCTATCATAAAGTTCTCGGCGTCATCGATTATTATGACATCTGGTCTATGCTACACAAAATGATATTGTTACAAATTAAAAAATAACCTAATTATCATTTATTTGATACATTAGTTACTTTAGATACTTCTATTGATTTTACGACACATTTTTACAAAAATATGCAAGAGATGTTGCCCTTGTGAAAAATTAAAATAATATTAATTTATGTAGATATTTCATGGTGACTTATATTAGTAATTGACTCGAATACTTGTTGTGGCAGATTGTTAGAAAATATACTGAAAGGCAAAAGTTTTGTAGGTGAAATTCAATGTAAAATCCCATAATTTTGTTTTATTGTATATTAAAGGGAGGTAATTTTAAAATTTGCAATATTTGCTTCCTTATTTCTGCTACCGTAAACCAAATTTTACTATGAAACATATTTTCCCCTGGTATAATTGTCAATTCTTTCACTTAAAAATTAAATGAAAAGTTGCAACAACTTTTCGAGCAATATTATTGGCAAAATGTTGTTGTACATAAAAGGGGCATTACTAGTGTCACAGTGATCAAAACGAAGAAGTTTTTAACCATATTTGGACAGTATTTGCCTCGACAGAATGAATAATAACGACTTTTTGTAATATAAATTTGTCAGTATACATAAAATACAAATATAACCCCCCCAAAAAGAATATTATAAATCATGATAATAAAATATAAACAAACACGTACAATGAAAAAAAAGTGCGGACCCTTACCGCAAACAAAGTACATTGACACCTTAAACGAAAGACACGAAAAGTGACAGGTAAATTATTTATCACTGAACGCATTTACAGAATCACTTTTTTCTCGAATTGACGGAATGATTTCATTTCAGAAATATATTAGTGTTTTCTAAGCTTATATACTAGTATGTGTACAATGATAAATGTGTTCGTTCGAATCACTTGTACATGATATCATAATAAATCGCGTCTTTACTCCAGGACTACCAAAGCTATACATTTATTTAAAAGCTCGGGCCTACTCCTTTAAATTTTGTCAAATGTACGTGTAAATATTCAGTCCTTGTCAAAAGTAATTTTAGTGACAGAAAAGTTCGTATGTGTGAGAAGACAGTTTTAAACATTTTAACGTTGAACTCGGTCATTAATTTAAACTTGAGACTGACGTATTTATATAAATAAATTGTAGGCTTTCAAATTAGAAAATTAATTGGAAAACTTCGAGGTATATAACTATGGATGTTAAGAAAGTTGATAGTGAAAATGGCAACGCTGTTGTGGATTCTGTCAAAGTTAAGGGACCGCAGACAACAAGTACCGACGGAGAAATTCAAACGTCTGACCCCAATGCCGTCCTATACACCGTGGAAGACACGCCCCCATGGTACCTGTGTGTTTTGCTAGCGTTTCAGGTGAGTGGTGCACAAACATTATTTCTCTCGATAATTACATGCTGTGATTATCAAAACTTTAATTGTTTTTTTTTAGTATTTATGCATTTGTTTGTAACTTATGGTGGCTGATTTCTGCCATTTCATATCGTCGTGTGTTCGCCCCCAAAAGTCGAAGCACGCCGACACGAACACACGATAAATTGATCATTTGTCGTGTCTTCGCCTTCGACCTTAGAGGGCGAACACACGAAGACACGAAATATTGAAGGCGAAATAACGAAATTTTGATAGGCGAACACACGAAATCTACACTTGTAGAGTTTCGTGTCGGCGGGTATGTAATCGTCGTATCGGCGCCCTATATTTGTCGTGTGTTCGTGACTTCGCCTCGAAAGGCGAAGACACGACGACACGAAACATTGCACATTATCGTGTCGTCGTGCCGGCGTGCTTCGCCCCGAAGGACAAAGACACGAACGCACGATAATGTACAAGGTTTCGTGTCGTCGTGTCTTTGCCTTCCGGTAGACATGCGCAGAACCAGTACACATATTATTGAATTGCAAGACTATTATACAATGGACTAGATTTATTGTTCTGCGCATGTCTACCGGAAGGCGAAGACACGACGACACGAAACCTTGCACATTATCGTGCGTTCGTGTCTTCGCCCTTCGGGGCGAAGCACGCCGGCACGACGACACGATAATGTGCAATGTTTCGTGTCGTCGTGTCTTCGCCTTTCGAGGCGAAGACACGAACACACGACAAATATAGGGCGCCGATACGACGATTACATACCCGCCGACACGAAACTCTACAGGTGTAGATTTCGTGTGTTCGCCTATCAAAATTTCGTTATTTCGCCTTCAATATTTCGTGTCTTCGTGTGTTCGCCCTCTAAGGTCGAAGGCGAAGACACGACAAATGATCAATTTATCGTGTGTTCGTGTCGGCGTGCTTCGACTTTTGGGGGCGAACACACGAAGATATGAAATGGCAGAAATCAGCCACCATAGTAACTCCCTGAACTTTAAGAGAGCGACGTTGCAGTTTAAGAGAAACCTTTTTTTTCACTGAGATTTATTATCGCACCTCAGGGTTTTTGGGGGGGGGGGGGGTGATTTTATAACCGAAATTCGGTCATATTCCCATTGGAAAATAGTATCTTTTTTCCCAATTCACAGACTTAAATTCCCTGTCAAAAAATAATTATATAAGTTCATTAATTAACATAGTAAATACCTAATCCTACTACTGTTCTATGAGAGAATAAGTAGAATAAGGGTATGGGTCATATTCCCAAAATACCGAGAAAGAACCCTGCACCTAAGTTCAGTAACAAGTATATGATGACATCTTTTCACATAATAACAATAACAAGTATATGATGACATCTTTTCACATAATAACAATAACAAGTATATGATAATATTATCGTGACACATTATAATAATGCCACAATATATGGTTACAAATCATAGCCCCGAATCAGCGCAATTTCTTGAAAAATAATAACAAAAGACAAAACGTATGTAAGAAAAGAAGAACACTATAATGTTGAATTGAATCCTCCTGTATGTACACACGGTGTATCTTAATGTACCGACACTTCCTTATTATTATTATTATTTATTTCAGTATAAAAAGCATATAAAACATAGTACATATATCACAGATCTAACAATAAAGTGAATATGAACAAAACAATTAAGTATCTATTTTGTGTAAGATTTGCATTTGTTTGATGAGCTGCTATCAATTACGTTTCGTGCAACGATGTTATAACCATATATACATTAGATTACCTTTTTTGGGCTTGAGCACTACTCTAGTAGATACTAGATAGGCATGACTTCATATTCATAGCTAAAACTTCAATTGCTATAAACATTATAACTCATCTTAATGTTCGTTTATAGCTGTTTAATTGCACCCAACAAAGTATGTCTAATTTCACTGTGATGTCACTATGCAAGGTTTGCAAAATTCAGAATTATCTAGATCATGCAACCTATTAATGTCGCGACAAGGGAAAAAAAAGCAAAATTTGTTTAACAAAGATTGTATCAAATGCGCTTTTCTTGATTTAAGTAACTACAGAGAGGTTCGAGTAGGTATTGATCGATTACATAACTATTGAACAACTAGTAGCTTTTAACAGCTATTGATATTTGAATTGCTAATGAGCGACTGGTTTTGCTATTGATCGATTATAGTAACAGTTGGGTGACTAGAGTAGCTGTTGAGCAACTGGATTTACAATAGGACAATTAGAGTTATTATTGAACAACAAGAGTTGCTATTGATCGATTAGAATAATAATTAATAAACATGAGAAGCAATTGAGAATTTAGAATGACGATTCGTCAACTAGAGCAACTGTTTAACTGGTAATGTTATTTTATCATCTAGAGCAACTGTAGACTAACTAGTAATGTTATTTTATCATCTAGAGCAACTGTAGATTAATTGGTAATGTTTTTATCATCTAGAGCAACTGTAGATTAATTGGTAATGTTTTTGTCATCCAGAGCAACTGAAGATTAACTGGTAATGTTATTGTATCATCTAGAGCAACTGTAGATTAATTGGTAATGTTTTTATCATCTAGAGCAACTGTAGATTAATTGGTAATGTTTTTATCATCTAGAGCAACTGTAGATTAATTGGTAATGTTATTGTATCATCTAGAGCAACTGTAGATTAACTGGTAATGTTACTGTATCATCTAGAACAACTGTAGAGTAACTGGTAATGTTATTTATCACCTAGAGCAACTGTAGATTAACTAGTAATGTTATTTATCACCTAGAGCAACTGTAGATTAACTGGTAATGTTATTTATCACCTAGAGCAACTGTAGATTAACAAGTAATGTTATTTATTATCTAGAGCAACTGTAGATTAACAAGTAATGTTATTTATCACCTAGAGCAACTGTAGATTAACTGGTAATGTTATTGTATCACCTAGAGCAACTGTAGATTAACAAGTAATGTTATTTATCACATAGAGCAACTGTAGATTAACTAGTAATGTTATTTATCACCTAGAGTAACTGTAGATTAACTGGTAATGTTATTGTATCACCTAGAGCAACTGTAGATTAACTGGTACTGTTATTGTATCATCTAGAGCAACTGTAGATTAACTGATAATGTTATTTTATCATCTAGAGCAACTGCAGATTAACTGGTAATGCTATCTATCACCTAGAGCAACTGTAGATTAACAAGTAATGTTATTTATCACCTAGAGCAACTGTAGATTAACAAGTAATGTTATTTTGTCATCTAGAGCAACTGTAGATTAACTGGTAATGCTATTTATCACCTAGAGCAACTGTAGATTAACTAGTAATGTTATTTTGTCAACTGGAGCTACTGTAGATTAACTAGTAATGTTATTTTGTCATCTAGAGAAATTGAAGATTAACTAGTAATGTTATTTTGTCAACTAGAGCTACTATAGATTAACTAGTAATGTTATTTTGTCATCTAGAGCAACTGTAGATTAACTAGTAATGTTATTTTGTCATCTAGAGCAACTGTAGATTAACTAGTAATGTTATTTTGTCAACTGGAGCTACTGTAGATTAACTAGTAATGTTATTTTGTCATCTAGAGCAACTGTAGATTAACTAGTAATGTTATTTTGTCAACTAGAGCTACTGTAGATTAGCTTGTTTTTTTTGTGAAACCGCATAGTTTCGTTTATCTTAATATTTCATGGTTTACAGCTGAATACATATAACATAAGAAATGTGGAAAGATGTGTAAATAAAACATACAATAAACATACAGAAAAACAGAGACAGGAAGGTTTATTTTCGTATGAGTGTTGGAAATTATCGAGAAAAAGTATAACTCCATATACATATAGTACATAATATTATTATTATTATAAATGTGTAGTTGTATAATATTTATACAAGTGAAATTTTGTGTCTTACAGAATTGTTTTAAAAGAGAATGTTTATTACTGTATCATCTTGTTAGGATATCTAAGTCGATATATAACGTATTTAAAAGATTTTCTGATGTACGTCTTCCATCGCTTTTGAAATATGATTTATAGATGCAGTATTCAATTTGACTTAGAATGATATTGAAAGTTTCGTAATGTCTGTATTTTATTTTATATCCAATGATTAACTGGTAATGTTATTTTATCACTGATCTAGAGCAACTATTGCCAGTTAGAAAATTAATCGATCACAGTAATTATGGAACAATTGTTATAGCTGTTTATATCCCAAACTAACCTATAATGTATATTTACAACAAAATGTTTACATTTTGATTTCAGCACTATTTGACGGCCGTCGGCGCAATTATATCAGTCCCTCTTTTGCTCAGCGAATTCTTCTGCATGGATCGTGATACGGTCGGTTTAAGTGAGCTTATAGGGACTATTTTCTTTGTTTGTGGAATCGCTACTATCCTGCAGACAACATTTGGCGTAAGGTAATAATGAAAAAAAAATCAGTTAAACATTTCTAACAAACTTTAAGTATACAATGTAACCTCTCTATAACAACACCCTTTGGGAGAACAAAATTATGTCGTTGTTAAGAGGTTGTTGTTCTAGACAGTCAATTCCATAGACGGACTGTTAATGCTCAGTTTTGAACGTACATGTATAAACACGTGTCTTCATGATTTATCACAATAAATAGAAATTATCATACCAAGTTAAACTTTGTGTACAGTTGCTGTCGTGCGACAATGCTAAACAAATAACAAAAACATTGTCAACAAAACCATGACGAGTATTTGTTTAACAAACAAATTATGATGATTGATAAATCTCGTCTTATGTACTTAATACATACACGTACGTTTATTTTGTTCGTTTACTTTGTGTTTAACCGGACTCGACATCAGTAAAATCAAAATAATGGATCTTTAGAATAAGTCGTTTTAAGGTCGGATTTGATGTCCCGTCTTTGAAGGTACATTACAAACATTACAAAAGTCATATTAATGGTTTGGTGTTCTCTATTGTATGATAATAAATGTGATACAATTAAATTTATACCCATTCGCTACGAAAGACGGGTGGTGACATTTCAACTTCAAGATTTCACAATTTCAAACTTGAGACATGAAATAATGAAGTTGAAATCGACGTTTTGAAGAAAAAATATGAAAGTGTGAAATCGTGAAATTCACTATTTCATGATTTCACACTTTCATATTTTTTCTTCAAAATTTCACAATTTCATGATTTCACGATTTCATGCCATGATTTCACGAATTTTCTTCGATTTGAACTTCACTATTTCATGTTTTGAAATTGTGAAATCTTGAAGCTGAAAATTGATCACCGTACTTTCGTAATTTGCAGCAAATGACTAAATTAATAAATGTTTAAAAACATTTTACCTCTTACGAGGGTTCTTCAGAAAGTATAAGGACCTTTCTTATAATTAATTCAGTGATTTTCTTAATTACAGGTGTATATAGTTGTAGTCTGTAAAGAGCACCAACCCCACTGAAGATTCTTTGATATCATGCGATTATTTCCCAAATTTCCGATTTACCCCTTGGAATTTCATTCCTCTACTTGATTGGTTTGAGGCGAGAACCATTTCGCCAAAAGAGGCTTTAACCCCCCCCCCCATTTCATACCATAACAAGGATTGGGACCCTTCCAGAAATCATAGAGAAAACCCCTGTAATTACATAACGAATTCATTGCTTTGTGCTTTTCGCAAAATAAATGCTAAATTGAATAAGTTTTAAAATGTTCACATTAAAAAAGAAATATTTGATGCATGACGGTAAACCATTATTAAGCGATTTAGATTCCCACCAACTTCCCGATATACCCCCATATATGTAAATATGCTGTTGTTGTTTATACCTACATATAACAGTAAATAAATGTCTGATATTTTACTAGGATGAACAAAATATTCATGTTCACGATTAATTGAATAATACTTAATCTAGAATAGGCAGGTCTCAAATATTTTTTCTATCCTTTTGTACGTTAGAGGCTGATTCGTCACAAGCATTTTCCGACGGCGTACTGCGGGGTTTGTTGTTGAAAACTTCACGATATAGGTGCCCAATATAATGGTCGAGTGACAAAATTTTTTTTTCGAGTATAATAGGTGAACAGATTAAAAAAACAAAAAACAAGTCTGACCCCTAATTCCTTGAATTATGTTATGTTGTTTAATTTAAAGTGTGGCCCCTAATTCCTTCAGTTCTAGGGGTTATGTGATAAATATACTTAAGCTTACAATTAAACATAAATTGTTTTAAGTTTGGCCCCTATTTCCTTCAATTCCTGGTGTTACTCTTCAACATGAACTAACAGTTCAACATAACTTGTCAAAAGTTTGACCTCTTTTTTAACTAAATCATTTAGATTTTGGCCCCTAATTTCTTCAATTCGAGGGATTATGTTACTAGTATAAATTAAATCATAGTAAACACAACTTCTTTGTTGATATTCGAGCTCATGTATGTACAAAATGTATGAATGTATGTAATACATTTGTATTAGCTATTTAAACAGGATTAAAATCTTTTGAAACATATCTGAATACTAGTAATGTAATTAAATCTATCTGAATGTGATATTTTCAGCTAGGGACTGATAACCATCAATAAAAACACTCAAGTTTACTAGTATAGACAAAAAGTTCATCCCGTGCGAAAATGTAACGCGTGTTCACACAATCTATCAGCTTTATCCTATTTTTATGACCCGGATGATACGACTAGTGCGTGATAGGATTTTTGGTCAGGCGAACCCACGTGGGTTACCGCTGGAATGAATAAATGATATCTCAAATTCTGTATGTATAGAAGTTGTCTTGAAGGATTAGAAACAATTTCATAATGGATGTAGAAAAATGTATTACTTTGGGCCGCATCAAAGTTCATGCGCGCCGAGCGAATGGCAGGTATGGAAGGCTGAAGTATCATTCGGTTTCCAAGCACGAGACAAACTGAAGCTTGATTTAGGCTATCTAATTAGCTCACAGTCTAGGATGAACATTAAGTAAAGTTTTGCTGTTATTTGCTTGTTATTTACTCAATATTGTATAGGATGATAGTCAAATCCAAAAGTAAGATTATTGCCGTTTCCATGCTATTTTCAGTCAACTATGGAAATATTGAGACACGGGCATCTTTAAAAAATGTTGCTTTCCATCCGTTTCGCGATCGGTTTATCAAAACCCCTGCCCCGACCCTAGCTGGCCTTATTAGCGATTTTGTCCAAAAAAAAGGTTCAAGCTTTTCGCTTCCAGTACAAGCATAGAATAATGGTAAAATAGAAAAAATAATTCCACCTACCGACTGCTCGGATCGCGAAATCTCTAACCGTTTTTTTTGTGTGTGATTCTTTTATAGAATAAAAAAAATGCGCTTATTAACAAAATGTTCAAGAAATTAAATTTCGCATGTTTTGTACATTTAACAGGTTGCCTATTGTTCAGGGATGTACATTCTCTTTTGTTGCGCCAACAATCGCGATCCTCCTACAACCTCAATGGAGTTGCGAATACACAAAGGCTAGACTTGCAGGTAAGGCGTCAAATCGTACATAATCGGCAATTTCCGTAAAACTCCGTGTTTAAAACTATTCAAAATACAAATTGTATATGACAATTAATTTAAACAAATGATAGTTGATACAATTTTATAGAAATGTTAGAAATGCTAGATTGTGAATTATTCAGCTGTATCATTTCGGTAACTTCCGGATATCTTCGGGTGCGATGCTGGTCGAAACTAATGCATAGTGTCAGAATACTGCAAATTTAATACACTGACGTTATTAAATCTAAGCGAACTGCTATTACAACATAAAATACTTTCAGAAGCTTACTTCATTGCTATTTCAGACGGTGATGCGGTAAATTTTACTATGCATGATTTACCGGAAGTAGGAAGCGATGGACATCGCGAGCTTTGGATGAAGAGAATTCGAGAGGTAAAATACTAATGCACAGATATATAAATATATATACGAGGACATCTGAACAATATTTATAAAGCAATATGTTATGTTTCTAGATGCTGACAAATTTGTATAAGTTTTAATTTCAACCAGACAAAGTATGGTGTTCAGATATTTTTTCTTTTACTATGGCACAATACGATATCTTTAAGTTAGCTGCGTTATCAAATACTTACCATGCAATCACTTTGAAAAGTGCTTCTAAGAATAACGAAAACCCGACTAGCTCTTTCACAAAGGTAACTTACGAGTTCAGTAACATAATGAAAACCCGACTAGCTTTTTGGCAATGGTAACTAGTTTGGCCAGCAGCAAACTGAAAACCCGACTAGCTTTTTGGCAATGGTTACTAATTTGGTCAGAAGCAAACTGAAGAACCGACTAGCTTTTTGGCAATGGTTACTAATTTGGTCAGAAGCACACTGAAAACCCGACTAGCTTTTTGGCAATGGTTACTAATTTGGTCAGAAGCAAACTGAAGAACCGACTAGCTTTTTGGCAATGGTTACTAATTTGGTCAGAAGCAAACTGAAGAACCGACTAGCTTTTTGGCAATGGTTACTAATTTGGTCAGAAGCACACTGAAAACCCGACTAGCTTTTTGGCAATGGTTACTAATTTGGTCAGAAGCAAACTGAAGAACCGACTAGCTTTTTGGCAATGGTTACTAATTTGGTCAGAAGCAAACTGAAGAACCGACTAGCTTTTTTGGCAATGGTTACTAATTTGGTCAGTAGCATAATGAAAACAGACTAAGAATCAATCGGCCTTTTCACGATGCTAACACAGAGACCTGACCTGTAATAAACATTGCTTTTATGTGATATTTTTTTCAGATCCAGGGAGCGATTATGGTAGCCTCAATATTCCAGGTGGTCATTGGATTTAGTGGTATTATGGGATTCGTACTTAGGTTCATCGGCCCCTTGTCCATTACGCCAACCATATCGTTGATTGGACTCTCTCTGTTCGGGGCCGGAAGTAACTTTGCCTCTCAGCAATGGTGGATAGCGCTCATGTAAGATGATTGTATTGTAAGCTTAATACATTTGAACTTGTGACAATGAAATGTAACAATATTGTACCCCATCATTCAAAATGGCGGAAGAACATAAAGTGTTGCCCCTATCTGTCCGTGTTTTGTGTGTCTGTCCGTTCAAAGTTTGGTTTCCGAGCGATAACTCAAGAAATATTTCATAGCTTGGTTTCATATTTTACATGAATGTGTATAATAATAGAATACAGGTCAGATTTGATTTCCGTTGAAGTACAAACATGCTGACAGGAGTTAAGGCCCCTTCTTGACTAAGCTCTCAGCGGGGGCATTCGTGTCCCCTGGACACATTTCTAGTTTATTGGAGGTAAACTTTTATCACGGGTAAAAATAAACGCCAAACCACGGCTTGTAATGAAAATAAAATTATGTCTTTAAAAGATACAACCTAATTATTCTATTCATAGGTCCACAGTCTCTATTCAAATGTGGTTTTGTATAGTGTCAGTGTCATAAAGTATTTTATTTTTTGTTTCATACTTAGGGCCATCCATTAGAAATGTTGTTTTTGTAGTTTACGCGACCCATATTTTTAATAGTCAGTAAGCATTATTATTCTGATTTAAAATTATGCACTTGAACTGTAAACGGAAAGCCCTAAGAAAGGTGGAAATTATTTTAGTCTAAATCGCTAAAACATATTTGTGACAGGAGAATTTTTGAATGTGTATGTCGCGTTACAGCAAACCAACATTTATTCAAGAATGACCGCACATTATTAACAAGAAAACTTTCTACATGTACAACAAAACGTTATAGGTAGACGAGTTATATGAAGCATATTGGTTTATGTTGTTCATAAAGGATATTGTCTGTATATTTTATTCAATCCTCCATTAAGGAGAGTATAAAATATTTACATGATATGAGTGATACACATTATAATGACAATTATGAGTATTTGACAAATGAATACATTCATGAATATAGTTCACACGCATATGATTATATCATACTCTACATCAATCATATAAAATCAACCCTCAATGTTAACGAATTCACCATAAATCTGAGCAATATCATACAAGCAAATTGAACTTCAAATTGCTACACAGCAACTTACCTAGGCAATGCCTTAATGATTTACTTACCTGTCAACTATTAATAGATTCAGTCATCACCATTAGCCAATCAATTGTCCAGGATTAGCCAAACTAGTAATAGACACTACACTATATACTCGCTAACAGCTATAATAAACTAATACTCATAAGTATAAATCGTCTAGAAAAATATACAACATCTGTATAAACACTGTATGAGATATACGGATTTTGCTGCAATTGAAATGCATTCGCCGACCGTGAAATTTGACTTGAACATAATTAACATGGATATATATTTTGCTTATATCTATGTGCAAAGAAGTAGTGTTTATGCTGCTTATATTTAGTACGCCATTTATAAAATCTTTGTAAACACAAACCACATAAAACGCTTGATCCATTTTTGCTTTCAACTCTGAATGTAATCATCGTTGTATACGGAGTTTCTATATTGTAAGGTAAAATAAATCAGTAGGCAATTATCTTAAAATTAATGTTCTATAACAATGAAAATAGATGTTCAATGTCTGATAAAACGTGCTGAAGATGACACATTAGGTAAAGGTCAGGTATCCTTTTTTAGACACAACTATTGTCAATGCAGACATTGGCTGGCAACATTTAATGCAGCGAAAAGATGATGTAGAATGTTTACAACATAATGGAAAAAGGGACAGATTATAAATACCACTGATTCCTAACAAAAACCCAAATGTAGAGAGAATTATGACCCTGAAATTGCACTACGAAGATCTTTATTCCGCAATCTTTTCTAACGATGTTTCTAAGCAGTGGCCCTTGTTCACTTTATAGATTCCAATAATAGTTGGTCGTTAACCCTGGTTTGACTGGGTTATTGTTTTATGAACCAGAAAAAACGGACATAAAGACACGACAGACAATGTTTTTGGTGCCGATGTTACAGTTTTGACAGCAAAATACAAATTTAACGGATGAAGCGTACGTCGTACTCTCACAAAATGTATGTCAGAAGAAAAAACAACAGAACAGAACAGAATTTTCAACCGATCCTTTTCAATTTCACTTGGGGTTAACATCCCACCAAAAATCAGCATGATTTGGTTTATTTTTGTTTGTGGAATACCCCAGGTGGACAGTATAGAATCACCAACCTTGCGTAAAATAGCTGGACTACTTGCTCACTTATGAAATTTGTCTGATCCAGGATTCGATTCGATCTCGACCCCTCACGACCAACCTGTCTTTTATTGTTTCGGTGAAGTAGGTCTAAACAGGACTATTTTTTCAGAACGTAAATCAAATGGGCAAGGTTTGTTTCGAAAATTGTGACAAATATTCGCTTTACTATATGTTTTATTTTGCAGGACAATGTTTTTCATAACATTATTCAGTCAGTACATGAAGAATATAACTATACCGTTTTTTACCGTCGAGAAAGGAAAGGGATGTCAAGTCGTCAAACTGCCAATTTTTAATCTATTTCCGGTAAGTCTCAGTAATCCTGGTTAAATCTTATTGACACTAGTTGTCAGATTTTTGTTGTATTTATGAATAATTTTATAAATTTAATTCATTCATCGTATTATTGTATTTTCCGATCTTGACCGTTATGTTCCGAATATTACCAAGCGCGAATCGGCAATATTCGGATATTTCCGTAACCTGTAGTAGAACAAGATTTTTTTTTTGCTGGAAAAAAGTCTTGCGTCTCCTCAAGCATTTTTGTGAATTGCAAGCACGTAGTGTCAGTGTTATGATCGTGTCCTGAGAGCCAACATAAATTTGCTGAGGAAAATTTGCAGATTTCGAATAAAATATTAAAATAACTTCGAACTAAGTGAACAATTTGAATTTGATTACGAAATCCATATACATGCAACCTCTCCAGAGTGGCCCTCTCTTGAGCAACAACCTCCCTTCAACAACATAATTATTTTTTACCACTGTACGATTTAATTTTCAATATTATATCTAGAGCAACAACCTCTGAACAACAACATAATTTTGTTTCTCCCGAATGGTGTTGCTTTGGCGAAGTTGCACTGTACTTTTAACTAACTCGATGCAGTAGAATGTAAATTTGATAAAGGACTGCGACTTTACTTAACGAGTACATATGTACAATTTGTATTTATTTATTCAATGCAGTCGACAAACATGGCGTCATTTCACACAAAAACAGCTTAGTTTACGGATTAACCCGAAGTTTTCGGACGTAATTTCCTGTTTGCATCAAACGCTATGTCGTATAAATGTATCTTGGCTGTGCATTCCGACATCTTTTTCAGGTTCTTCTAGCTATGGTCATTTCTTGGGTTATATGTGCTATACTCACGGCAACTGATGTGTTACCTGATCATCCAAGTAAATGGGGATATGCCGCACGGACGGACATTAAGATAGATGTCTTGGAAAAAGCTAAATGGTTCAGATTTCCGTACCCGGGTAAGCGACGTATAATTCTGTTGTCTTCCATTTGGTGTCGTATGATTCACAGCCGTGTTTAAGACGTTTGATAATGAAATCAGATATCGGCATTATTTACATTAACAAGTTTGTGGGAGGTAAACGCTAGTACTATTTATTCATAAATTTATTTGGGTTTAACGCCGTTTTTTCAACACCTTTTCACTTATATACAATAGAAGCGCCAACACAACCGTGGTAAAGGTTAGAAATAGACATAAAAACAGGTCTTCGGCGATTTCACAAAAAAGAGATCCAGACGAGTTTGTGAACAACGGTCGTTGAATGGAAGAGAATATCAATAGGTTTATTGAACCTTTTTAAAACCTAAACCGTGGCGCTTGTCCTAATGGCAACCTTTTATGGCCATTGTCTGGTGTGTTTTGACTACATACACTACAGACCTCATTGTTTGGAAAACAAGGTGATTATTAATCACTTTGGTATTGTTTCAAGGTCAATGGGGACTCCCGACGGTCAGCACAGCTAGTGTATTTGGAATGCTTGCCGGTGTTCTCGCATCCATGATTGAATCAGTTGGTGATTATTACGCATGCGCCAGACTTTCTGGTGCTCCGCCCCCACCAACTCACGCTGTGAACAGAGGCATTGGAATGGAGGGAATAGGATGTATTCTAGCTGGCGCTTGGGGCTCCGGAAATGGAACAACTTCATACAGTGAAAATATAGGGGCTATAGGAATCACGAAGGTAAAGATTAAAAATTATTTACTGGTAATTCCTCATTTAGTTGTTGAATAGAAAAAAAAACAATTGGATGACAAAGTCGTGGTTAAATGTTGTCAAATCCAAATGTTATGCGTGACTATGGTTACTTTCTTACGCTTCGATGCTTGCTTTAATTACCATGCAACCTCTCCAAAGCCTTCTGATATTTCAGGGACGCTTTTTCAAGAGTCAAGCACAGTGTTTAGAAATTCACAGGAAATAGGATTAGGCGTGAATCGTTGCTCTTCACCGCACACGATAAAGAACCAGGATTAAGAGAAGGGATATTTAAATATATAGATGCCCGCTCGTATGTATCTTATCTCCCCTCTCTCTGGGGAGGCTCTGAAATGTCCATAACTGTCGGATGGGCCGTTAAACAATAGGTAATTTATTTATTCCAGGTTGGGAGTCTTCGTGTTGTACAAGTTGGTGGTGTTGTCATGTTGTTACTGGGGTGTTTCGGCAAGTTTGGTGCTCTCTTTGCTACTATACCTGGACCAGTAGTTGGTGGAATGTTTATGATCACATTTGGTAAGTGAACATTACAAAAACCTTGAGGTTGAAGAAGATTAAGATATCAATGGCGAGGACAATGATGAAGATAATACTGATGACAATGATGAAGATAATGCTGATGACAATGATGAAGATAATGCTGATGACAACGATGAAGATAATGCTGATGACAACGATAAAGATAATGCTGATGACAATGATGAAGATAATGCTGATGACAACGATGAAGATAATGCTGATGACAATGATGACAATAATGATGATGACAATGATGAAGATAATGCTGATGACAATGATGAAGATAATGCTGATGACAATGATGAAGATAATGCTGATGACAATGATGAAGATAATGCTGATGACAATGATGATGACAATAATGCTGATGACAATGATGATGACAATAATGATGACAATGACGAAGACATTGCTGAGGATTCTTTAACGACTTGTGTTGCAGACTTTGTTGAAGTACTATTAGTTGCGTCTGCCAGGTGATGATATGACATGTGATTATGAAAACAAAACATGAATGATGTTGCCACTGAAAATGTCAATGTATGAACATGTATTTCAGTTCTATCACCATCATCATCTTCTTTTTCCGTCTGCTGCTGATTCTTGTTGCTATTTATTACAATGATGTGGGTGGGTGATGTTGGCAATGTGGGTGGTGTTGGCAATGTGGGTGGTGTTGGCAATGTGGGTGATGTTGGCAATGTGGGTGATGTTGGCAATGTGGGTGATGTTGGCAATGTGGGTGGTGTTGGCAATGTGGGTGATGTTGGCAATGTGGGTGATGTTGGCAATGTGGGTGGTGTTGGCAATGTGGGTGATGTTGGCAATGTGGGTGGTGTTGGCAATGTGGGTGATGTTGGCAATGTGGGTGATGTTGGCAATGTGGGTGGTGTTGGCAATGTGGGTGATGTTGGCAATGTGGGTGGTGTTGGCAATGTGGGTGATGTTGGCAATGTGGGTGATGTTGGCAATGTGGGTGATGTTGGCAATGTGGGTGGTGTTGGCAATGTGGGTGATGTTGGCAATGTGGGTGGTGTTGGCAATGTGGGTGGTGTTGGCAATGTGGGTGGTGTTGGCAATGTGGGTGGTGTTGGCAATGTGGGTGATGTTGGCAATGTGGGTGGTGTTGGCAATGTGGGTGGTGTTGGCAATGTGGGTGGTGTTGGCAATGTGGGTGGTGTTGGCAATGTGGGTGATGTTGGCAATGTGGGTGGTGTTGGCAATGTGGGTGATGTTGGCAATGTGGGTGGTGTTGGCAATGTGGGTGATGTTGGCAATGTGGGTGATGTTGGCAATGTGGGTGATGTTGGCAATGTGGGTGATGTTGGCAATGTGGGTGGTGTTGGCAATGTGGGTGGTGTTGGCAATGTGGGTGGTGTTGGCAATGTGGGTGATGTTGGCAATGTGGGTGGTGTTGGCAATGTGGGTGATGTTGGCAATGTGGGTGGTGTTGGCAATGTGGGTGATGTTGGCAATGTGGGTGATGTTGGCAATGTGGGTGGTGTTGGCAATGTGGGTGGTGTTGGCAATGTGGGTGGTGTTGGCAATGTGGGTGGTGTTGGCAATGTGGGTGATGTTGGCAATGTGGGTGATGTTGGCAATGTGGGTGGTGTTGGCAATGTGGTTGGTGTTGGCAATGTGGGTGGTGTTGGCAATGTGGGTGGTGTTGGCAATGTGGGTGGTGTTGGCAATGTGGGTGATGTTGGCAATGTGGGTGGTGTTGGCAATGTGGGTGGTGTTGGCAATGTGGGTGGTGTTGGCAATGTGGGTGGTGTTGGCAATGTGGGTGGTGTTGGCAATGTGGGTGGTGTTGGCAATGTGGGTGATGTTGGCAATGTGGGTGATGTTGGCAATGTGGGTGGTGTTGGCAATGTGGGTGGTGTTGGCAATGTGGGTGATGTTGGCCATAACGCTCTTGTTATGATGTTGATTGTTTGCTTTCTCTTTCCCAGGTATGGTCACTGCTGTTGGATTGTCCAATCTTCAATATATTGATCTTAACTCATCTAGAAATATTTTCATTCTCGGTGTGTCCATGTTCTTTGGTCTCAGTATGCCAAACTGGATGGCATCTAATGCGGATTCCATCAACACAGGTATGTTTACTTTATATTTACCAAAGTGTATTGTGTAACAAATCCTCACCATTAAGTGCTCCTTTATATATAGTTATGACACATTTAGTCTCCATATTTAGATGGTCTCACTTTCACGAACAGCCAAACCTGTTATAACAGCCAACATAGAGAAAGACACGATGTTTTTTTGCAAGGTTGTCTTTATTCGGAAGTCATTTTGTTCTAGTTAACATTGATTTAAAAACGAATGGCTTTTATTCCCAGGTGGCCTTTATTCGGAGATTGTCGAAAATAATTGTTCTGTATAATGAGATGGATGTTATCATTAGTTTGTTTGTTATAATAAGGTTTTATATGTCCCTAATTGAAGAATTTATACATACTGAAGACTGTAGTTGGTCAACAGGTTCACAATTATAATACAATAAGGTATAATACATTTCTACCCCCCATCGAATCGTACTCTCTAATCATGACGCGTATCGTTGACGTCTTAAAACAAAGTCACAAGAGTGTTATGACAGTATTGAACTGTTTTCAGTCCAAATGATACATTGTAAATGAATTTTATCGAACGTACAGTAGAAATGTAATCATTTCTTCGAAATTGATTCAATCGATATTAATTTTACCAACTTTAAACGATATTCATGACTAGATATTTCTTTTCATATTTACATATTTATCGCTGAAACGGAAGTAAGCCATAAGTATATTATACGCATGCGCATGTTTCAGGAAGTGACATAGTCGACCAAATTTTCTCAGTGTTATTGGGCACAAGCATGTTTGTCGGAGGAGCGATTGGATTTATTCTGGATAATACAATACCAGGTATGGGTCGTCTTATATACTGTATGTATAAATATTTGTTAAAAACCTGTTTGGTTTTATTTGAATGGCCAATCAAATATTCTAACGCTTCCAATTGGTCTTTTAATTTATGAATGTAGTCATCCGCTCTACTGAAAAATGTCCTGACCACAGCGCATGCATCATTAGTCTCTTGATAGAGGTCGACTACAAAAAATATTAATTTCTTGTCTTCTTACATTGGTTCCCCTTTTAAACGCAATTTGTCTACTTTTCCCATAGGAACGGATGAAGAGCGCGGAATCAAATCTTGGAGGAAATTGAGCTCAGACGACGAAAATAGTTCCGGCAGTTCAAGAATGAAAATATACGACTTACCCTTGATTCAGAAGTATTTAGATAGAATAAGCTGCTTCAAATATGTGCCATGTTGTCCACGCTTCCAAAAATCCAGGCAAAGAAAAGCTTACATAGATGATGCCACAGAGTCAGGACAACAAGATGGCGTCAGAATCTCGAATGGAATAGACAACGTTGCTATGGTTAGCACTAATGATGAAAAGAATACGAAGCTCTGAAAATGTTCAAATTGTTGATAAATTTCTCCACCTTATAAATTAAATTGTGTTGCAAACCTTAAAATTTGGCAGCTGTCAACACTAAAAGAAACATACAAAAAAATAAGCGCTTGGTAACCGATTTTGTTTATGTATTTTTTCACTCTTATTATTTTCTCATATATATTCTCATACATTATATTAATATAACACATGTATACTATTTATACAATACATGTATACTATTTTTATAATACGTAGATGTTGTGATCTATGACCCCGCTCATGGGTTAAGAACTTAAAAGTTCGTTTTGCAGACGTCAAGCCGCCTGTGCTATCTTTCCCATTGTTTTCATTTCAGAGTCACATGACTCTTACACAGATGATTCCCCATGTTGTTGTACGAAACATTTTAATATACATGTAGATAAAAGGATTCCCCCCGCCCAAAAAAAACACATGTAAAACATCAACAAATTCTCACACAACCCATCGAACCAAACCAAAACCATGTGCCAACCCAGTTTGTTCAGTGGTTAGAGTGTTTGTCTACTGATCAAGAGGTTGTGAGCTCGAATCCCAGGCGAGGTTCATAATGTCCGTGACAAATTTGACTTATGATATTGAATACATTACATCTTATGTTAAATTGTCCTCCATCCAGGAATTATGTGGGGTAGTTAGGACGTAGCTTGTGGATAGAATGCAGTTAGTACTGGTTAAGGCCTAAATGAATCCAGGGAAGCTGGTTAGGATAACCACAGTACCTGCCACGAAATGAGTATGGAGGGTACGTCAAGAACGGTCTTTAGCTAAGCTACAGCGGGGGTAAACTGGTTCCCGCTGACTTGTCTGCACCTTTGGTGCACTGCAACACGGAACGGGAACCAGTTTACAGCAGGGGGGGGGGGGGGGGGGTTAAAGTAGTGTTGAAGGCACAGCTAAACACTAGGTGTCAAACGCGTTTACACAAACATGGAAAGTCGAACATTAAGTAACCACCACCAGTAAATAAGGACTATATAAATAGCTATGTCTTTTATCACACCTATGTAGACATAACCGCAGTGTACTACATTGCAGTCTCTCCAAAGCAGTACCCTTTTTTAAGAAGCACAATTTTGTTGTTGTTGAAAGGTTATTGCTCTAGAGAGGTTAATTAATAATAAAATTGTATAGCGGGCAAAAATCATGATGTTGTTGAAGGGAGGATGTTGCTTAAGACAGGGATTCTCTGGAGAGGTTGTACTGCCTATTGACAAGTCGCAATGATTTGTGTTGTTTCCAGCACTGCTAATTCAATACATTATAAATGTTTTGACGTCAGTAAGGTTCATGTAGCGTTGAAATATCGCTGACGCCCTTGACTTGTAACTCATAGAATTACTTCAACAAGATTCGTCCTCCAGTTCTAGGAAAGAATAGGAAACAAATAGTGTTTTTATTAATGAAGTTTTCAACCTTTTTATTTGATACAAGGGAGACAATTACTACGTTACTAATTTCCTTCCTGAATTCGATTACCTCCCTTTGCATTATAAATCGATTAAACCATTTCTTTTACGTAGTAGGTACATATAATTTCTTTGTTCATGAAATAGTTATGGTAGATACATAATTCAAACTTGTATTTGAAGACAGGCCTTGACAAAATGGGCAAATATTCATTTAATTTATGTTGGCGAATGGATGTGTTGTATAGTAACACGAAAAGGAAAGTTTGCTCTTTTATAAATATTAGGCATGACTTTTTGTTTTAAACTTACGGGCGTATCATCGTGGGTGAAGAAAACAACTTTGCATACATTGCCCCCAATTACCCAATATAATATAGACAATAAAATTTTACAAATTTTGATACTTTTTATATGAATGACCTTTGCTAGAATTATTTTGTTAAATGTTCTAAAAAGATACAATAAATTGCTCATTTAAAAGGTTTTGCTTTTATACTAGTAATGAAGTGCGTTTATAATATTTCTGTAGAAACGATTAAAAAACAATGCTTACCATTTTGTTATCTACTTAAACGCTTTCAAAATGTAATAAAAATGAGTTTCTTGAAGTGCATGCATTACAATTGTTATATACGATGATATCAAAGGAAGATCGATTAATACATTTAGTCATAAATCAACAAAAACGACTTTGTTAATAAACTTTAAAAAAAATACCACGTCATGTACCCTAACTAATGAATATATCAAATACATGTAGTTCTGTTATAACATAATTCGAGTTAAATAAAACTTGAAAGTCAGACGCTGGGCTCGAATCTTATTTTAAGTTTTTCGACTACCCGCTCCCGTGGTCGAGCGGTCAGCGACTTTAAATTATTACATTAACTTCTCACTGATAGAGGGTTGTGTGTTAGAGCTCAGCTATACTGACCATGTCTCTATATGTGAGAAAGTAGGCAGTTGCTGACGGAGGATGGGAGTCTAGTACTGGTTCTCTCCAGGAACAATGCTGAAGTGAACTGTCTGCCTCATATGAAAAGGGGCGTAACCCCCCCCCCCAAAAAAAACAGTTAATCAATAGTTGACATATTGAAAGATTGTCTGAAAATAAGGTGTCTTAATAATGGACTGGTCTTGATGCCGGGATGGTCATAATACTAGTACTGGTGTAGTATTATAATGACGTGGTCGTGTAACTGAGGTGGAAGCTACGTGAGGGTTTACTATGTAATAAGATTAAGACATTGTTCTGGATGTCTATAACATATATACATGTACGAGGGATTATCCAAAAATACGTGGACTGTCTTTATTGTGTAAGAGCTATTTAAGATATTTAGCCGAAATTTGTACACAACTTAGAAGAAAATATGATAAATAAACGCAGAAATTTTCATATATATAGCTGTATTCATTATTAAAATACAGGAATTTACGTAAACACATCTCGGCGACAGTGGAGCACTCGGAAAATAATCTGACGTCAACGTCAGAAAAAGCGTAACGTTACAAGCGTCAACACCACATGTTAAGTTACTGTTTCTCAAAATGATCGTACTTAAGCCTTCATTTATATACATGTATATATACGAGTAAATAGCGTTTGTAATACGATTACAATGCATTTTATTTCATCAATTTGGTTTTGGTGCATCTTTGTTGTCTTCGTGTTTAACATGTTTCCACCGAACCCCCGAGCAAACATGCTCCGCGCCTGAATCTCATACCCAAGACCCAACAATCTATTTTCTACTGGCTACTGACTGAACAAAAAGATCGGGTCATTGAATTAATCAAGTCTGTAATATGAGACATGTACTCGCTTTGGTTATCCAACTTGACCGTCTTTGCTTTGAAACGGAACACGCTGAAAAGAGAAAGATAGTGTAACAGATGAAAAACTAATTTCTTTTAATATCTTACCTGTTATCATCATTATCACATTCAGTGAACTTTTTTTATATCTTGCTCGTCAGTTCATATAGAGTTTTGTTGTCATAATCCTGGCGTACATACAATCAATCATGTAAACAGAACAAAACGAGGTACAACTGTATGTCGATGTGAAAAGTCCAAAGCCAGGCAAAGCTAAGCAAATTGCTTGTTGTTATATATTCTTTATCATGAACAACGATCATGGTTCATATTAAAGTTTCATATAATTAGTATCACTAAATTATAATTACATACTTTTATTACATCTTATAAAAAATGGTTGTTCGGTACGAATACAAGGTAAAGAATTTAACACCAATTCTCAACAATCGATCAGGATTTTTCCCCTACATACCGAAGAACGTCCATTAACCTTCCGCCAACGAAAATAGTCCATTATCTAATTCAATGGCAGAAATGCAGATTCTAATATTATGTGTATTCAAGTCAAAATCAGACTTCTATGCAAAATCATAATCGAGTAATACAACTGACGTACAAAAATCTTTATCAAAATTCATGCGCGCCGAGCAAGTGAAGGCTATGCAAAACAAAACTGTCGCTCAGTTTCCATAACTCAGCCCAATACCTCACCTTACATGGACATTCAACTTTGCCTTTGCTTTGTAATTCCGAACAACATCAGTGCTTTCATGGCTTTTATAATTGTTACAAATTTATAACATAAAATACAAACAATGTAGTTTGAACTGTCAATGTTCTATTCCTTATGTCTTTGTTCCTAATTCGTGCTCTTGTCAGGTTCTTAGCGACCGTGATTGCATGGAATTTACCTTTATTGCTGCGTAAAGAGAAACGGGGAGAAAACTAAGCTTAGATTTTGTCAAAGCAGGTGAGGGAATATAGCCCCTTTTGTTTACCACTGTTGCCGAAATTATTGGGGGTCTCCTGTTCCTTCAGCCCTGTTTTGAACCGGAAATTGAAATCTCTCGGCTTAAATAATATTGGTTTTAGAATAAAGTTCGCTTAGAAATGATAAGACTATCGATAATCGTACACGCATCGTAAGATGCCCTTATTTATTGCATGCTGTTGGTCAGTCAATTTGATTCATGTTTAGACACTAAATAATTATCAAAATGCATGTATGCTTCTTTTTTTCTTGTATATACGTGGAACTTTGTACAACTGTTTGAACATTTTACACAAACTATACGTCTGTGTCTGCTACACCACTCAGGATCGACGCTATTAAATGATTATAACAGTGTCACGTGTAAAATCGGATTAATCTTTATTCAGTGAGGCCGGAGATCTCAGTACGCGTTTTAATACAGCCTTAAATGATAATGAAATTCGTAAAATAAGTAAACATGGACAAACATAAAGGCGGAGATAGACCGATAAAAAGCCACTTTATAAACACAAAAAAATATTGATAATGATTATAATTAACTATTATATAAAATCTAGGTTCAAATGTCGTTCGTTGTGGTCGCGTGGAACAGGAAAGAAGAACGCTTTCGTCACGCGCCTTTTTCTAAAAATTAGCTAAGCCTTTTCTCTGTCACAAAAGCCACTGTTGACTCTAATATCTGGTATACAATAGGTCTATCTTCTTACAGACTTATGCACGAAACGTGATAATTATTACATCGGCGGAAAAAGCGTGTATCGTATGAAATTAACCTTACACTTAAACGATGTTTCCGCCTCTTGTAGTTAATTAGTTTAAATTATGATTTCCATATTTAAAGAAATGCAAATATTAAATTAGTCGTTTAGTACGTTACATGACAAACTCAAAAGCGTTGCAAGTTTAGTTTCAAGTTGCTGATTAGCTGATAAAAATGTCACATGACTATACGAATAATTCGATCCCCCTCTGAATTCATCGTTATTTTACTAAGAGAACCTTTCATCATGGCACGAGCGGGCTAGTTCACTAACGCCTGAATTTGACTGTTTCAGAATATCAGAATTTCCCCTTTTAATGGCTAATTGCATTTTCAGGTCGCTTAATATAGTGTTACATGTATACAATAATTTAATATGGTTGATATAGCAGCAGAAAAAATTATTCATAAAATACGCGTAACTTACAAAAAATAACGTTTTTCCTTCATATCGCATTTTCTAAAGGTATAAAATGTGGAAGTTAAACGAAATTTTGTGGCAACGCAAAAAAGAGCATGACAACGCATACGCACTAAAGCCAAGGGTTGAATCATCAGTTATCATCAAAGTTGTTAAGACCACCGCCACCTCCATCCTAACCGATAGAAGCGTATGTAGTATCATCATTATCATTATCGCGATCACCAGCGGCAACTGAAACCTATTTGATTTATACGTTACAAAACTTGTTTAATTGTATACATTTGATATGTACGAAATAACTGCTACTCACAAAAAAATGTGTCTCGACGGGAAGAAAAAATTAAAATATGTTTTTATTTTACAATACAAATCAATTAATATACTGCATGAACGACCAGAATTTTTTGCGCATCGCCTTTTATAAATGAAGCTGTGTCATACAATGGTGAAGCGTGTTTCGTCCTTTTTCAATTCTAGTAAATGACATTAGTTTGTCGTATTTTTAAGAAACGCCAAGCTGTAGGCCTATCCCGACAAATATTGTTTACGAAGAAAAAACTTGTAAATAAAGATAGCCTTGTTGTCAAAGCATGAATTTACGGTGACAGAATATACAGAAAATATTGAAATACAATGCCATTCATTCGCTTGAACGACACGCCTTGATAATAATATATATTTGTCTTCAAATCAAGCTCCAACTTTATCATTAAAAATGTATTACGCGACGGTATATAATACAATATGCGGTTCGAAATTAATTTTATGTAAGCCACTCGGATATTAAAGTCGCGATTGTAAAAAAATGGTGAAATATTTAACTCAATTAAAGAATAGGAGGTCCGGAAGAAGCATATTGTACTAATTGAAATAATTACCGTCTCTTTAAGCTTAATAGACAACTAATGCTTTTTCATTTTATTCATTCCAGGCCAAGAAGTGACGCCCTCATTTTTGACAAGCCGTCAAAATGTTTAATAGCAATTGACCTCCCGTGGCTCATATGTAGAGTAAAATAAATTAATGTGTTTGTATGCCATTTTACACCATCAAAACTTGAATTGGTTTATTTGAAGTTGAAAAAGATATATCAAATTAATACGGAGCTGTTTTATCGCCATTGGAACTATGGCATTTTGATCAAATTAGTAGCATCGCGATCGTTGGTTTTAGGTAAATTTATGCTTATTCAAAGAAGGGTTCTTTTTCGTTAGTTTTAAATCTATAATTTCATTTCAATTTGGTCTTAAGTCTCTTTTATACTCACTTTTTTGTTCGAATTATATTGTTTGTTTGATTGTTTGTTCGTTCGTTCGTTCGTTTGTTTGTTTGGGGTTTACGCCCCTTTTCAATAGTCAGAGTCATATGAGGCGGACAGTTCACCTAAGCATCGGTCTTGGGAAGAACCAGTACTGGACTCCCATCCTCCGTAAGCAACTGTCTACTTTCTCATATAAAGAGACATGGTCGTTAGCTGGGATCGAACCCACGATCCTCTATTACTGAGAGATTACTGAGATTTGAACCACTCGACCCCGGAGGCTTATTCGAATAATTATTATAATACCTTAATTCCAATCATTCTCTTCTCTCTAATGTCTGTGTTCTGTGTTACGGTCATCCGGTTGATACATTTTATACTTTTTTAGCGTTGATTCTCGCGTATCAAACGACAAATCAAGTGTACATGTATGAAAATATTTTTGGACGAATCGTGCCGCATATTGTACGGGAAAACGTTTTTAGACATACCGTACCGTAATGCTTTGGCTAGGCAACCCTATAAACATATCTATTTTTATTACCCTAGTAGAATAGGTTATAATTTCATTAAGTAACACGACAAGCCTTTAAATATCCGACATCAATCGATACAGACAGACACGCTGAAAAAATGATATAAAAAATGAAGGCCTCAAGAACACCAAAAAGACATTTGTTCTTCTATTTTTATTCTGTTTGCTTGTAACTTAAAATTGAAAGCGTGTATGCCAATAAATTATCGCTACATTGTGGTTGAAACGACTTTTATTCAATTAACAAAAAAACCTCATATTTGAATAATTTAGCGAATAAATGAAGCCCCACTTGACCCGCTTATTGATTTATCAAAGATTAAACACTAGAAGATATTTTCTTTGGAGGGTGATTTAGTACATTTTCAACTTCAATTGTTTTTTTTTCTTGGCTTTTTTTGGCATTTAATTTTTGATATTTGGTCAGTTTTAAAAGTTACAGTAAATGTGATGTAATGACCGTTTAAAGACATTGAACCAGGAATGCAAGGCATGTGACTTATGGATCAGAAGTCCTTCGTATCCTGTGATCTGAATACAGATCTTCATATTGAGATGGTGACCTCGTCAAGTTAAAGAAAAGGACCTGAACAATACAACGATGTTTCACTTACATACGGCGACCAGTTCACCAAACAAGTTTTCTCGGATTATAATCTGTACTAACTTATCCCTCCACAAGAAATTGGCAATTTCTCCACATGGGGAGAATAAGGTCTTTCAATTTTTTATAGAATGGTATGACCGATTCTGGGCCTGTATCCCCAGCTTACAAGTCCTGTGAACTAAACTCGTTACCACGACCGCGACCTCTACTGACATATAATTGAAATGCTTTTGAAAACAGGGGTAAAACTCGGTAACATCATCAATGTTGAAATACAAAGTACATGTATTATCAATAATGACGGGAGTAACAAGGTTAACTCTATTCTATTTTAAGCTGTTCGACAATGGATTCGTCTGAAAGGTACGATACAATGAATCTTTGTGGAGCCGGACGTTCGTTCACTATGTCGTTCGTCTTCTTAATGATTAATGCCTAGTATCAGTCACATAAGTTAATCTTCTTGATCTTTTATAAATATGAAAACGAAGGACAGAACTACGACTTTTCACCGACATAAAAACGGACGTAACTAACTATGAAGAGTTGTAAGAGGCTAGCACAAGAACATATTTTATCTCCATTTTTGTCAAATTGGAGGGTGACCCTTCTTGCACGCAGACCGTCA
Source organism: Lutraria lutraria (assembly GCA_964023205.1). Taxonomy (NCBI): domain Eukaryota; kingdom Metazoa; phylum Mollusca; class Bivalvia; order Venerida; family Mactridae; genus Lutraria; species Lutraria lutraria. Next base: position 23,799,801 of record OZ026848.1, read on the forward strand.
AATGAAGATTTTTTCTTCTGGTTATCTCAGTAATCAATGCGTTGTTCCTTTCATTCAAGTACATTCATACTTTATTTAACCTCTTTGGTTTAGATTTATATTTGCACCGATATTATGTATGTAAATATCAATATTCAAAAACGGAATGCTCAGACAACTGAGGAAAAAAAAATGAAAGAGGACGATACTTTTGTGGCACGAGTAACCTTCCGTATTCATAACTTAGTTCAAATATATAAACTGAGACGTTTTTGTTTATTTTTCCGTTGTCACCGTTTGACTCCGACACTTTATCTTTCATTTACACACCTGAAAGTCGGTAAATCTCTTCTATAACAAAATAACCGCTCCGCATTGATGAGGTAACGGGTGGTGTCGAATTTCGCCATGGCCTTGTGTTGGTTTGGTTAAATGATAGTATGCAAACGGAACATTTAACAAATAGTCGGGTTTGATTCATTTTTCTATTGAAATGACAATTGTTACTGGCTCTACGATTTAATTAACCAATGTTATTTGAATTCTTTATTCTATTGTGTTATTTATTGAATGTAAACATCGACGTGTTTACGAAACGTAACCCGGAAAACACCGGAAAGGGACTGGATTTTAATCTTTCCGAAGCGGTGTTTCATTAAAGGCGTGAAACTGTTAATTTAAGTTGTTAATTATGGGCGCGACTGTACGAAGGCTAAATTAAACAGCTAAATGTTTACAAATTATTGATATTTATCAATCACTCAAAGAGTTTTGATTTACGGACGGCCTAAAGCGTTAGTCAGTGGGCAACATTTTCAGTAAATTGATACCTGGCTTTACATGAGCAAATTACTTTCGTATTTAATCTACACCGCCATGCGAGTGGCCAGTCTCGTTTTCGATAAACTGATATGATCGGTCACACCTAGTTCTAAAATAAGTTAAATCGTTATTTAATCCGAAATAAGACTTTTATTTTAATTATTCATCTTTTACGTGTAAATGAAAAATACGGGTAAAGAAAATGTGTTAATATTTTATGAAAAATAAAACGGCAAAACATAATTCAGTACTTTTTTACCCCACCTGGAATTGGGGTTGGAGCCCATCTTATGTCTACACATTTACCATACAAGTGAAAAAGAGGGTCTTTGGCATTGACTCGGGCATGAAAAGGGTTTGTTTCATGTTACATGCCTATCATGAAAAAATAGGGTTTGTAGGTAGGGATTTTAAAAATATATATATTTTATTGTTCTCGGTAGCGTACGGAAATGTGGAAAAAGGGTAACAATGGATGGACCGTGACTTATGCCTAATTAAAGGTCTAGGGTCGTGGGGACGAATAGCGTAAGTCGGATAACCAGAAACAAACAATGTATTGACACCTTTTACTATCAGACCGATCTATAAGATTTCACAATTTCAAAACATGAAATAATGAAATAGGTTGACATCGAAGAAAAAACATGAAATCGAAGAAATATCCTGAAATCATGAAATTTTGAAGAAAAATCGTGAAATTCGAGATTTCAAAATTTCACGATTTTCTCCAAAACTTCCCGATTTTTCTTCGATTTCAACTTCTTTATTTCATGTTTTGAAATTGTGAAATCTTGAAGTTGAAATGTCACCACCGGTCTTTCGTAATAAAATAATGCATAGTCTCGAACAAGATCTGTGAGTTCGGGTTTTTAATTGAGTTATTCAAAGTGTTCGTACACATAATTATATTACAATACCTTACCCAAAACTATTTTTATTTCTGATAAATAAAAGTGAAAGCATTCTTGGAAACTCTTGGTAATTATAATCATTTTACATGTAAAATGCATTTATGTGGAGCTGCACTGTGTTGTACAAATCCGAAATCAAATTATCATTATTTGAAAAAAATATAATCAATCGATTGTTGCCTGCTTTTGATTCAATAATCGATAGTGATATTGGAGCGATTTTTGAACGCTATTTATATCGTATCATGAACGCGTCATAATCTTGTCATAAGGTCAATAACAAAGTGTGAAACTTGTCCGGCTATATCCGGTCTATATTGATTAAAGGTGGTAAGGAACATCCGGTGTACAATACACACAGTGTGATATAATACGGACCGGGTGTAATATCGCACGACTTAAGGATTATTTTGTCACAATATCGTTGCCGTCATGTCGCGAAGTATACTTACAGTTTAAATTTAAAAATAGTGAATATCAAAAATAATAATTTCCTTATAACACGTATTGTCTGTATTAACTGAGATCTTACTTTAATATAATACTTGAAAACAAGGCATGTCTTAATCCAATGATAATCGTTCGCCTGTTTCTCTTATCCCGTAAGTAACCGCCAATACAAGCTTAAGAACCGCACACTGTTCTAGTATTTAAGGTAACATCTTAAATACAGCCAGCTCGCACATATGGGATAATCTCGGTTGCGAGGATATACAAACAGTCACGGAACGTGACCGTGCGGACCGTCCCATTAAAATGAACAATCGCGCCATTACACACAATCGCGCCATTTTCCTAAAAAAAATTAACACCGTATTAACATAATTATAATTTTTATAATTACAGTGTACATGCACTGATTATACCTTAAGTCAGAAGTGTTCGGGAACAATGCTTGGTTCTGTGACATCCGGGCTATTTTTGATACCATTTCGTAACACTAAAACACGGTGCGTTACGATAATTTGAGGACAAACTATACTGATATTAAATAACTTGGTTGGACAAATGATAATGTTTCAAAACAATATATGATATTAAAATACAAACAAGGGAACGGGATATTCTGATTAGTATCAACAGATCCCTTTTTGCGGTAGCTAAGTGCATATTTGTCTGGTGCAAATAAAAGGCCAACACTAACCCCTATATCACAAAATACCGCTTTTGAAGTTCGATTATGTATAAATAAATACGAATCGGAAATTACGCGCGCCGGAAATAATCTGGACAGACGACAAAAAAACGAGCTCTTTGTATTATTGAGATGTTTTGACAAATAGTAAATATTTATAAGTGGAGAGGTTTCAATATTAACTTTCGATGTACAATTGGATTCTATTTGTTTTTACTTTGTTAAGGAGCATTGTTAAAACGTTTGGTAACCATACATGGAAAACGGAGACATACACCGCGTTATTGTCCATTCCTTTGACGAATTGTAAATTTTCAAGTAAACACGTGCGTCTAATAAACCGAAAGTTAATTAGTTCTAATACTTGAACTTTGAAGATCAGTTTTAAAGTTGAATGGATGATAAGTTTTTGCAATTAAAGGGGCGTTGATCGAAGTAAATATTAGAAGGCTTCATTGAACATATGTCAAATGTTCCGTACATTTACTTTATGTGTTCACCTTCTTTAAATAAAGATATTATTATTATTATTATTTATTACGAATTAAAAGCCTTTACACTTGAAATGTTACATTTCTAAAGTTCACTTACCGCGCGATAGTGACACAATCTATTTTAGTTATTATCGAAATACTGAGGGACAGGGGGGGAGATATCACATGCAGGTAACAGGGGTGGGGGCTGGTGGTCATAACTGAAAAACAGATTAAAAAAACGACGTAAAATCAAAGAATAAAAAACAACATTGAGGGGCAAACAAAAAAACAATCACAAAAATCATTTTCTTAGCCAAGAATCCTGGAAAACTTGGAGAATAAAAGTCACATGCTGAGAGATAAGTTTGTCAAAATTCCGGAACTCTTCGTCTGTCTCCGTAGTCGGTCAATACGGAAACGACCGAGTTTTACCGGAAGTCGACATTCTTATGAATAGTTATTCACCCGTGCACCGTAAATCAGTTTCATTCTAAACGAATGAAGGTAATGGATATGTGAATAATGGCGCGCAGTGTAAAGAGACAAATCGTCTGTTTTGCGCGTGTCATGAACAGGCGCGCATTGTAATAAATAACGCCCCGAAAGCGGCCATTGATAGTAACTTGACGATTCAGAGCTGGTTAGCAATTACCTTTCAGTTGAAATGTATTGTCGACAGACTCTAATAGACACAAAGTATGAAATTCATGCCGATAACGGACAAACGTCAACAGCTTGTTTCCGAATACATAAACAAACTAGAGATTCTGCTGATTTATCTTTTTTAAATATTCCGCGTAACTTAATGTTCTCCAAGCGGCGACTCGGCCGAAATCCAGGCGAAATTCTATTCCTAAACGCCGTCGTGGTAACGGTTTGCAAAATATTATGAAAGATAAATAAAATAACTGCTTTTGTTCCAAGATGAACTTTAATAGACGTGTTACTATGTCGCTTTTTTGTAGGCTACTGTGTAACAGCCGAAAATTTTGCACTTAAACCTGTTTGCAACATTTCAATAGAAACGTGTATCGATGGAACATCTGTGATAACTGTGTGCATGGCCTGTCTGTTACATTCGGACATTTCCGACGAATTCCGTTATCTTTCAAGCTGTTACATTCGGAAGTTTCCGTAAAACTCCGTTGTATGTCGTGTCATTACATTCGGGTGGTTCCGGTAGATTTCAGTAGTTTTCCAGATAATCCTTTGAAGAGACCAACATCGGCTTTCTTGTTACTACTGTCATTTAGCTGACCTAGTATAAAAGTAGAACAAATCGAGCCCGATAAAAGAAACCTAGTTTTCCGAAAAAGAATCTTTGGCACAATTATTGCTCGTCGACGGCGGAATGATCACATAAAAAACTACGTGGGATGATAAAGAACTAAACAAAAAAAACTAAACAAAAACGACAGAAAATCGACCAATATTTTCGTTGGCAAACCATTGGAAAACTTCTTTCTCAACAAATTTAAATTGACAAGTATATCGTCGCAAATTATTATAGACAATAACATTGCATATTGATAAGACGAAAATGGGTCAGGCTAGAAAATGTAAACGTACATACGGTTAATTGATAAAGAAATAGGGTGAGTATAATGCAAAACTGTCTTTTTCTATGTTGTTTTATAAACCTTGCATTCGTATTTTGGAAGATGCAATTCGCACCCAAATATTAAAATGAATATAATGAAACTTTAGGATCGGCGCAAACTTTGAAATACAAAAAAGCAAAAAATAAAAAAGCAAATAATAAATGAATAAAAAAACAGAAACGGATATCAATAGGCCTATTAAGGTAACCTTGCTCATTTGTAAGTATTGAAAACCTGTCAGGGAATAGAAAAGAAAAAGTGATTGTCAATAGTCTTTGTGCCAAAGTGCCTGCTTATAGTGGAGGTTAGCCGTTAAATAAAGTAAGACCCACAGCGACTTATAAAATATATCTCCTGTATTTCAACTTGATAAGGCCGCACAAAATACACAAAATCGTGTTTACTTTTACCCGACCGATCTGCTTGTCGTCGCCAATTATCAAATTTCTAGAAGCAATATTTGAAGTACGAAACTATTTGAGCCTCCAAGCTATTAAAGGTATATTCAGAAACAAAAATAGAACAGAAAAACTTTGCGACTTTAATATATATACCCATGTTTTTCGTTTCAGGGTTTCATTGTATACGTACCTTTTGTGAGCAAAACAAGGCTGTCCATAGAGAAGAGAACAAAAGTTCTACAGCCTTAATCTGAAATCAGAATGCGCCTGTTATGTTATCCTTTAATTGTTGGTACGCGACCCAAACTTTTATAAGTGAGTATTAGACGATAAGAGGTTGGTAATTATTTTCTATAACATTATATGCTTGTACTGACAACGAAAACTGGTATAAAAAATACTTGTTTGTCCTGCAATTGCCTAAAAATGGCCTACATGTATAATTTTGACTGACTTTTCTAAGATATGTGATGTTTACGTTCCGGTAAAATATTTGTAACGGTTTTAACAAAACAGATGTGTGTCGTATACAGTCAGGACAATTTCTATACTCCTCAATTCTCATATAGCGTCTAGACCTTTTCATTTGTCGAAACTTTTGAAACATACTCGTTCAGACGGTAAATGCAACTGTATCTTCTTTTTACATGATATGTAAATGATTCCATACATCTTCACGTTATGCACTTCATCTAAGATGAAGTGACAAATTTGTAAGATTTTAATAACTTGTAAAAAGTGTTACAAAATCATGATGGATTACTTGCGCCCAATATTTTATTCATCTTATATCATGCGACAAAATTGAAATTAATGTAAATATCCAACATATTTTATGGGTATGGTCTAAAAAAGTCGTCGCGTTTACGTTTATACTTTGTATACTTTGGAACTTTGGAAGCCTAAAATGGGAGCAGTGGTTCAGTGGATAGTGCGCCGGACTTGTAATCTGGCGATCCAGGATCTTAAACCCGGGCGCTATAGATTATACCCTTCTATACAAAAATGACAAAACTGTCGATTATCTTCAATATGTTAAGAAGTCGCCATCTCCTTGTGGAAGGGAAAGTTAGTACTGGTCAGAATACAGTCCAGGGAAAGTTAGTACTGGTCAGAATACAGTCCAGGGTAAGTTAGTACTGGTCAGAATACAGTCCAGAAAAACTGGTGTAAACCGGTCGTCGTATATTTATAACTGAAATATCGTTGAAAAAAGCGTGAAGCCCACTGAAAGAAACAAACAAAGGATAAAGCATGTACACTTGCGGCTCTGTCACGCCTTATAGCGATACTTCCGAACATAGCTTCCCGGGGAGCCGTATTCGCAAACGGTTTTGTACATATATAACTGCCCGCCGGGGAGATATATTTGCCGAATATATCTCAGGTACTAAATAAGAAGCTGCATTCGGACGGACGGATGGACGGCCAATCGCATAACTACATGGCTATTATATATAATATTTGTATATACAACGAATTCATTTGATTAATTTGATATTGAATCAGATAGTTAGGGATTTCTATCCGAGGAAAGGCAACACATATTCTGAATACAGCTTCATATTTTTTCCGGGACTGGCTGAGCTAGTGGGTCCGATTCTGATTGACACCCAGGAACTTAAGGTAACTAAATGCAAATTTGAAACAATGGCTTCTTATTAACCTATTGATACAAAGTTAGTGTCAAGTTACAACAGACCAAATAATGATTTAAGGATGGCATTGTAGTAAAATACAGATTTAGTGAAAACAGTTTCACGAACGACGCTTAGACACTTTCAAGTATTCCCAGCACGATTTCAAGTCGACGAAAATTGACGGAAACGTTATCAGCTACATCGTGCCCACACTCAATCACCTCTACATCTAATTTGAAAACGTTTGTAAACCCGACATGTCAAAGACTCAAAGGTATTCCGATTTTCTGTGCACGCTATACAGACTATCAGGAAACAACCCTGTCACCAAATCTTTGGCTCGACTGAATGACAGAAAACAAGCACTTGGCTTATCATGACATGGAATCTATAAAAGGTGCGTTTTCTGAAATTTGCAACATTGCTTCCTAATATTAAAATTCTCTGTTGGGGCTCAAATCTTAATAGGCACCAAAAGCTGAAGATAGCGCTTTTCAATTGTAACATGACCATTACAGCTTTGCTTTGACAATTACCCCCCTCCCCCCTAAAAAAGATAAAAAACTAATGATTATTTCTGGTCCTAATTAGACGAACATGATTAATGTCTGTCTCTGTGATGTATGAGTTTCATGATTAACCAATTTGTATCCACACAGTTGCACAATTCTATTGGGTGAAACCTTCCAAAATTTAACAAGATTCCAAGACGCTGATAGCTCATTCTTTTATTTCACTTGAAATACAATTTGCATTTCTTTTCAGTGTCTCGATGTTGGTGTCAAAAGTTGAAAACGATAATATTCTTAAGGTAAATTGAAATCGGATATTAAGATCTTTAATAACATCGAAATGCGAGATCTTGTCATCGTGTGAATTACACAAGATAACGCTGATCTACCTCGTTTTCGTATTCCAAAAAAAACCACAGCCTTTTTGTAACCGTCTTTAATCCGTATCATGTTAATTGTATGCTATCTTGTTGCTACATCTTGTCACATAGCTAATCTTTCAGCCAGAATTAGCATTTATAATATTCAACATTAATGTATTGAGCGCTGGCAAATCTGAAAAATTGGCCCCCGTTCTCATGAACGAGCGATGTTTATTAAAGCTACGCAAAAATGCATCTGAATAAAACTGGTTGCAATTTGTAGAACACTTTTAATGTTCTAGTTAACGATAGACGTGAGTTTATCAAACAACCTGATCTTTTACTTTTCTGAAGATGCAGAACTGTAAGCCTAGTCTTGTTGAAATCATTACATTATTATTTACAGTTCATTCGCTACGTGATAAATTATTTTCTCGCGAGCGAATCATAAAAATCTAACGACATTGTTCTGGGGTTTCTAAATTAACGGTCCAGCATAATTTATGGTCGTCGGATATGTGTTACAGTAGCAGACGACTGGTTATATTAAGACAAAAAACTTACACTGCTACGTTGAAAATATCTAACTAAACGAAACTAACGGGTGGCTAACATTTTCAATTAATTTGCAATTTTCTGCCTAGCCACGCTTTCGACCAATCAGGAACACTACATTACGTTATAAAGAGTCCTAGACTGGTTCCCGTTGACACTTGCTGCACTGCAACAAGGAACGGACACCAGTTTAATCCCAGAACTGCGGTCCAGAGTGTAGGAGCAGCTGTATTCGATAGGATCCCTATAGGGTGTGACAGTGCGGCGCTTTGTAACGGAACAGGATTTGGCGTATATTGTCATTAACGGAAGCGACCGCTTGATTCACAGCGTGAAAAATGAAGTCCATCCAACGTTAAGTCGATCCAATTAGCCATTATTTTCCAACCAAAATAACCGATTTCCTTACCCTGTTTTTTTAACCGCTTTCCTTTCATTTGATAAGAATTAAAGATCCCGTCGTATCACATAAATCATAAAGTTGAAGAAAATTTATGAAACTGAACATACTAATCTTAGATGGACGAAATAAAGAAACTTAATTACAGTACAACCATACAAAGCGACAACAGTACCACCGAATACCCCCCCCCCCCAAAAAAAAACAACATTTGTTTGTTATCAGTTTTCACATGTGCTCTGTAGTTCGGCTTGTTACTTCATCGCCTCATTATTAAGAGACCTAACATTTGTGTACGGACGCCCCTATTTTTAGTTTATTTTTAAAGTCGGAAATTAAACAAAAAATTGTGTGGGGTTGTATTTTTTTACTCGGACAAAAATGTTGCTGTCGATTGTCAGACAAATTCAACGTTTGTATAAGTGACACTGATGAGTGTCACACAGCGTGACATAAACTGTGCGCATTATGCAAATTCGTGTTAGCAGACGACACCGTGTTGTGTATTGCAATGTCAATATTTTCTTAACAGAAACACAATTTACGTCAGTGATAAGCGAGTCTTTTTTTTTTATTAAGAACACCCCAAAGAACTGACATCAATACCAAATTTTTCCTTCAAACGAGAAAATAATTCTGAAAGCATACGATAAAACCCCTGCAAATTCCGAAAAGAAGATGAACTTAATTCCGGTTTTCTAGGAGTCCGGTATTCATGAGTTTTACTTGTATCACGTGATTTGTATGCCATTCGATAATAATGTCTTCATTATCACCATGTTTGTATAATGTTCACATAATACTGAGGTATAATTATTCCTGGCAAATATCAAAATTGTAAAAAATAATATAGTGTTATAATTATATAAATCAGTGATCACATGTAAATCTGTACACGTATTCAATAAATGTAGGACGACTTTTTATAATGGAACGCTTTAACGGCCAGTTTCAATATCACCCGTTAGATGAGGTCCATCTGGAAGATTTCACAGATCTGCAGAACTTACGGAAGGTGATTTTTTGTTTTTTAGCTCAGTAAAACTATTCACCTACGTTATAGCTGTTAGTCGAGTATGAGTATTTTACTTGCGCACCTTCCTGCATGGAAATTGCCCGATAATCAAATTATTACACTGACTACGCCATGTGAATAAAAGAAAAGTAATTTATAAAAGTTCATTGACATTTCTTCTGACGTTCTTCACGACGGAGTCTTTGTGGATCAAAACTATGAGCCCAACAAGCATTACATTTCAAATTAATATAGATCTCTATTCGAGATATTGGTGCAGAGAAATAATAGCTTTTTGTATAGAGGGTAGAGGGTTTGTTTAGCTGTTGTTGAATGGCCCATTCGACAGCTATTATAATTTCAGAGCCGTCCCAGAGGGAGAGGAGATAAGATACAGGAGAACCACACATTAAATCAATCAATCAGTCAATCAATCAATCAATCAATCAACAAATTAATTAATATTGTTATTATTCTAGAACCTGACATTATATCTTTTCTCTTATTTCGCATGGGTTGTTCTTGTTTCTTTATCGTAGCCGTAAGCTTTACCTTTTAATCTCAGTACCCAGGCCTTGGGAGTTGGGATGGGGACACTGAAAACGTCTTTGAAATAACTGATGGTGGAGTCTAGATTCTAACCTACGACCTTACAGAAGAAAGTTGCGTCATTGCTGCGCCATGGAAGTGCCCAGTGCTCAGTATACACAGCGCTGAGTATGCGTTAACAATGACGGCGAAGTTGGCGTTAACAATGGCAGTATTGAAAAACGCATTTAAGATACCCATGTTTTAGCTCACACGTCGTCTGATACTCTCTTATCTTGTCGATCAAAATGTTTAAATCATAATTTCCTGTAAAGATAGGATAATGAAAGTCTAAACCAAAAATCATAATTAACGGAATCTGTAGTGGAACGGAATGGGGCGGAATGAGCCGGAACGAAATCATGATTCGCCGTCTGATATTAAAACAAGATTTATGTCCGATGCTTCAATTGATAGAGATTTTAAAATGCCATAGAATTGAAAGAAACGGAACATTAGTTTTGTTTTACCATATTACAGACCGCTAGGGTATTCTGAGGGCAACGTTCACAAGATGTTTAGCTGGTTCGGAAGAATCATTCCGCCGCCATTTTTTTCTGGTGGTTGAAATATGGCAATTATGGTCGCTTTATACCGTTCAGACTGTTAAACTTCTTTTTAACAAATTTTCTAAATAGACTTGTGGATTGTTAACCACGATTCATTCTGTAAAACGTGATCCGGAACATACCTGACACTTAATTTCATGGATACGGAGACACGTGGAATAAACTCGGTATAAAAAGGGGCTATATCCGTGTTTAATCATACCTTTTTATTTCTTGTAAAATCTTTTAAAAAACAGGATAAGACCTTTGTTTTAACAGATGTCTCTAATTTTAAATTTTAACTGCATCATGAATATATTTTATTATTTAATTTATTTTTATACAGTACAACACCTGAAAACAGGTATTCTCCGAAAATCGGACAATTTTACAAATCCCATTCTTACGGTATTTATCAAAAGTTCTCTTAAAACCGGAATTCTCAGAAAACCGGACTTTTGACCCAGTCCGGAAGGGATCCGATTTTCATGGTATTGGGTTTTATTGTATACAGATTTTAACCCCAAAAAAAGGTTTCTTATGAAAGGGACAAAACTCCAATAAGGAATTTAAAGAAAATCCTCTCGTTTATACGTTATTACAAGAAAGGTATAGAAAAATTCATTCTTCAAGGATGGTATATATATATATAACGTTAATATTTTTGACATCACGGAATTGATAAATATAAAGCGTTGGAACTTACGAGAATTTGAATTTGACTTTAGTTATTTTTATACATAATTATACAGAGTTTAAAATAAATATCAACGACTTGTTATACTTATAGAATACTCTACAAGTTTTGAATGTTTCGCTTGATTTATTTTGTATGTTTTTGTGCGACCAGGCGAGTCCCTTTAACTCAGAATTTTTCTAAATAAGTCATGTTCCTATAAACGTATTCCCATATTTTAAAGAAAATGAAGAAACATGTCCAGAAAGAATACAAGACATTAAAATGTGAATTACATGTTGTATACAACTTCAGAAAAGATCATTACTAAAATGAGAAGTACAATTTTCCTGATCTATAATCACCAAGCACCCGTAACTATCAGATAATAATCATAATTGTGTGTGTGTGAAAATAAGGTAGATATTGCATAGTATTTTACTTTAAAATAACATTTAAACGATATATTATTAAATTGCTGATTAATGTCTAACAGGTAACGCCGCGATCGCTTATCAAGTTAAACCACGACTTTTTACCTTTTTTTACCTTAAATTTATAGATTTTGAATTTCCTGAAAGTTTATCTCATTCATAAAACTTTTTTTTCAAAACGCCATCATAACTATTCTGACAAACAAGGTCTTATGAAGAACTTTATTATTTTTGATTAGATGTATTTAGGTTGCGGTGGTATAAAAGAGGTAAACATCAATATATCTTGATATGTGGAGTTTTAATACCTAAACCTAATGACACCAACCTGTCGTAAACAGTGTATTTATTTGTGCGCCATTTGAAGCAAAATAATAATGCTTAAACAAACTGCCAAATGATATGAAGAAACTTTTTTTCCACAGTGGTAGGCGTAAATTTACTGATAGCTGAAGCGACTTCGTCTCAAATAGCTTGTAATTTTCTAATATTTGCTAATTTATGGGACAATGCCACATATCTCGCGCAAGTCACGAGTCAGGCGTACGCCGATCTGTAGCTCCGCCCACTACACGCGACTTGACAGTTAATGCGCATGACCAATTGTTCAGCTAAGCCAATGAGCGACAAGTTACCTGTCGCCTAGGTGTGATGCTGGATGACAGCTTTTCAAATACATATTCACCGTTTGGATCAACATAATATAAATTGGATAAGTTTATTCTGTCATGGCCAAACGCTGACAAACATTTTAGAGGCGAAGAACTAATTCTATTCAACAAGAGAGAAAAGTAGCACTTGTGAAATAACATTGAAACAACAAATGGTGCATTTGATAGCTGAATTTAAAACCAGCTAGAAAAAAAACTGGCAGAAGTTGGAAAAAAGACTACTTAGTTCGAACATTTGTTATTTTAAACGATGTCCGCATTCGACGTGGGACAGCATGAACAAACGGACCTCCGTTACGATATGGGATTCACGACGTTTTCTAGCCCGACAGACAATATTGCAAACGGAAGTAGCGGTTACCAAGACTACGATTGGACGCAAGGACCGGATGTTGGACACGGAAATCGTTCAATATATCATATGACACAAGAAACGATGGATCCGCAATATGGACAATTGATGGGTTATTCCAATATACAACATAGTGACGTCACATTGATGACGCCACCAACTTATATTCCGGCAACAGAGATGTCATTTTCTACACCACTTTCCCACATGCCCTACCCGGGCGAGAACTTTTATCATCAAAGTTTCAGCAGTTCGGTTTCTCCAACGAGCAGTAATGGCTCAACGGGCTCGTGCGGTTCCGGAGGTAGCGGACAGAAGCCGAAGAGGAAACGCGTGCAATCTGTGGTTCAACGGAAAGCTGCGAACGTACGCGAACGGCGAAGAATGTTCCATCTTAATGAGGCATTTGATGAACTTCGAAAACGTCTCCCAGCATTTAATTACGAAAAGCGACTCTCTAGAATTGAAACCCTGCGCTTGGCTATGACTTATATAGCTTTTATGAAAGATGTCAGCGATGGTAAAGAACCGGACAATGTAGATTTAATTCAAATACAGAGAAAGTCAGAGCAAGCATTCCTTGACGAAGATATGGACAGTGAGTCGAACTAATTTTCAATTAACGATGTTTTATTGTTCAGAAAACAATGTTACGTTCATGTGCTTACGAGGTCGGACTTTTACAATGTGCAATGTGATAGTATGTGTTCATACGATAAGATTTTTTTGTTGATATGTAAATTGTAAATATTTGTCCAATGTTTAGATGGTTCATTATCATTTAATATGCCACGCTCATTTCATTCATTTTTTGTCGATCGTTCGCTCGTATTTACATTAAGAGCTCAATTGTACTATACTTGCGGTTTTGCTCTTGTGATTATCTGTGATGGAGGGATTTCGAGTGGTCTGATTTATAAGACTATTCAAATCAAATGCACCTGTTCAATTCCGATGCATGCATAGTTTCAGTTTAAAAATGCCACTAGAAAACGACTTGTTTTTATATTTAGGTTTTTATAACTGAACGTGTGTCAACATTTTTCTCAATGTTATTTGTATCTTTTTACGATCGAATGGGGCTTTATGCGTTTCCGGTTTTTGAAAGTTTAAAAATTCCGCGTCAAAACCGATCGATGTTATAATGTTTTATGTTTCTTTAAAGATTAATCCGTTTATACCAAAAGGAACAAGCCCAGATTTACTCATACCTTTGAAGGTAATGAATTCTTTGGAGGGGTCATTGTATAATTTATATTCAAAGTCTATTGGGGGGGGGGGGGGGGGGGGTAGCATCCGCGCGAATTTTAGTCAATATGTGATGGTTATTAATATATTTATAGTAATACTTTACTAAAAATAAAATGTCACTAAGAGATTTGGAATGGAATTAATTTTTGAAAAAAATAAAATTTATCAGCGCTGATATAATACGGATTTATACATCTCGCAGTTTTTGAAAGAAATAAACCCGGTAAATTTGGTATTTATCGTCAGGAGAATGAAATAAAACGATATTAAATTATTTCGATCCGTATAATAAACGCTCGAAGTCGTACTCGCGGTTAACGCTGTTCTTTTTTATCTTAAAACTGTCATTTGTTTAATGCCACTGGAATTAATTGATATTTTAAATGTTGGGTGATTTTTAATTTAAATCCTATTTGGTTCTTTTACAAAAGGGCTAAATGATATTTATTTTTACTGTTTTTATTATTATATAACTTATTATAGAAAATTTGATTTTTTGCAAGATTTGAAAAATCTAATGCATCTATCTTTATGCATACTAATGTATATTATATATGTATAAATAACACTGATGCATGAACATGGCGTATATTGATATTTTATTATTTCGCTGTTGACTTAAAGTCTCGTTTTCCCATTTATTGAATGAATTTGAATATTTGAAATTTTCCATGTACATTTGTTGAACTGTCTTAACATATTGACTATTCATAATACGCAAATATTTTTATCTATGCAAATTTTGACTATATGCGAAATATGTCTTCCCAGTTTTAATAATGGCATTAAAATATGAAAAAACTTAACACTGTATTATTTTATATTATGCCGAGAGAAGGCCTGAACGCCGGGCGCAGAATAGAATTGAACCAAATAGAACATTGTTCAGAAATCTCGAATTAACAGCATTCACTGAAACAGCTTCAACCGTTATGAGTACAAATGACATGATGTTTTCAATCAAACTTACATTTACAATAACACCCCAACATCATGACCATGTTTGGTAAACTTGGGACAATCGAAATTCTGTTAATTTTGAAATGGTTTTATTATCATGCTGAAATTTCAGAAAAAACGTGTTAAAAATAAGTCCGAAAATAAATGTTTGTTATAATGAGGCAGATTTGATAATCAAGTGGCCTCTAGGTGAAGGTTAACTGTGATATTTTACTGGACAGTAACTGTAGTTCACTGTCTCTTACACTGAAATTAAGTGTCCGATCTGAGAATGATCATAGATTTTGAGTGCTTAGTCAAACACCCAGATGCATATAGAGGAAGAAAAATCACTCACGATCCAGGAAGGAATCATACGATAATTAATATGATATTCATGAAATATTTAGACAAGAAAAAATCTCAGAACATCCTTACCCTGGGAATCGTCAAGATGAGAGCTGAGATTTTCAATCTAGTCTTATGACCACGAACCATTTCTCGACATAATTATTTACATTTAATGTACTTCGTGGTTTAGTATTGTAGAACGTAAATAGTAAGGCTTAAGTACATATATTGTCTAAAAAAATAAAATACATAATGGAGTACCCAAAACTTATGTTTTACTTGTAAATAATAAAAAGTTTCCATTAATTATTATAACACCATCATACAAAATATCTACACATGTTATACTGTATAGAATGTATGTACAAACAAAATTTGATCATACAATGATAGGTTATCATTAGCTCAGTTCTGTTCTGTCGTATTCTGTTCTGTTCAGCGCTGTTAATTTTTGTCAAGAACTAGCCTACTCTGTGCTATTCTACGCTGTTCAATAATTATTTGAATATACATTTAAAGTATAAACTTGCGGCCAATCAACCAATCAACTCAAAGTACGCTTGTGCTCTATTATAATATCAGCCATGGTTCTTTAATTGGCACATCTCCGCCGAAAACCAGGTCTCGAAAAGGATGGGGGTTAATCAGTTTTTTACCACAATCAATAAAAAAAGATAAAAAGCTTAAAGATAACTGAATAGTCCAGTTATAAAACCGCAAAGATGCCTAATATTTACAGTGCTCTTCGAACAAATGTTTTAATTTGTCTGTCAGACACATTAAAAACTGAATTAAATTGGTCCATACCGTAAAATCATAAAGCGATTCTGGTTTCGCATCGTTTTTTATTTGACGTAAGTCGAGCAATAAAATTAAATAAAATTGCTATAAGACAGTGTCACCTCAATGCTTCCTTTGATATCGAACTTCGAGGGAATAGTTTTAAATATCGCCTATCGTGGGTTGTTTCAGCAGCCCCTTTTATAAGACCCTAAAATGATTTTTTATCATGTAATCCTTCGGTAATAAAATTGAAGACTTTTCAGAACTGTTCACAAAATATTTTACTACCTGTTAGCTTCAAAAGGGACGAAAGGATTCGCAATAAACGCAAACATTCTTTCAAATAGGACTCAACGTCCCTTAACGATGACGGGAGATTTTTTTTCATTTTGATATTTGACCCCGCTAGATGTTTTTTATAAAGCAAATAAAGAGGATAGTTGCGAGTTGACTTCAATACTCATGAGCGACTTTCATGTGATCAAATAACCAAAATAAAACGTATTTTTACTTAAAATGTAACGTAAAGACAATTAAACGATTTCATCAGTATCCGATTTCTACAACGTCACTAAAATTTCGCAAAAAAAAAACATTCACGTGTCGTGCATTTCTAAAACAATTTTTCATTAGATCATTAGATTCGTGTACTATGACATTTGAATTACAAAATTTAACGCGACGGTCGTTTTCGAGTGAACTTGATAAAGTTTCGAAACATATTGCAGACGACAATGTTCACCTGCTTAATATGAACTGGTCGAATCCGATATATTCCGCATGAATCAAATATTTAAACATGTAGCATATCGTGTAGGGTGTTTGCATTTCGCTGATCTTGCTATAAATCATTTGACACAGATATCGCGTAATTCGAAAATAAAATCTCGATTGTAGAACTTCTTGATTACCTGTTTTTTTTTCCAGATATTAATATAACGTCTTTATTTTGGTCGCTTTTTTAGACAAACATCTGTTTCAGTACAGATTGTCGCTTTGACAAGCTGATTTCTATACCCCAGCAAACTAAGTTTGAGAGGGGGCTATATTGGAATCATTCTGTTGGTCGTTCGGTGTTTGGTTGGGCGGTCGTACGGTCCGTCCGCATACTATTTCACAAGTTTGTGGAGCGAACTACAAGTACATGTACTTCCAAATTCCTTAAGCGATTGCAATGCAATTTGAAATATGTCATCAACATGAAGTGTAAATGTGCAAGACACAATTGCAATACCCAGTGATCCACACATTCCAGAGTTATGTGCCCTTGAACATGGCCATATAGTGTACAAATGGCATTCTTAGTGTCAAAGCGGCGGCGGGGATATTACAGTTTAACACCGTTTATTTCGCGATATTTCTGTAATATACGGCAGCCGTTTCCCATTACCATCTTAGCCTCCCTCTAGGATCCGGCAACTTCTCAACCAATTTTTCATAGAACGACATGACCTGTTATCGTTTTAATGAGTGATCGCTGACAGAGGTTTAACTGTATCACCTTATCTATAGGGTCCATGAAGATATAAGTGGACAGACTTTTTCATTATTTTTTTCATATTTCTCTGCAGTGTCTATGGGCAAACTATGTCTATGTTACTACAGTAACAATGTTAAATTTGGTACCGATCGATTCTGAAAATTGTTGCAGGAACATGAGCTACGTAAGAAACATTTAAACTTTCGACGAAAAACAAGGCTTACCGTCGAACTCGCGGGCGCCGCCACTTTTCAGGACCCTGTGGTATCAATCTTTATCAAAACAATATACATGTACCACGTGAATATAGGCTGTTGATCCGTTCTGTTTTGATTTAAGATTCCGGATGTAAGTTTAACAAGTCATTGTAAATATTTTCCGACAATAATTGTTGCCAGGTTCCTTTGAACATTATTTCCTAAAGCAAAAAAAGACACATTGCATGTGCATGATGTTAATAGTGCATACTTGAGCAATACGAATGACAGAGATCGCGATGCATTGTTTGATGAATTGTTTAAAGCCGGATTTGTTTGGGGTTTATTTTTTTGAAAACTTTGAATTATGGAACCAAGGAACGAATAGGTATCTGCTACATAACTAAAGCACACTTGACGATGTGGTTGACGGTTAATTGTGTGGGGTCTTATTCAAATAGAGTACGACACATATTTTTATCTTGTTTTCGCCGAGTCATTAAAGCCCCATTAGCTTTTTTAATTTAGTAATACAGAACAATATATGTAATGTTAGTAAAATATAAGAAATCTATTTTATTTGCTCTAAAACATATTTACACAATGCATTTCTTTAGCCAAATCTCGTAGAATTGTTCTTAGACGCCTTTTCTTATTTTTTGCAATATCATTGAAAAAAATACTGTGTTTTATTCCTATATATACTTTGCGATTAAAAAAGAAAATTTCGGAATGTTTTTATTGAAAGTAAAAGTCAATTTCACAGATAAGATATCTTTCTAGGTAAAATAAGACCTACTTAAATTTTAACATTCAAAATGCTCATGGGGCTTTAACTGAGCACTGAAGTACATGTACAAAGATACCCATTATGATTCAAGGGTCGAACTGGAAATAGGACGACCCTCGCTTGAAGGTACTTCAGTCCAGGGGTAGTAAAAATCTGCCTACCCCCTTTGTTGTGATGTCAAACTATTTAACCTTACTGCTGTGTGTCTTTTGTGTCCTATCTAAAATATGTAATAAATACGCTGAATATCAAAACGCATATTGCCACCTTATAAAATGCGATTCTCGTAAGAACCCGGATTGGAGAATTAATTCTAATGTTTTACAATAATTACAACCGATCTTAGTATAGAAATGGAATTATTAAAAGTCCACCTGGTTGTCAACTAAATGTTTCAGTCAATAATTTACCCCCACACACCCGTGCTATAGAATACAAGGCGGATATTAAGAAATTCGCCTCTTGTTATCCGTGAGGCGGGTCAAAGATGTGTGTTTTTGCTTTCTTAATCTAGTAATTACCAGTATATGAATGGCTTGTCAATGATATATTCGTGATGTGCTTGGTTTGAAAGTAATGAGTTTTCAAATAGTCCCGAAACTTTACTACATTATAATCATATTACACAATATCCTTGATAATTGAATAAAGAAAAGCGCGTTCAAGGACACCAGACATTTCTTCGTACTTTAGCACGCGAATATTTTCTGCCGATCCTACAGGTCGTTTTAGAAATACAGATTTTAAGTCGACTTAATCTTGGGAGAAAATAGATTATCCGACTCGAAAAATAATAAATTAGCATTCTCCTGTCAGCTGGAAAAAAAACCTACCTGTTCATACATTCAGGATAATTTTTTAGTTCATTCGTTTGAGTTTTACGCCCCTTTTAACAGTCAGAGTCATATGAATCTATCTCATTTTGTACGAAATTCGACATGAGACGGCCTTCATTGGAGTCCGTATTTTTCTTATGTTAATGTTGTTGTGATTAACTTATTGTTGTTGGAAGTGGTGGTGGAAATGGTAGTGGTGGCGGTTGTCGTCGACTGTGATTTATTGTTGGTTTTGTTAAAATATAAAATACAATTTGCTACCGCTTTTATTGTGAAGTATGATTCACGCCGTGGCGATAATAATTCGAACGAGTCCTTATTCATGCCTGCAGCAAAACCTCTGGAATTATTTACGTTTTGCCGTGCAGCCACCGTTCAAAACGAAATAAAGGTAGCACACCGCATGTAGCCAATCCTTTTTTTTGTACCAGCCCTCACAATTTAATTTCTCAGACCAATTAATACAAGTACTGGTATTTCTTTTTACTTTTTAACAAGAACTTGATGATCAGGCCGTCGCAAAAACTCGACCTTAACCAGGTAAAGATGTTTCCGTCAATAAACACGGTTATAAACGTATTTAGAGTTTCAGGTGTCTCCTAGTTCTAATAATAAAATACCTGTCCGCTCATATTCTATTTCTGACTTTCCGGAAATTTACCATAACCCGTTATTTCTCATGTCATCTCACACGGGCTGTTACAGATCCAACATGTTGCATTTTACCGTTAACTAAACACATTTTTCATTTATTTTGGCCTTTGATGGTGATCGAAATCTTTGATGAAGGACAACATCTTGCGTAGATTACGCGGCCCCTTTTTTTATATCAAATAAGAATACAATGTAATATCCCATGTAATGAACAAATGCTAAATCGGCTCTATTGTTCATTTAGAATCAGAGTCTAGCGCGATCGATCGCGTGTATCTTGTCGCTAATTACAACTCCTTTCGTCTCGATTTACGTCCTGGATCCTATTTCATAAAATCAATTCAAATTTTGAATTCAAATTGAAATTCTAAACATAGATAATATTCAGCATACTGCCTTTAATTATGTTAACATAAGATGTTTATTTGTTTAAATCGAGTTTTACGCCCCTCATCAACAGTCAGAGTCATATGAGGCGGACAGTTCACCTAACCATCGTTCCTGGGAAGAACCAGTACTAGACTCCTATTCTTCGTAAGCAACTGCCTACTTTCTCACATAAAGAGACGTAGTCGGTAGCGCGGGTCGAACCCACGACCAACTATCAGTTAGAGGTTATGTACAGTGATTTGAAGTCATCGACCTTAACCACTCGCCGTGACTACGGAGGCTATAGTTAACACAGGAAAGTGATTTACTGAAAACTATTTAAGTTTGCATTGCGAAATCAGGCCAATAAACTTCGGGGATTTGTTCTGTGTGTTTAATCCCGGTTCACAACAATTTTCTAGTTTTACACGGCGGCCGGTTTACCTGACCAGTTTTACACGGCGGCCAGTTCATCTGACCTGTTTTACACGGCGGCCGGTTCATCTAACCTGTTTTACACGGCGACCGGTTCATCTGACCTGTTTTACACGGCGGCGGGTTCATCTAATCTGTTTTACACGGCGACCGGTTCATCTGACCTGTTTTACACGGCGGCCGGTTCATCTGACCTGTTTTACACGGCGACCGGTTCATCTGACCTGTTTTACACGGCGACCGGTTCATCTGACCTGTTTTACACGGCGGCCGGATTATCTGAGCTGTTTCCTGGAGTGAATTCTGACCAGTACGACCTTAACCTTCCAAAAGGAGCCGGCAACATCTGCACATGTGGAGGAAATTGACATATTTTGTAAAATTTTGTAAACTTCGGTCTCTATCAAACAATTTAGAGTAAGTTTACAATACAGTGATCTGTTTAGAAGCACGTTGCCTTGCCAATGACAAAACGCGAAACATATTACATAACGGCACCGTACACGATATGCATGATCATTTAATACAAAAGTCAAGGTTCCTGTTACAAAACATTTAATTGACAAGTAGCGGTTGTCATTTGCTGAAATTCGTCCAAGTATACTTACTGTGTCAGACAAAATATGTAAATGTACGATATGTGACACTTGCATGTTTTGATAAAAGTATCAACTAATTATGTCAATATGTCAAGATTATTAATTGATTATAAATACAAGAGCAAATTAAACTGCAGAACAGAACAGAGCTGAGCAAAATACAGCAAGGCAGGAAAGAAAAGAACAGAACATATACTTCATTAACACTTAAGCATTATAGCCCATCGTCATATAAAGATATACAGATACAATTACATGCGTGAATTATACGCAACATTTTACAAACATTAAATATAACAGAACAGAACATAAATAATCAATTTATAATACAGCACATAATTAATAATGTGAGAATGCTTCCATTTTGATAAGCAAAAAAAATAATTGTCAGAAATCAAAAATAAGAAAAGAATAATAGTAACACTAAATGATTTAGCCTTCGTAAATATAGCTGTTAGTGCACATTTATAGTAATAATATAACACATGACAATATCTATCAACAATTACATAATTTATGACATCAATGACGTTATTCACAAGTACAATTACAGAGCAAAACCTTGCAGAGCAGAGCAGAGCAGAGCAGAGCAGAGCAGAGCAGAGCAGAGCTGAGCAGAGCAGAGCAGAACAGAACAGAACAGAGCAGAGCAGAGCAGAGCAGAACAGAGCAGAGCAGAACAGAACAGAGCAGAACAGAGCAGAGCAGATCAGAGCAGAACAGAACAGAGCAGAACAGAAGAGAGCAGAGCAGAGCAGAGCAGATCAGAGCAGAACAGAGCAGAGCAGAGCAGAAGAGAGCAGAGCAGAGCAGAACAGAGCAGAGCAGAACAGAGCAGAGCAGAGCAGAGCAGAACAGAGCTGAGCTGAGCAGAGCAGAGCAGAACAGAACAGGGCAGAGCAGAGCAGAGCAGAGCAGAGCAGAGCAGAGCAGAACAGAACAGAACAGAACAGAACAGAACAGAACAGAGCAGAGCTGAGCTGACAGGACTGAGCTGAATTGAAAAAAATAAAATCACATTTTATTGTTATACGCATTCAAATATATTAAGTTTAAGATTGTATAATATTACGCAACCTTGACTAACAGACTACCTCGACATTCAGACAGTTTTTTGTCGCAATAATAATCTTGATATCAAGATATCATTGAATTGATTATCCAATTAAAATAAGATTAAGTCCTATCCTAAATTCAGACACATGTCATAATAACTTTCAAACGCGCAAAATATTTCCTGCCACGCCTACAATTAAAGAAAAAAAAACATAATTAAGTTGGTATTAATGATTCTGAAATTGAACCCAATTCCTGTTGAAATTTTATAAAAAGGGATCGATTGCAACAGCGGACAGTGCGATATGTTGTGGCGGGATGAGTGTGCCTGTTTGATGGTCTAGTCAATACTGGAAAGGTGACCTACGTCAGGTGCTACTATCGTATTCGATGCACGAGTTCCCTTCTCTTGTAACACTCAGTGCGCGGCTCCTTAAATGACGTCATTAAGCTACTGAATACGTACTTTTGTAATAAATATTTTAGGCAAGGTCATGACCTATTCAAGTGCCGTGTCACCAACTCTCCAAGCAAAATCTCTTTTGCGATTTTTCAGGCAGACGACACGAATCCATGCACGCGCATGAAACAAAATTTAATACGCGACACGTGCCTAACTCAACAGATAGCCCGATAAAAATACGAGTTATTTCGAATATCGGTGAATTCACGTACGAATATTTAGGAGATGTTGTAACCAATATATCAATCGTACGCGCTCTTTGATTTACTGTAAAGAATAAATGAAGTGTTCACAAAAGAACAATTAATTTTCACTCGTGATATGTCGGTGTTAATTGTTGTGTCACGTGACTTAACGTGGGCGTGATATATCACTTTTTAAAATTTCCGAAGTTTAAGTAACGATAGTCGGTATTTTGAAGAATATTATGTCATTATTCTAAATGAATTATGCTCCCTGCTTGATTGCTTTGGAAATTGAATAGTCTAAATCAACTAATCTAAAGTTGCATTAATTAATTTTAAACTGTCATTTTGAAAGCATCATTACAGTTAACACTTGCCTGTGCTAGTGTGATTATGAAATACTTTAATACGACAGTCTTGAAGTAAAATCCATAACTTATAGCCGTACTTCAATTATAACTTAAAGTAAATGACGATACACGTACATTTACGAGCATTAATAAACAAATAATGTTTCAAGTTGTTCATATACTGATTTTTACAATAAAACCTATAACTATAAGTACATTAAAACCTCTGGTGCTGGTCTTCATCAACCTTACAGCCTCCATGCACGCAGTGACATTTATTCCCGCTGTGTCCTTTATTCACTCGGTGACCTTTATTCATGCGGTGACCTTTATTCATGCGGTGACCTTTTTACGTGGTATTCGAGAGATTTCTATGGAAAAGAAAATATTTTTTATGGCCTTACGTATACACAGCTGATCTTCTTAATAGAGGTTTATAAACTATACATGTAAATGCTTTAATAATGTTTATCGTTAAAATAGCTAATGTACATAAATAGCTCTTTGAACTCCCAAGAGAATATTTTCGTAACCTATATCCAAATTTGATTGATCGCACATCCGGGTGGTGGATTCCCTTAACCCCTATTTATATTAAACCATTGTTTGTTTTAGCCCCAAAGAAGTGTATTTCGTTGTATTCCGGATTAATATACCCCAGTATGAAGCCGTCCTATAAGAACCACAAATGTCAAGTTATTTGGCAAATATTTTAACTTAACGTCGAATCCGCATGCATGATTGACAAAATAAAAGTATAAATGTAACTTAAACGAATAAAACATTGACGTTTAATTTTTTTTGAAAAAATATATATCAAAATATGAATCGATTACTTTTATCATGTTACTCAGTGGCGTACGTTAGTGTAAGTCATGTATTGAAAACTGCAGATTTTCTATACTGTTTTTTATCTGTTTGGATGAGTACATTAAACATATTACTGAAAAAAAATCATCATCGTGATGACGGCATTATTTTACGAAGTTCTAGACTAATGTCAGCTTTTCCCATGTATTTGAGCCCCAAAACCATTTTTTAACCAAAATTGTTTCACTGCAGGAAGGCAATCGTAATTACTCGGGTATTTCCGTAACTGAGAAATACGCCTTGTATTTATGCGGTTTCCGGTCACTACTTTTTCAACACAATTGTAAGATAATCGTTTTCAAAAACCATTCTAAGAATTACAGCCTTTCAACCTGCACTTATAAGTTCCCATTGTAAGGGAAACAGGGTTTTGTCAGTTTTTGAAAATATTAATAATTTTATTGTTCTAAGTTTACGAAAAAGGCACAAAATGCGTACCAAACAAACTGATTTGATTTTCGTTTCGAAAATATTAAAAAATATTACTAAAATTGAGACATATTTATAAAACTTGTACGTGACCAAATTATCTGACTATATCACATGTAGATTAACCGATATCGCCAACAAGATCATATTAATAATCTATCGGAGTAGTTTTCCATATTAACACCGGTTTGTTTACATGTCGACTCTTATGCCACAATCAGCTGTTACCACACAACATGTTGCCATATCTAACGGCACATCACTAAAACAAGATGCCCAAAAAACACATTGAAAATGTAATCAACTTTCGGAGTAAACTTATCGAGCTGCGCATGCGCAGATATATACTTTTGCGACCAGACTAAAAAATGAATCTTTTGTTTGATGAGTTTTTTTTCTTTTAGTCAATCACCGATTCAACTTAGTGGTATTACGTATAGTACAGTTAGCTTAAATATTTAGTCACATTTTTTACCAAAGAGGGTATCAATAATTACTGAAACATATTACTAGTAATCTCATCGTGGGAGAGGGTCATCCTCGATACAGATGGGATCTAATCGTGGGCCCAATAGCTGCAAAATATGTCAGTCTTACGATCTAAGGAAACAAACGCTCTTGGTCAGAAAAAAAATGTTTTAGATATTTTTCTAAGCATTGGTACTTTTCGTTAAAAGCTGAAAAGCATGGAAGCTTCTTCTTGTTAAGTGCGAATATTTTTTTCTGCCAACTGTGAAACTATTAAAAAGATCATTCATACTAAAATGACTACCGTACAACCTCTCTAGAGCGGCCCTCTGTAGAGCAACAACCTCTCTATAACAACACCTCCAAAATTTCCCTAAGTTGATATTTATTATAAATTTAACCTCTGTAGAGCAACAACCTCTAAACAACAGCCTATATTTGCACCTCCCACAGAGTGTTGCTCTACAGAGGTTGTACTGTATATTCCTCGACGATAACTTCATCTTTAACTTTTCTTCGTGATTTTGAGGGTTTTGTCTCTTGGTGGAATCGAGTCTAGAAATCTTGTGCACATTTTTGAAGAAAATACGACTCTTTTTGATGTTCATGATTTACCTGTCGCTGAAAACATTACCTGCATATGGCTACCTTTACCCCGCACCCCATCCAAAACCACACAAAGAGTATCATTTTAACAATGTTCTAATATGCTTACATTATAAACTTGTTATAATGAAGCTTTTGTGGATAAAACATGCATGCTAAGGTTAGATCTGTTTGTATAAATTATCAGACGTTACTGCCATTCAAATATAGATCTGTCAATGCAAATTTATCATTTGTTTGTCGTGTAAATCTCTGATATAATGCGGAGGTTACAGACCGCATGCGCGTGCTAGGCCTATCTCGTATTGGCGCTCCTGATAAAATGTGGTTTGCGAATACCGGGGTAACAGAACGACAGATATAAAAAATCTTATGTTTTATTGCTTTTGCTAAATGATAAATTATGTAAATTACACAGATTAAGACACATTTCCATGATAACAAATCGCAATTAAGTTGCTTATTAAGAAGACCATTATTACTTAGTAATTTAAGTGTTACTGGAAAGCGATTCATAGGGTCTTATTAGCTAAGCTAAATCAATTCTAAGATTTTATAGAATTCACGAAAACGATACATTTTTGTCGATAATCTTTTGTCTTTTAGGCATATCAAATGTCAAGACTATTATCAGCATTATCATCATCAGTAGTAGCAGCAGCAGCAGCAGCAGAAACAACAACAACAACAACATCGTCAGCATCGTCATCATTACAGATTTGTGGTTTAATTCTAAGCATAAGATCGGAGATTACTTCATATTAAATTAGTTGTTCTATTATCACTCTATAATGTACTTAGATATTTTAAGATATTATATCAAATGTGCTTCTTGTACACGATCGTCTGTTACCAAATACAACAATGCATTTCTATCTTTTTCAAACAAGCAGAGCACAAAGCATCATTGTATTTTGAGAAATCATTTTACATTAAAATGTGCACGTGTTTTGACAATTCTTAAACATCATGTATTTGTTTGGGTACATACAAAAATGATTAACCTGTATGTTTCTTATTCAGTCGATATGAAACCTGGCTGAGACAGACGACTTAAATCTTCGTGTATTAGAATCCATTTTGATACACGAAACACTGCAATATTGAGGGTTAACTGAAAAAAAAAAGTGAAATATTGTGTGTTAATTGACCCCCCCCCCTCAGAAATATTGAGTGTTAACTGAAATCTGAAATATTGAGGGTCAAGTGAAACACTGAACTATTGAGTGTTAAGTGGAACACTGAACTATTGAGTGTTTAAGTGAAGCACTGAACTATTAAGTGTTAAGTGAAACACTGAACTATTGAGTGTTTAAGTGAAGCACTGAACTATTGAGTGTTTAAGTGAAGCACTGAACTATTGAGTGTTTAAGTGAAGCACTGAACTATTGAGTGTTTAAGTGAAGCACTGAACTATTGAGTGTTTAAGTGAAGCACTGAACTATTAAGTGTTAAGTGAAACACTGAACTATTGAGTGTTTAAGTGAAGCACTGAACTATTGAGTGTTTAAGTGAAACACTGAACTATTGAGGGTTAAGTGAAACACTGAACTATTGAGGGTTAAGTGAAACACTGAACTATTGAGTGTTAAGTGAAACACTGAACTATTGAGGGTTAAGTGAAACACTGAACTATTGAGGGTTAAGTGAAACACTGAACTATTGAGTGTTAAGTGAAACACTGAACTATTGAGTGTTAAGTGAAACACTGAACTATTGAGGGTTAAGTGAAACACTGAACTATTGAGGGTTAAGTGAAACACTGAACTATTGAGGGTTAAGTGAAACACTGAACTATTGAGTGTTAAGTGGAACACTGAACTATTGAGTGTTAAGTGGAACACTGAAATATTGAGGGCCAAGTGAAGCACTGAAATATTGAGTGTTTAAGTGAAGCACTGAACTATTGAGTGTTAAGTGAAGCACTGAACTATTGAGGGTTAAGTGAAACACTGAAATATTGAGTGTTAAGTGAAACACTGAAATATTGAGGGCCAAGTGAAGCACTGAACTATTGAGTGTTTAAGTGAAGCACTGAACTATTGAGTGTTAAGTGAAACACTGAACTATTGAGGGCCAAGTGAAGCACTGAAATATTGAGTGTTAAATAAAACACTGAAATACTGAGTGTTTAAGTGAAACACTGAAATATTGAGGGTTAAGTGAAACACTGACATATTGAGGACCAAGTGAAGCACTGAAATATTGATTGTTAAGTGAAACACTGAAATGTTGAATGTTAACTGAAAAAAGAAAGAAATATTGAGTGTTAAGTGAAACACTGAAATATTGAGTGTTATCTGAAACACTGAAATATTTAATGTTAACGATATTGGCTGTGAACAAAACACACAAATATTGGCTAATAATGACGCAACTCCTTAAGAAAGGCAAGTGTTTGAAAGTGAGTATTTTTACTATCACTGTGAGCTTGATTCACATGATTTAAAGGAATCTGTTATCTTTCATAAGTGGGAAATGCAGTCGATAATTAAAAAGACGCCAACCGGACGTCGTAGGAGGACTGAGTTTTATTGTAGTGCAATTCGAGTCGCCTCCAGACTTTGCGGTCTGCTAATGCATTGTTTAAAGTAGCACATGTTACGACGCGTGCAGTGCATATTATATATCATGATCGTCATTATTAAAAAGGACATGCTTTTTTAAGACGCCTGTTCTAGAAGTAATTTGTATCAGTAATATAAAATTCTGTTATCCAAAAAATCCTTGTCTGAGTTGCATAGTAAATTTTCACTACGCTTGACGTTAATTTTGTCTAAACATCCGTGAGTGTCACTCGAAGTCAATTATGCTTTAAAATTCATCCGGCTTTCGAGAAATAATAAAATGGATCAAGTGATTTAAGAAGATTTATGAAAGTGTGGGTAATTGTCTTGATGATTGCAAAGGAGTTGTTGAATACTAAGAAATGTGAGGAGTTATAATCTATTTCTTTCACTTGAAAGACGACTTTGAAGACTAGTATATTGTTTCTGTCTTCTGATTGGTTGAATCCAATCTCAAATTTTAACTGACCAATGAGAAGGTCGGATAGCGTGACCGGTGTCCAAACTCTTTTTAACCTACTTAGACCCACGATGACTCAGTACTAGTCAGTGGAACCGTACCATATTTTCTCTAAGATGGCATTTTTTAAACCAAAGTCCGGCATGTTCTCTATTTACTTGTACATGTATTAGAAAAGTTTCATTTATTGGGGTATACGTAGTTACTTTGACAAGAGTTAGTTTTGAAAGAAAATACTGATGAGTTCATCATTCGAAATTCTTTTTGAAAGTTTATCCCAGCTAAGATTTTCTTCTGTTCAAGAAGACATATATACAATAACCCCCCCCCCCCCCCCGAAAACCGTACCCTTTCCGAACTGGACCAAAAGTCCGGTTTTTAGAGAACTTTCGATAAATTCCGAAAATAATGGGACTTGAAAAATCGTCTGATTTTCAGAGAATTCCGGTTTTCTGGGAATCCTTTTCAGGGATGTTAATGTACATGTATTCTAAACTTTTAAGAATTTATTTCCAGATCAAAATTATTATTATTATTTACAATATCTAAGTAACGCTCATTTCCTATCATAAATACATATACGCGTACCGTTCAAAAGCGTTCAAAAGTATTACAAATACAATGTTACTTTGAACAACAATGAAAAAATGAGAAATACCAAACATTAGAACTAAAACGTCCTAAATTCTCTATGTAATTGTCATAACATAGACTAGTTTTTTTTACTTCAGCAAAAATTTTCCAAAATATTGTATAGTGATTGTAGTTTCTGGATTGTTAAAAAATTGTGCTTTTCGATTTATACAACATCTGTTGCCATAGTAATCAATAATGATGTATATAACGGAATATTTCCAACATTTATGAGTGAACACGTGGCTAGGATATTTACAATAATGACGTAAGTGTGATTCATCGATTCTGTAAGTTTTATACACTGGTAAACCTCTACGATGACCCGATTTTCGAAAAACAATAGCAATCCAGCTTGCTTGAATCCTATTTGCCACACAATAGTTTGATAATTGACCGTGCACTGTTTAATTGACCCATTCAATAGATTCTATTGACTATTAATTATTAAACCTATTGACCGCTATATAAATTCTATTGTCCATTTGTTATGTACTCTGGAACGTTTTGACGACTGTGCATATATCCTATTGACATGTTCACACATTTTGTTAGTATAATCTTCTCTCTATGTGTTACTTATATATTCTACTAACTGTGTGTTACTTATGTAATCTACTATCTATGTGTTACTTATATAATCTACTATCTATGTGTTACTTATATAATCTACTATATGTGTGTCACTTATATAATCTTATACTCTTTGTTTATATAATCATCTCTCTATGTGTTACTTATATATTCTACTATCTGTGTGTTACTTATGTTATCTCCTATCTATGTGTTACTTATATAATCTACTCTCTATATGTTACTTATATAATCTGCTCTCTATGTGTTACTTATATAATCTACTCTCTATATGTTACTTATATAATATACTCTCTATGTGTTACTTATATAATCTACCCACTATATGTTACTTATATAATATACTCTCTATGTGTTACCTATATAATATACTATCTATATGTCACTTATATAATTTACTATCGATGTGTTACTTATGTAATATACCCTATATGTGTAAATTAATTATGATTTTAAGTATTACAAAATGGCTGATCTCAGGTTATCTTTAAAACATGTCTCCCTTATAAAACATGATAGATATGGTATCATATAATTATAGTCAAATGTATCATGTTCGCTGCTGTTTTTGGTAGTAAAAGTTAGAATTTACGTCGCAGTTCAATGGTTTGATCATTTCATTTCAATTAGTGTGCACGTGATATGCGAGTGCGCATGCGTAATGAGTGATCGTTCCGGAGACTGGATGTTTATCAATCTTTAGATTGTTATTACAACAATGCGATATTTACTGGTCCGATGCAAACCGGTAAATACATTTGATGTTTCTTGTTGACAAATTTGCCAACCGCAGAACTTGAATTTCATTCAGTCCGCGACGTAATCGCGACAAACCACGTGGCGCGCGAGACCGCACTTTTTTGTTTACCAATTGTCACGTGCTGCGAACAATATCAATATCATACAAACAACTGTCTCGTGCCGACACCAGTTGAATTTGGTCTGGTAGGGGGACAAATAATTCATGTATAAAAGATTGATTCCCGGATGTGAAATTTTTTGCGTATTTTCCCCAATTGGCTGCAGAAACCACAACGAAACCCGTACGATATAATCCTTAAATGTTTAAATGTACGTGAAATGAATTCGATTCGCCACTGATGCGTTCGTAATACAATTCATGGGCAGTTTTTTTCAGAAGATAACTCGATGCGAGGATATGGCCCCTTTTTATCCAGTCTGTGCACCATTCGACCTTCCACGTCTTTCGAACATTTAACAAACGGCCACAACCGGCGTGGCCTCATGTTTCCTGAACGTCCTTCAAAAATGCGGTTTGTTTTCATCACGTGGTGTTTTTTGTTAACGCTTTGAACTTATCAAGTTCCTCATTTTGTACGAGTGTCAGACTCGCGATTTACAAACCAAATCCTTTCTTAATGCTTTCCGTATCATATGGCTAATTAGGAATATGTAATACTTCAAAGACACTCAAACAGAGAATACGTTTTGTATAGGACCGGTTGTGACGGTGACGGCACCAGTTGGAATCTAATATGGTCCGGAAAATGACATCTTACGGATCTTTAGTCCTGCCACACAGCTTTATGCCAAGCATTTTAATGTGATTTTTTATGAATTTCGATTAATTTCTTTGTTTAAACTCTTTGTGTAAATTAATGGAATTCAGCGATGATAAAAATAAATTACCGAAAACTATTTTAAATTGTTTAACATACTTGTCGTTATTGAAGTTTTAAAGCACATATATAATTATAAATGTACATATAAGTTTACTAAAAAAAGGATAAATAAGTTATTTTTCTATTAGTATATTAACTTAAATTAAACCGTCAATTATTAGAAAGGCATTGTTTTGCAATTTTGCAATGTTAAACAATCATCGGAAATGGCATAAAAGTTATAATTCGTTCTTTTTTCTCGCTCTGCCAAATTTAGAATCATCTCAGAATTTTGAACATACCAGGAATTGTAAGCACGCGAACGATCACAACTAACTGGGGTCAATAATCGACAGCAAAAATCGTCTTCCGAAAACATTGAGAATAGGGTCCAATAAAGGACCGGAAACGGTGCTATGTTAAGACAACATCTTGAATAGTAATAAGGGTTGTCAAACGATTAACGGGCTATGAATATGCGCCCGTAATATTTATTTCACCAAACACAAATAAGAAATAATCCCTTTAGTTTTTTTCCACACGTAGGGCAACCACAAGTTAAAATTCAATTAGACTGTGCGGTTTTTGCCAGTGCGCGTTTAATTACCCACAGGTGCGACTAAGAAAACAAACGAATCACTAATTGAACCCAACGGTATCTTTGTGGTCGAAAGGATAATTTGAGGTCTAATTAAGAAGTTGGATAATTAAGCTATTGAATACATTCAACACTTCATATGTAGATCGCAAGATGTGAATATCAAAAACAGAACTGTTTATTCATTGAAAAAGGTCACATATTCTATAGCTTAGACCTTAGAAAACTTGTCACTCATCCAGTCCGTCAAAGATTCGATAACAGAAACTCTTCTCGCATTTGATTCAATATCTTATGAATGAAAAGTAGTTTGAATACCAAACGATCTTATTCCAATCACGTAGTTACGTCTGAATGCAAAAATCGAATCCCATTTGCGGACAAATTAACTATTCAACGTAGGACCCGCAAACACAAAAGGGTTATCCGTAGAATTAACATCGGCTGAATGAGCGAAGAATCGGGATTTTCTTTTCACTTCCGGTTGAACTTTTTGTGAAAAAAACTTGGTTGCCAAAATGCCCCCTTCTTTTATCCTATTCTGAACTATTTTTTTACTCTAATCATTATTTATTTATTTTGCTCAACTTAACACTTAAACTTGGTCTATATTTCTTAGTTGTAGCAATTATACATGTACAAATGTATGTACATTTATGTCGAAGTCACGCGAAACGCATCAAATAATAATAAACAAGAATTAAAGTATATCAATGATTACTTTGTATACCATGAATATATTTCAAGATTTAGTATAGCAAAAATTGAGATTTTAATATTTAATAAAATATCTGCCTCGTAAATTACACACTACGTCTTAAAATATACGCGAATCATACATAACTCATTAAGGGACTTTACAGTAATGATTAAACTGGTTTTTGTTTCATGTAACAGTGCATACACAGGAGACACTTTACAGACATAGTGAACGGGAACCAGTTTAAATAAAGAATTTTTGACATTTAACGGATTTGCGACCCTTAAAATACTTATTTTTATCGTAATGTATTAGACCAAAACTCGGGGTAATCTGGTTTCTTGCGCTCCTATCAGACTCGCATTTAACTGTTAAACGATTTCAGAATTTGATAGCCCAATTAAATTATTTCTCTATTAATCACAACCGATCACATTAATCATCATGAAGAAAATGGCACCAATGAGAGTAATGTCGACAATACATCAAGCTGAGTGGGGTTTTTTTTAGTGAAAAGGGGTCTATTTTAATATTCAGCGTCTATGCTCACGTTTTGACTACTTTAGACTCAATTATTTGACATTCAAATTATAAAATAAAGAAGCATTTTCATTCCTAAAATTAAAAAAAAGTGGGTCAAAAAT
This sequence comes from Lutraria lutraria, assembly GCA_964023205.1. NCBI lineage: Eukaryota > Metazoa > Mollusca > Bivalvia > Venerida > Mactridae > Lutraria > Lutraria lutraria. The sequence continues at coordinate 23,833,811 of OZ026848.1, forward strand.
AATTAATATGTTTTCGGCGATGGTTTAATTAAGTTATCACATAGATAATAATATTGTCAAAAGATCCTCGGGGTCTGGTCTCGCCGAATTAAATATTTCTGTACCACAATGCGAATAAAAGAATGTGGATTCTCAAAAGAAAATGCAAATTCACATCAAAATGTAATTTCAATTTGTTTGTAAAATATCCATAATTTTCCTGTATTTGTTAAAATTCTGAAAATATTTTGTTGTTAACACATTATTCAAATGATGAAAATGTGTTTCTCGTTTTGAGGGCAAATTTAGTTAATATGATTTAAAATTCTATTCTATGATGTATAAAATTAAATGAAGAATAAAACCGTCTAGAATGCAACAATTTATTCCCATGTTAGAAAAAATAACTTAAAATTAATACAGATAAGAATATCCTGTATGCAACTCTTTATTTATTCTATATAAATATTTTAACTGCATTTATATATTTGAATATGATGTCAAGAATAAACTGTGACGTAACGCGTCATTTAAATGTTTTTGCTTTTAGAAAAGTGATCTTACATCGAACATTAAATTTTATGTCGCCTCATGAAAAAAAAATCGGATGAGATTTGAGTTTACGATATGTTCTCAACTACGCGAGAAACAAAAAAAAACGAGAATGGTCTCTAAGAATGAGTCCCAGGTTTGGAGTATAAAGGCCCATTAGATTTTTGAATTTAGTAATAGAATAATAGATAAAATGATACTAAAATATAAGAAATACATTCTATTTGCTCTAACACAATATTTATATTATATAAATGCCTTTCTTTAGCCACATCTCGTTAAAATGTTGTCGGATGCTTATTCTTTTTTTTTTTCAATATCATTGAAAAATACTGTGCTACATTTTTACAAGGACTTATATACATACATACATATAAGTCCTTGATTTCTATATGTAATTTTTGATTAACAAAGAAGATGTCAGAATGTTTTTATTGCAAGTAAAAGTCAGTTTCACTGATAAGACATCTACCTAGGCAAAATAAGACTTACTTTAATTTTAACATCAAAAAAGCTAATGGGGCTTTAAATTTCCACAACTTAATGAAGTTTAATATGTAAAAAAAAATCAGTATTAATAAATCTACATGTGGAAAAAAATAGAGTCATTTTCTACATAAATTCATTAAATATTAAACGTTCAATTTAAATACACGGGTGATCATAGAAGGTTTGAGTGAAATCTAAATATTAGATTTCTCGTATTTTCGGAATTTTTTCATCTTCAGCGTTTTCTTTTTTTCTATTACACTTTGGCTTTATTTAGCATCTTTGGGTTGAATTCCACTTGATTGTCGGACACGGTTCATTGAACTTTTTAAGAATATGTACGGAAATACTCGATGTTTTACGATTATTGACAGAATCAAGGTTTTTAAATTTTAAATACTCGATCTTTACAGAGTAAAGTTGCTATCTATTTTAGTAAAGTTACAAAAATGCCCGATGTTGCGAAAGCAAACTGGTTTCGGTTTAATCATAGTTCGTATAGGACTAACACACATCTCGTATAGGACAGATCAAGAACGTAAAATACCACAATGACAACAAACTTCTAATGGCACATTGACTAGCAATTCCACAAACATAAAACAACTTGTTTCAATTAATCTAAAAACAATAGCCAATTCATATTCTTTTATTTTTGTTCAAGTATTGATAGTTTTACCGTAATACCTTTTGTTTGCGCATCGGGCAAAAATACGAAAGATTATTAAACTCTTCGTCTGCAGCAATGTTGTGTAAATACAGGCCATGGCAAAAGGATATTTTATTTCGTTTGGAGCCGAATGCAAGCGTGCTTAATTCTTTATTGAAAGGGTCGTATGCATGGTGCATATACCGGTCTAACACGTGCCTAATTTTACGGTAAATCGTTAAAAACCAGCAAATCTCACACTTGGTTATTCCACACTTGAAGAAGCCGCATTTCACGGTTTTACGATGAAAACGGCAGAACCTTAAATTTAAATTCTGAGCACTTCCGCAAATACACCGACACGTAGCGCCGTGAAAACGTTGTCGGAAGCCGTTCTGCATGTTCTGTAAGATAACCATAGCTACACAAATCCCTAACATGCGTGCAGGTGTGTTCATGGCGTTAAATAGTGTGCAATGTTTTCGGATATAAATTTTCTTGCCGGTAGTTGCATGATTAATTTAACGAAAAGTACAAATACAGTCCGCAGTTCGGGCGTTGGCAACATGGCTGCAAAACGATTAAACAAATATTTACTACAATTGTATGATCCGTTTTGCAGTTTCCAACGATAAATCAACGTTCAGACTTTAATCATGTCGCGGAGTCGTGAAAACTTAATTAGAAATATAAGAAAAATTAGTTAATCGTTTAAATAACTGAAATAGAACGTGTATAAAAAGATTTTAATTGTTAGACATCTTAATTAGAATTTGCGTACAAATCAAACAATTGTTCTAACGTTGCGTATGCGAATGAAAGTAACACCGTTTGATGAACTTCCGACATTTGCCACACCTAGTAATGACAAAAAAATAGTTTACACTGTATGAACAAACATTACGGAGGCTGATTAGTGACATCTGTTGTTCGCATTATCTTGATAAATGAATCGTTACTACGGATTGCATATGATTTTCAATTAATATCTGGCAATTTTATAAAAAAAAATTGACCACGTCACACACAGCCATCCGTTCAAAGGATATATAACATTATTTAGCTAACATTAAGAAATATCTTAGTCTTGAAAAAAATGAATGATAGTGAACGGACCTATATAAAATTATGTAAAATATGCTGCTTTACTCGACATTCACTCTTAAACCGTCCAACGAAGAATGATCTCTGGTCCAGTGGTAACACGCTGAACTACTGAACGTAAGGTCGCGGGTTCGAATCACGGCCCCACCTTTCAAATTTCTCAAGGACGCATTTTAGTGTCCCCATCCCAATCGTACCGAATCCAGTACTGTGTCTAGAAAATTACAAGAAAAAGGGCGAGGCTTGTATCGATACTTTACACCGGGCACGGTAAAGAACCAGAAAAAACTATTGGGAATAAGAGTAGAGATGCAAATACCTGGGTTGTCCTGCATCTTCTCTAGATCTCCCCCTTCTCTATGGGCAATGATGGGGCAGCCGTCTGAAATGACCATTGCTGTAGAAGTGACCATTTAATCAACTCATATGAAACATGAAACATTTTATTTTATTTCCAAAAGGCTAAAAAGCCCACAGGGATACAAATATGCATACTATAAGATGAACAATTCGTCGAATGGATATAAAAAATGTCTTAAAGCGTAATTGAATTAATTTTAAACACAAGTTAATTTCAAAAGATCATAAATAATTCTTGGACAAGAACTTGGCCTGGTAATCTTCAACAAATACAATATTGTAGGATATCAGTAATCAAAACCACACGTGTGTCTATATAAAAAGGGATTATCCACTCTAAAGAATTTTACAGATCGATGATTTGGCTTTTTTTCAGAATCGCGTGAAGTTGTTACTAGACATGCATCGCGCATATCATGAGAATTTATGTTACCATATCTTATATGCAAATTTTCTACGCCTAATGATCTGTTAATAAACGACTTAGCCATTAGATATATCAAGTGCAGTAATTTGATAGTTCGAATCGCGCGCCATATCTAAAAGCCATCGAGAAAACCACGTGTTCAGTCATATGTCACACGCAGACCTAAACGCCTATGACGCAGGTAAAGGAACAATTACGTGGAACCGCTTAACCGGAAAGATGTGATGTTTTGAAAATTTGATCTGAGTTGATGTCCATAAGTTTTCACAAACACATCTTTCACACGCGGCACGATTGGTTGGCTTATTGTTATTGGTTATCTTGATGTATTGAATATAATAAAATGACGTAACTACAACTACTTGAGTGCATTCATTTACATCACAAATCATTTGCGCTCATGCACTGGTACCCGTTGTTTTTTGCTAAGCTGAGTGCATTATTTCCAAGAACAGGTACCAGTTCAGAAGAAATATTGTTGTAAATACGTGTATATTAAAATTAGTTATGCTTAATGATACTTTTGTGTGGCTGAAACCTGTTACCGGATCTAGGTACGGTCATCAATCAAACGGGCATTTAGCATTAACTGTCATACGATCATTGAGATACGATCCACGCGCATCAGAATTGACAGCAAGAACCGGCATCGAGTCTCCGCAGTGACGTGTCCCCTGATTTAATGCAAGCATGAACTATTTTATCAAATCCATGAACGGTCATGATATCTAACGGTACAACGTCATGCACTTGAGCGACTTCTGACATAAGTATTTTGTCACGATTATGTTCGTGCATACCGAATGTTATAAAAATGACGGGTACACAGTCTCCGTGTCTCCATCGGTGGTCCTTTTTGGTGATTTAATGCTCTTCATGCTTTTTAATTATCTTTGGCTTGAACTGAAATGCTTCAGAGACTGAGACAAATAATTTCATCGGTTGTTATGATATATGCGTCGCGGCGGAAATGACCGATATTTCACGATTGTAGACGAACACAGTTACACACGCGTTGATTAGCACGATGCTAAACTACATACACCGTAACAAACATTGGACCGAGAGTTACTGGATGCGTGATGATACAAAACATGTATACGTATGCTTATTGGAAGAAATTGTTTAACACAAATTATACTGGGCTTTTGCCTAGTCTACCCCTTCTTCAAGAAAATCTGCAATCCTGTTAAAAGGGGCTGGTAAAAAACATCGAATTTTAAACATATTCGTCCATGTAAAACATTGGATAGCAAATTCTGGCCATTCTTGGAAATGTTGGATATCTGATGCGCGATCCAAACATTTACGAGTGGGTAGGTATAGGCAGGTATATTTGTGTTGGTAAATTATATGCCTGGACTGAGAACGAAGGGCTTGAATAAAGAAAAAAAAAGATTGAGTTGATCGTTTAACTGAAAAACAACTTTTCAAAGTTTCAGGATAGTAGACTTTATTTTTCTGCCGGTCTTGATATTGTCTGAGGTCTCGTGTCATTTTTTGCAGATAATTTTATTAACTAAATCTCCGAAATGATGAAAAATATATTAAAAATGACTAATGTGGATCTACAGGCCCATATTTCTGGGGACATCAGTTGAAGGGGCTAAGTACACTAGTCACACTTGAAAGTTGGTGCAAGCGACCTGGTATTTTATAAATCTGACACAAATGTACACTTAATTGGTTTACATTTACTTTAAATTTATTGATACCCAGTACTATAAAACGGTCGTTACGCTTAATTAAGACACATTTCCGCGACTAAATGCGTTTCGTACAATTTGTTAGAGCGTCGTGCATCAGTTAATGACAATAAATGTTTAATACCACGCAAATATGAATTAAACAAAACAGTTAAAGTAATTGCCGCGATCGCAATACAAAACCAAACACAGAATTATAAAATAAAGACCCTAAGCTACCACTTGGTGACAGTGACTTTGTCTGCAATAAATCAGCGACTGTGCCCTCAGCGTGGAGTCTGACTGGCTAGAAGCTTGTCAAAACTGTAAGGTCGTGCATTAAAACAAATTATTGAGACAAATGTACCCTGTCAAGAATTGACAACATAAACGTTCACTGACTTATATGTATACTAGTATATCTGACACTACAGTAGTAAACACAAATGTATGTGCAGTAAACCCATAAAAACTGGATCCCTTCCGGACTGGGCCAATAGTCCGGTTTGATGAGAATTCCGGTTTTTGGAGAACTTTTGATAATCTCCGACCAAATAATGGGTCTTGACAGAAATCGTCCGATTTCAGAGAATTCCTGTTTTCTGGGAGTCCGGTATTCAGAGAATTCCGGTTTGTTTATCTGGGAGTCCGGTATTCAGAGAATTCCGGTTTGTTTTCTGAGAGTGTTTAATATAAACACCTTCAATTAGCGGCCACATATATCAATATCATAGTCACCTTGTCTTAACGCCCACCTGGTTTCGTCCTAGATTTACTCATTCTCTATATATTTCGTCTTGATACTAGTAATAAAACGAAATCGATACTAATACAAATTTGATCTGGTCCGAAAGGGAGATGTCTTAATACAAATGTATTCTGACTGCAGTATGTTTTGTTGTGATTAAATACATGTCTTGTTAAAAAATGATAAAGTTATTAATTTTAGGTTACAATGGAGTATCAGGTTCAGCGAAGAGATCATTCCTAATCCCTACCCGAGCCCCGAATTATGTACTGTATTTTCATTGATTTTCGTTGGGCTCAATTTGCGTGGGTTTTACTAAAATGACTATTTCGTAGGGACATAAATTCGTAGATTTTGATTTTTGAAAAGAAATGCCTTATATCTGCATTTAAATTCGTGGGGATTTGATTTCGTGGATGAGCCGACCCACGAAATCCACGAAATTAAATCCCCAACGAAAATTGAAGATTCCACAGTATATTATGAAGCGAGTGTCCGGTCCCAAATGAATTCATTATAACGATGTTCAACTGTAGATTTCGTTTGGTTATATAAGGTACTTAAATTCCTGATCGACGTCAGAGGACATGTTTTAAAACTCTTTAGTGTTAGTATATAGCGCATGAATCATTAACTTCTGTAGATATATTATGTATAACAATGGGTACAAATTTGTATAGCCTGTACAGTTTAGTTTAAAGCCCCATAAGCATTTTGGATGTTAAAATTAAAGTAGGTCTTATTTTACCTAGAAAGATGTCTTATCAGTGAAATTGACCTTTACTTGAATTAAAACCAGTCCGAAATTTTCTTTTTTAATCACAAAGTACATACAGATATATTGCACAGTATTTTTTTCAATGATATTGCAAAAAATATGAAAAAAATCGTCTTACGACATTTCTACGAGATGTGGCTGAAGAAAGGCATTGTGTAAATATGCTTTAGAGCAAATAAAATGTATTTCTTATAAATTACTATCATAACATCTATTTTTCTATATTGCTCAATTTAAAAAGCTAATGGGGCTTTAAATTTGAGTACAGAGTAGGTAGCGAATAGAATATTAATATATTAACGCGTGTCTGGTGCGTTTTATAATACGGAGCGTGTGTTTTAAATATAATCCAAATGTAATTAAAAACCTCGAAATAGAAATGTCCTCAACGGTAAAAAGCAACAACACAGACTTGGCCAAAGTGAATTAGTTAAGAAGGCTTAATGTTAAAAAATGTTGTGGACATGCGCCGCCTAAATTATTTTCCTATCACCCCAGCCAATATCTAATTTATTTATTAAGCATGTAACATATTATTCACGTGACAAAAGCTACAAAGGGACAAGTAAGGAGTTAGAACTAAGAAAACCTGTTAGTCTACTTGAAAAATGACCCCTACATCACTTAATCCCTGATTGAAAAGGGATTTTCTTCTTCATGCGAGTGTTAGTTACTTTGATTTTAAGAACATTATGCTAATTTTGTGCGCAACTCACAGTCCGTCTAAAATCAACTGATTTAATATTCAACCTTGTAATTTCGTATTCAAAGCGCTTTTGTGGTCATTGTAAGTTTTCAATACTGTCGCACGCGAGCAATATTACATACTGTCCCATGGTCATTACGGATAAAAATTGGATCGCGCGATCTTTAATGAAAATCTGATTTTTACGCATTCAATTATCTCTGAAAAGTCTTCACGGACAATAAAATTAAAGAGACACGTGCTTAAAAAATGAATTATTATGAATATGACTACATTATTTACTTAATCAAGTTCGTGCAGACGCTTGTCCATTTTCGTTTCTAGAATGACAGTGACAAGCGCTTCTGGTATCAAGACTGGTTCAGGATTTTTGAAAAAAAACTCGTTTTATTAGCATTATCGTGTAAATCACCCATTAATTCATTGTTGTGGAGGTATAAATAACTTCATGATAAATGTTTCAGTTTCAGTGTTTTCTTGTACAAATTCTATGAAATCTCTACAAAACGTTATCAGTCACGTGTGACAAGATATTTGTATACTGTCAAACCGTTGTTAGCGACCATATCAGAATAACATCAACCTTTGCATAAAGACCATTCTTCATTCCAGTCTTTGATTATTTAGAACAAAACGACCTCGGAATAAAGAGGTTATAAAACTTGAGATCGGTCTCCGAACTCAAATCTCATAATTTGTCATTTAATGGTTGTAAGTTAATTTTGATCAGACAGTAATGATATTATTGATACATTAGTCTGACAGTATAATTGATCTGAAGATGTATTTAAACATTAATCAGCTCTATCTTTTCAACCATAATACTTTGAGAACGAAATTGAGATTTGATCTCGGAAACCGTTTTCAAGTTTTATAACCTCGGGGCCAGTTGTTTAAAACGATCCACTCGACAGCTATGGTCATTTCAGAGCCGCCCCAGAGAGAAGAGAGACAAGAAACAGAAGAACCGGGAATTATTTATATCCCTACTTATTTCAAATAGTTTCATTGTGCCTGGTGTAAACCAGTACTTAGCTCACTAGTTGGGATATGGACACTGAAAAAAAGCGTCCATGAAATATCAAAAGGCGTAGCCGTGATTCGAACCCGCGACCTTTCGTTCAGTAGTTCAGCGCGTTATCACGAGACCTTCAAACAACCCAAATGTACCTCTACGTGTGCCGCGGTACGTATTCAAACAATCAAAGCCGTATCATGATGCATGCCATTTCCCAAGTACCGATGTTATAAACCTCCTCAGCCACACACCTGGTGATAAATTGTTTTATCTAGTCCCAGTGGGGAACACTCGTCGAACAAACTGATTAAATTGTCAAAATTTGATATGAATAACATTGAGAGATACACAAATAAGTGTGCGGACAAAAAAATCAAATACTTTGACAACTGACTAACGCCGCCCGCTCCGATACAACTTTGAGCATTGAGCACACCCCACCCACTCGATGATTATTGAAACTTAAAACATGTACAAAAAGATTATATTCACTTCCAATCGATCCCAAACTTAGGAAAAAGCTCACAATACGTGAAAGATAATATATGTATACAAGCATTATTGTAACAGTCTACCACAGCTGTGCACACCGTCAGACATAAAATCATAATTAGATCAAGCCTATTATAATGAACACGCGTATAGAAATACTGTTAGACATGTCTCTTATGACCACCTTTAACGTGATCTTAAAAATGAATTACTTATCAATTAAAGTACTGGTCTGGTTCATTAATGTTACATGTACATTTGTATTACAATTTGCGAACTTATACCACAAGTCGCATTTTTTGTCATAATATTATAGCTTTCAGATAGAAAATCTTAAATTCCAACTCTCAAATCTTAACACTCAGATCTCAGCACTCAGATCTCAGCACTCAGATCTCAGCACTCAGATCTCAACACTCAAATATCGGACGTAAGTCTTAGCATTCTGAAGACTCAGAGAAGAGACATTGTGTTTCTCAATGAAAAATCAGTGAGGATAACCCATGCGACTTTTGACGTCACAAATGGGTATTGCGGGAAGCACTTTTTGCACGAGGCTAGGAGAAAAGAAGCTGTGAGTGTTTTGTTCCGATTTCAATTTTCACGAAATCAAGCGCATGCTAAGCAGAAAAATGTGTATGTTCCATGTATGGTTGTCATTTCTTTGTATTCTGTTCAGTTAATTGTTACATTTACTGTTATTGTTGCATTGTGACGTCAAAAGCCACGTGGGTTATGCACAATGAAAAGATATTCAAAGAGAATTGTCACACACGTCACGAGAAGCAACTGGTCAGTTTGCTTACGAAATGAGGGTGGATTGTAAGTTTTCTAACTGTGGTAACACAGGAAGACTTGTTTTCTATCTAAAGCAACTAAGATATGAACATTTAAGTTAGAATACAAACACCCAGAGATCTATTAATCTATTGACTGCTAAGTGGTATATAACTGAACATTCAAAGTCGGCGTCAACAGCTGGATTCGTATAAACAAACAAATTACCATGTCAACCATCGGTAAAATTTTATCCTAGGTTAAATCGAATGTTTGTCTAACATGACTCCGACATTGTGCCACCATTTTGTCCAGCTGTTACATAATGTATGTATGATTCATGTTAACTAGTTGATGTAATGCGATATTCATTTATAATAATATCGCTGTATCCGTACGTATAATCAATGAGCCGGGAGGGCCAGCCAGTTCTTGACATTGATAGGTTCTAAAACCGAGTTAATTAGTGGAATATACTAAAAAGTCTAATACTACTTTTGGTATACCAATTAGTCGGTCTTAAAGCGGTTGTTTTTACATTTAGAGCAAAACAAATACAGTATAACCTCTCCAGAGCAGCACTCTCTTGAACAACAACCTCCCTTCACCAACAGCATGATTTCCCCACTGCACATTTTAACTATTTTTTAACCTCTCTTGAACAACAACCTCCCTTCACCAACAGCATGATTTCCCCACTGCACATTTTAACTATTTTTTAACCTCTCTTGAACAACAACCTCCCTTCACCAACAGCATGATTTCCCCACTGCACATTTTAACTATTTTTTAACCTCTCTTGAACAACAACCTCCCTTCACCAACAGCATGATTTCCCCACTGCACATTTTAACTATTTTTTAACCTCTCTTGAACAACAACCTCCCTTCACCAACAGCATGATTTCCCCACTGCACATTTTAACTATTTTTTAACCTCTCTTGAACAACAACCTCCCTTCACCAACAGCATGATTTCCCCACTGCACATTTTAACTATTTTTTAACCTCTCTTGAGCAACAACCTCCCTTCACCAACAGCATGATTTCCCCACTGCACATTTTAACTATTTTTTAACCTCTCTTGAACAACAACCTCCCTTCACCAACAGCATGATTTCCCCACTGCACATTTTAACTATTTTTTAACCTCTCTTGAACAACAACCTCCCTTCACCAACAGCATGATTTCCCCACTGCACATTTTAACTATTTTTTAACCTCTCTTGAACAACAACCTCCCTTCACCAACAGCATGATTTCCCCACTGCACATTTTAACTATTTTTTAACCTCTCTTGAACAACAACCTCCCTTCACCAACAGCATGATTTCCCCACTGCACATTTTAACTATTTTTTAACCTCTCTTGAACAACAACCTCCCTTCACCAACAGCATGATTTCCCCACTGCACATTTTAACTATTTTTAACCTCTCTTGAACAACAACCTCCCTTCACCAACAGCATGATTTCCCCACTGCACATTTTAACTATTTTTTAACCTCTCTTGAACAACAACCTCCCTTCACCAACAGCATGATTTCCCCACTGCACATTTTAACTATTTTTTAACCTCTCTTGAGCAACAACCTCCCTTCACCAACAGCATGATTTCCCCACTGCACATTTTAACTATTTTTTAACCTCTCTTGAACAACAACCTCCCTTCACCAACAGCATGATTTCCCCACTGCACATTTTAACTATTTTTTAACCTCTCTTGAACAACAACCTCCCTTCACCAACAGCATGATTTCCCCACTGCACATTTTAACTATTTTTTAACCTCTCTTGAACAACAACCTCCCTTCACCAACAGCATGATTTCCCCACTGCACATTTTAACTATTTTTAACCTCTCTTGAACAACAACCTCCCTTCACCAACAGCATGATTTCCCCACTGCACATTTTAACTATTTTTTAACCTCTCTTGAACAACAACCTCCCTTCACCAACAGCATGATTTCCCCACTGCACATTTTAACTATTTTTTAACCTCTCTTGAACAACAACCTCCCTTCACCAACAGCATGATTTCCCCACTGCACATTTTAACTATTTTTTAACCTCTCTTGAACAACAACCTCCCTTCACCAACAGCATGATTTCCCCACTGCACATTTTAACTATTTTTTAACCTCTCTTGAACAACAACCTCCCTTCACCAACAGCATGATTTCCCCACTGCACATTTTAACTATTTTTTAACCTCTCTTGAGCAACAACCTCCCTTCACCAACAGCATGATTTCCCCACTGCACATTTTAACTATTTTTTAACCTCTCTTGAGCAACAACCTCCCTTCACCAACAGCATGATTTCCCCACTGCACATTTTAACTATTTTTTAACCTCTCTTGAACAACAACCTCCCTTCACCAACAGCATGATTTCCCCACTGCACATTTTAACTATTTTTAACCTCTCTTGAGCAACAACCTCCCTTCACCAACAGCATGATTTCCCCACTGCACATTTTAACTATTTTTAACCTCTCTTGAGCAACAACCTCCCTTCACCAACAGCATGATTTCCCCACTGCACATTTTAACTATTTTTTAACCTCTCTTGAACAACAACCTCCCTTCACCAACAGCATGATTTCCCCACTGCACATTTTAACTATTTTTTAACCTCTCTTGAACAACAACCTCCCTTCACCAACAGCATGATTTCCCCACTGCACATTTTAACTATTTTTTAACCTCTCTTGAACAACAACCTCCCTTCACCAACAGCATGATTTCCCCACTGCACATTTTAACTATTTTTTAACCTCTCTTGAACAACAACCTCCCTTCACCAACAGCATGATTTCCCCACTGCACATTTTAACTATTTTTTAACCTCTCTTGAACAACAACCTCCCTTCACCAACAGCATGATTTCCCCACTGCACATTTTAACTATTTTTTAACCTCTCTTGAACAACAACCTCCCTTCACCAACAGCATGATTTCCCCACTGCACATTTTAACTATTTTTTAACCTCTCTTGAACAACAACCTCCCTTCACCAACAGCATGATTTCCCCACTGCACATTTTAACTATTTTTTAACCTCTCTTGAACAACAACCTCCCTTCACCAACAGCATGATTTCCCCACTGCACATTTTAACTATTTTTTAACCTCTCTTGAGCAACAACCTCCCTTCACCAACAGCATGATTTCCCCACTGCACATTTTAACTATTTTTTAACCTCTCTTGAACAACAACCTCCCTTCACCAACAGCATGATTTCCCCACTGCACATTTTAACTATTTTTAACCTCTCTTGAGCAACAACCTCCCTTCACCAACAGCATGATTTCCCCACTGCACATTTTAACTATTTTTAACCTCTCTTGAGCAACAACCTCCCTTCACCAACAGCATGATTTCCCCACTGCACATTTTAACTATTTTTTAACCTCTCTTGAACAACAACCTCCTTTCACCAACAGCATGATTTCCCCACTGCACATTTTAACTATTTTTTAACCTCTCTTGAACAACAACCTCCCTTCACCAACAGCATGATTTCCCCACTGCACATTTTAACTATTTTTAACCTCTCTTGAACAACAACCTCCCTTCACCAACAGCATGATTTCCCCACTGCACATTTTAACTATTTTTTAACCTCTCTTGAACAACAACCTCCCTTCACCAACAGCATGATTTCCCCACTGCACATTTTAACTATTTTTTAACCTCTCTTGAGCAACAACCTCCCTTCACCAACAGCATGATTTCCCCACTGCACATTTTAACTATTTTTAACCTCTCTTGAACAACAACCTCCCTTCACCAACAGCATGATTTCCCCACTGCACATTTTAACTATTTTTTAACCTCTCTTGAGCAACAACCTCCCTTCACCAACAGCATGATTTCCCCACTGCACATTTTAACTATTTTTAACCTCTCTTGAACAACAACCTCCCTTCACCAACAGCATGATTTCCCCACTGCACATTTTAACTATTTTTTAACCTCTCTTGAACAACAACCTCCCTTCACCAACAGCATGATTTCCCCACTGCACATTTTAACTATTTTTTAACCTCTCTTGAACAACAACCTCCCTTCACCAACAGCATGATTTCCCCACTGCACATTTTAACTATTTTTTAACCTCTCTTGAACAACAACCTCCCTTCACCAACAGCATGATTTCCCCACTGCACATTTTAACTATTTTTTAACCTCTCTTGAGCAACAACCTCCCTTCACCAACAGCATGATTTCCCCACTGCACATTTTAACTATTTTTTAACCTCTCTTGAGCAACAACCTCCCTTCACCAACAGCATGATTTCCCCACTGCACATTTTAACTATTTTTTAACCTCTCTTGAACAACAACCTCCCTTCACCAACAGCATGATTTCCCCACTGCACATTTTAACTATTTTTTAACCTCTCTTGAACAACAACCTCCCTTCACCAACAGCATGATTTCCCCACTGCACATTTTAACTATTTTTTAACCTCTCTTGAGCAACAACCTCCCTTCACCAACAGCATGATTTCCCCACTGCACATTTTAACTATTTTTTAACCTCTCTTGAGCAACAACCTCCCTTCACCAACAGCATGATTTCCCCACTGCACATTTTAACTATTTTTTAACCTCTCTTGAGCAACAACCTCCCTTCACCAACAGCATGATTTCCCCACTGCACATTTTAACTATTTTTTAACCTCTCTTGAACAACAACCTCCCTTCACCAACAGCATGATTTCCCCACTGCACATTTTAACTATTTTTTAACCTCTCTTGAACAACAACCTCCCTTCACCAACAGCATGATTTCCCCACTGCACATTTTAACTATTTTTTAACCTCTCTTGAGCAACAACCTCCCTTCACCAACAGCATGATTTCCCCACTGCACATTTTAACTATTTTTAACCTCTCTTGAGCAACAACCTCCCTTCACCAACAGCATGATTTCCCCACTGCACATTTTAACTATTTTTAACCTCTCTTGAACAACAACCTCCCTTCACCAACAGCATGATTTCCCCACTGCACATTTTAACTATTTTTTAACCTCTCTTGAACAACAACCTCCCTTCACCAACAGCATGATTTCCCCACTGCACATTTTAACTATTTTTTAACCTCTCTTGAACAACAACCTCCCTTCACCAACAGCATGATTTCCCCACTGCACATTTTAACTATTTTTTAACCTCTCTTGAACAACAACCTCCCTTCACCAACAGCATGATTTCCCCACTGCACATTTTAACTATTTTTTAACCTCTCTTGAACAACAACCTCCCTTCACCAACAGCATGATTTCCCCACTGCACATTTTAACTATTTTTTAACCTCTCTTGAGCAACAACCTCCCTTCACCAACAGCATGATTTCCCCACTGCACATTTTAACTATTTTTTAACCTCTCTTGAGCAACAACCTCCCTTCACCAACAGCATGATTTCCCCACTGCACATTTTAACTATTTTTTAACCTCTCTTGAACAACAACCTCCCTTCACCAACAGCATGATTTCCCCACTGCACATTTTAACTATTTTTTAACCTCTCTTGAACAACAACCTCCCTTCACCAACAGCATGATTTCCCCACTGCACATTTTAACTATTTTTTAACCTCTCTTGAGCAACAACCTCCCTTCACCAACAGCATGATTTCCCCACTGCACATTTTAACTATTTTTTAACCTCTCTTGAGCAACAACCTCCCTTCACCAACAGCATGATTTCCCCACTGCACATTTTAACTATTTTTTAACCTCTCTTGAGCAACAACCTCCCTTCACCAACAGCATGATTTCCCCACTGCACATTTTAACTATTTTTTAACCTCTCTTGAACAACAACCTCCCTTCACCAACAGCATGATTTCCCCACTGCACATTTTAACTATTTTTTAACCTCTCTTGAACAACAACCTCCCTTCACCAACAGCATGATTTCCCCACTGCACATTTTAACTATTTTTTAACCTCTCTTGAGCAACAACCTCCCTTCACCAACAGCATGATTTCCCCACTGCACATTTTAACTATTTTTTAACCTCTCTTGAGCAACAACCTCCCTTCACCAACAGCATGATTTCCCCACTGCACATTTTAACTATTTTTTAACCTCTCTTGAACAACAACCTCCCTTCACCAACAGCATGATTTCCCCACTGCACATTTTAACTATTTTTTAACCTCTCTTGAGCAACAACCTCCCTTCACCAACAGCATGATTTCCCCACTGCACATTTTAACTATTTTTTAACCTCTCTTGAACAACAACCTCCCTTCACCAACAGCATGATTTCCCCACTGCACATTTTAACTATTTTTTAACCTCTCTTGAACAACAACCTCCCTTCACCAACAGCATGATTTCCCCACTGCACATTTTAACTATTTTTTAACCTCTCTTGAACAACAACCTCCCTTCACCAACAGCATGATTTCCCCACTGCACATTTTAACTATTTTTTAACCTCTCTTGAGCAACAACCTCCCTTCACCAACAGCATGATTTCCCCACTGCACATTTTAACTATTTTTTAACCTCTCTTGAGCAACAACCTCCCTTCACCAACAGCATGATTTCCCCACTGCACATTTTAACTATTTTTTAACCTCTCTTGAACAACAACCTCCCTTCACCAACAGCATGATTTCCCCACTGCACATTTTAACTATTTTTTAACCTCTCTTGAACAACAACCTCCCTTCACCAACAGCATGATTTCCCCACTGCACATTTTAACTATTTTTAACCTCTCTTGAGCAACAACCTCCCTTCACCAACAGCATGATTTCCCCACTGCACATTTTAACTATTTTTAACCTCTCTTGAACAACAACCTCCCTTCACCAACAGCATGATTTCCCCACTGCACATTTTAACTATTTTTTAACCTCTCTTGAACAACAACCTCCCTTCACCAACAGCATGATTTCCCCACTGCACATTTTAACTATTTTTTAACCTCTCTTGAGCAACAACCTCCCTTCACCAACAGCATGATTTCCCCACTGCACATTTTAACTATTTTTTAACCTCTCTTGAGCAACAACCTCCCTTCACCAACAGCATGATTTCCCCACTGCACATTTTAACTATTTTTTAACCTCTCTTGAACAACAACCTCCCTTCACCAACAGCATGATTTCCCCACTGCACATTTTAACTATTTTTTAACCTCTCTTGAACAACAACCTCCCTTCACCAACAGCATGATTTCCCCACTGCACATTTTAACTATTTTTAACCTCTCTTGAACAACAACCTCCCTTCACCAACAGCATGATTTCCCCACTGCACATTTTAACTATTTTTAACCTCTCTTGAACAACAACCTCCCTTCACCAACAGCATGATTTCCCCACTGCACATTTTAACTATTTTTTAACCTCTCTTGAACAACAACCTCCCTTCACCAACAGCATGATTTCCCCACTGCACATTTTAACTATTTTTTAACCTCTCTTGAACAACAACCTCCCTTCACCAACAGCATGATTTCCCCACTGCACATTTTAACTATTTTTAACCTCTCTTGAACAACAACCTCCCTTCACCAACAGCATGATTTCCCCACTGCACATTTTAACTATTTTTTAACCTCTCTTGAACAACAACCTCCCTTCACCAACAGCATGATTTCCCCACTGCACATTTTAACTATTTTTAACCTCTCTTAAGCAACAACCTCCCTTCACCAACAGCATGATTTCCCCACTGCACATTTTAACTATTTTTTAACCTCTCTTGAACAACAACCTCCCTTCACCAACAGCATGATTTCCCCACTGCACATTTTAACTATTTTTAACCTCTCTTGAACAACAACCTCCCTTCACCAACAGCATGATTTCCCCACTGCACATTTTAACTATTTTTAACCTCTCTTGAGCAACAACCTCCCTTCACCAACAGCATGATTTCCCCACTGCACATTTTAACTATTTTTTAACCTCTCTTGAGCAACAACCTCCCTTCACCAACAGCATGATTTCCCCACTGCACATTTTAACTATTTTTAACCTCTCTTAAGCAACAACCTCCTTCACCAACAGCATGATTTTCCCCACTGCACATTTTAACTATTTTTTAACCTCTCTTAAGC